>JAPZEB010000003.1:21292425-21302889 GCA_029783705.1 Chaetodon striatus | reverse complement strand
CGATCTGGAAAGACATGTTCAACAACCACAAATGGGTGTAATGTTCAGGTGTCCATATACTTTGGGCAATGTAGTGTATAATAATCTCATTTTCTACTCAAGCTGCGGCTCAGAGTCTCAGCGGATCTTAGCTCGTCATTGTCATTCACTGATTGCGGCATTTCCCATCTGGGCCGGGAAGGGTCCAACTCATATTCAGCACAGATGTTTTCGTACACTGACCTCACAACTTGGATGTGCATTTAGTGTATGCTGCTTCACTTCATGCACAAAAGAGGAATAAGAGCTATAATGCAAAGACACCAGCCCAAGAAAACACGAGATAGAGGTAATGGGACTATTCAGTGTCGGGAAGAGGTGTGTTTATCTTCTCAGATAAAAGAATACTCATTTAGATTCATAGTCTATATTTCAGACTCTCACTTTACACTTTACCAAACTTGAGGGAGTTTTGACTGGCAGCAAATGGAAATCAACTCAATATTTCCTAAAATGTTTTTTTCTTATTTCAAAGGAACAAGAACCAAATGCCCTCAATTTTAAATCTACTACCACAGTAACAGCATTGAACAATAGACAACTTTGAGGATTTTCAAGCCCCCATAATGCCTACAGGAGTTAGTGACCTTGTATAGTCGGTTGCCAATCAACCTGAGCAGCAGATTTCCTGATATCAATACAGACTGTGCCCAATTGCATGTCTGTGATTTTACAGTCCTCCACAGGTAGCTGGTGCTTTCAGTCTCTGACACTGTTTCCAATTTCCTTATGAGATTCGTTAATATATTGACACACATGCCCATTTAGCCTATCTCCTCTGATGCCTGATAGAGATCGACATATTGTGGAGAGGAGGTTGGATCACTTTGTAGAGTCTGTAATGGTCACAATTGACGTGCATTGTCTTAACCAGTGTAAATGAAAGGCTGCTGTTGGTACCACGATGATCTGTGTTGCTCGGCATCCATGCAGTTTAAAGGGATACTTCACCAATTTTCAACCAGCTTTGTACCAGTACAATGTGGGTCAAATGAATTGTGGTAAACCTCCCTTCGTATAACCAGTGCCTAGACAGCTCTCCTCACCCCCCTTGCAAAACTCCACCAGAGTTTTGCAGTTTTTCACATGCTTTTGGGCTGTTGCTCGATGACAAGCTGTACTTTCACATTTTTATATTGCTACCGTGGACACAAAGAGTATAGAAGCAAATCAAGAGATAGACCTGCCTCTTTCTCTCTCTCAACCTTGAACCAAAATCTGTTCAAATGGTAAAAATATGCAGTGCTGATAGTGCTGCGCCATACTGTTTCCTGCACAGGGAAAATGGAGGCAGAAAAAAAAGGAAATCAAGTGGTAAAACTAGGCAGTGATGATCAAATATAAACCAAGATTCTGTCACTGAGTTGATTATTTCTTTCCTCAAACATTTTCAGAAACACATTTGAGCTCACTGTTTAACTGTAATATAAGATCTTTTCTTACCAACTGGCTGCCATCGTGTAAAATTGACATGTTCACATGACATCATCCACCTGCGGAAGTGTTTATTGGTCTGGCGCAGCGCGGTGCATTCTGGCACTTGCAGGTTTCCTCTCTCTTGAGTAAAAGAGTCCTTTTTCTATGTTCTATGCCCTTTTATTTTCCTCTGTTTTCTCTGTCCTATCTCTCAGTCAGTGGCACCTATTTCAAAAGTATTTGTCTTTCTATTGCATAGACACCTAGTTTTATTAAAAGGCCATCTTTCCGGAGGGGAAATACTTCTTTAAATGATAAATATTCTTTACGGAAAATATGTAATTTTTGAATGTTTAAGACAAAAGTGTGCTCTGTAAGAAATGATAATCCCAGTGTGGCATGGGAATTTCACAATAAAGGTGCTTCTTAAAGATGATGATATGAATAGATGTTTTTGCTTTGCATTGATGATACTGGATCCTTGATTGTTGAATTTATATATTGATCGAGATCAGTGTACTGTTACACCCCTAGAAAATACCACCTAAATAACATGACCTGATAATGGCACAATATGGAAATTGAAGGGATCAATAAACACATCTAACCCAAATTTGATGACAATCCATCCAGTAGCTGTTAAAACATTTCACTTAAAACCACAAATGTCAACCTCGTGTTGATGCTAGAGGAAAAGTCAGGTCATCACCACAGTTACTGTCATCTTCTCAGGACTATCTGTACAATATATTTGTATTTCAGCCTGGACCAAAGTTACGGACAAACCAACCAACCGACCGACACACCGACAGACCAACCTTACCATCCCTAGAGCCACGCTGCTTGCAACTTGACCCACAGTGGCCTAACATATCGATTGGAGTATATTTACCTTACATCCCTCAGGCAATATACAACCACCAACAAACCACGGTTGTTTACAACCTGGGGAATGAAAGAGAAAGATACCTCAGTATAAACTAAATGCATCTGGTGGTATACATCCATACATCCTCCAACCAGATTTTATAGAACACATGAAGCCTTTCAGGCACTTGTTCTTTCCATTTCTTCATGTTTATGGCCTACTGTTGAATATCTACCTGTCTTCCACTCTAACATCCTCCTCTTGATGATTGCAGTGCTCTGCTCTCAGGTCTTTAAGAGTGCTAGTCTTACATAATGGCTGTATAGTACTTCCAATATCCTCCACATTACTCTTCAGGTTCAGCTCTTCTGTGGGTCTACTCTCACTGCAACTGGGAGTTAACTTCGGATGGATTTCTGAAGAACAAAAACCATCTCCAGTACGGAGTATGGCGCTGGTGCCAAACAAATCCCACATTCCTCTCTTGGTTCCCATTTGCTTCCAGTAACCCAATGACATTTACTTAGTACACCACCAATCTCAGTTTATCAGAACGGCCTTGTTCTGACTCTGTTTAAACACTGGGTAACTACTTGTCTGAAGTCACATGGAGTCATGAGATAAGACTCTTTCTTCTCATTTCTTTCATATTGGAGGTCACCAGGCGTGTGTAAATGTTAAACAGTCATGAATGGACAGCACAATCACAAGTAACGGCAGTTATGTATATCAACTGTAATCACATTTACCATTTCAAATTCCATTAAATACACCATGGCGTATTATTAGGCTTTCATTTACATAGGCTATGATGACTTAAAGTAATAGCTTAGCTTTGGATTAGCTTCTGCCCTGAACCATGTTGGACATTAATTGGGTACACACAACATGTCGAATGGGTTATGCTTCTTTTTGCCAATGATTTCGTCATTGTTGTGAATCATTTTTACAGTAACTGTGATTCTTTCAAACTGAATAACTCCATGACACCATGAGGTAATTGTTTTATACTGTAGTTAGTGTAGAATAATTACTTATTGATTAACATATCAGCAATTTTTAAACTATCCAATTACTCAATCAATTTAAACTAATCGAGTAACTTACTGTGCCATCCAGGACTCCTACAGCTTAACGCAAGTTAGATTTAAGACTTTTTAAAAACTTTTAATGCCACTCGAAATTAAATTCAACATCAAATTTACAATCACCATAACTGAAGGAAAAAAAGACATGGTCACTCCTCAGTTGCTCTTCCTGAGGTTTCTACCATTTCTTTCCCCATTAAAGGGTTTCTTTGTGGAGTTTTTCTTTATCCACTGTGAGGATTCAAGGACAGAGGGATGTTGTATGCTGTGAAGCCCTCTGGGGCAAGTTATGATTTGTGATATTGGGCTTTATAAATAAAATTTGATGAATTGAATTGAACTGACATCAATTACTCAGGGACAATTCTGCCCAAATGCTTATTGTAACACACAATGTGACTGTCTTGTCTCATGGCGGAGGCAAAGGTGACCAGAACTGAGAAATACCTGGCATTTGTACGCAAGTAAGTTTTCTCTGCAACTCTGTGTTTCTCATTCTGCATGTGGCCTTGCTTCCCTTTGTGCTGAGTTTGAAAAACTTCTTGCATAAAATAAACCTTGTATGCATTGCCTTGAACGGGTTTAAGCCATGACATGAAATCTTAATTAGAAAGCCAACTGGCACTGCAGTGACAGCTCAAAAGCAGACCATAGATCCTCTGCTCTAAGCATCCCAGCCAGAAACAAAACATAAGTGTTGTTACTTCCACTAATCTGATCTGTGTGACTTTAATTTAAGAGGTATTCTGTAAATTATTTGAAGGAAAAAAAAATAGAAGTTACCAATTATTTAGAGATTTCACAATGTGACATCAGAAAAAAAAAAAAATCACATTTTTAAGACTTTAAAAAAACTGACTGAAGACATTTCAATAGAATTAAGGCCTTAATTTCATATTGATGAATTCCATGCCTTTGAAGACTTTTAAGGATCAGCAGGAGTCCTGGTGCCACCCGAAAGTTGTTAAAAATTGCCCTTCAGACTTTACCAGCAACTCAGATGATGTCTTTGAATTGTTTGTTTTGTCTGAACACCATTCAAAAACACCACATTATTTGCTGACCATGATATTAAAACACAGAAAATCTGCAAATCCTCATATTCATCAACCAAAAAAAAAGGAACATTTTGTGCTTGATAAATGACTTGAATTAATTTATTGCTGCTCAAAATTACTGTCACTTCATTTTCTGTTGCAAACTAATCTGACTGACTAATCCATTAATCAAACGCATCCATGTATTAATCACTTCAGCTCTAACTGTATTGTTTGTGTTGTCAGTCCATTTCCTATGTAGGGTGGCAAACTAACAATTACTTTTGGTGTGATTTTAATTACCGTCTTAATTAAAGCTGTAGTGGGTAACTTTTGTAAAAAAATAACTTTTTGTCATATTTGCTGAAACTGTCACTACATCCACACATGAGAGAAATAATCTGTGGAGGAAAAAACATATTCCTCTTCTTCCTCATAGTGCCTCTAATGGAATCCACCAAGCATGAACACAAACAATCAAACAGAGCCGAGGAGTCTCTAAAGCAGCTGTCGGTAATGTCAATCACTGCTTGTGATTTCTGGTCAAACTAGGCAACGCTTATCAAATATGAATCAAGATTTTGTTACTGCATTGCCTATTTCTTGCCCCAAATGTTTCCACAAGTATATTTTAGTGTACTGTTTAATGAGAAAGATCGTGACTAATAATGAGAAATTGCCAGAGCTGCTGGTTTAATAGCTAAAAAGACCACAGGAGAATTTAATGGATTACACACACTATTTCACGAAGGCTCAGTCCAGGAGAATCACAGTTGAACATGCAGTGTAATAGGGCTGGGCGATATGGACAAAAAGTAATATCTCTGTACTTTCAGGCCAACGCCCCCTTATCAGCTGTGCTCCCGCCGTCAGAGTTGGGAGACCACAGAGCAGCCTGACCTCACAATCTCTTTTCAGGCCTGTTACTGACCTGACCGTGACTTTAAGCTTAGCTGTCTCAAGTCCAGTTCAGACCAAAGATTGGCGATGAGACAAGTGAAGTTGCAGTGGTGTGAACTGGCCGGTCTGAGCTCGACTCAAGCCGGCCGATGGCGTCACCCGCAACTCAGCTGGTCAAATTGCCGACGGCTGGTTTTAGAACATAAAGCATATCACATGTTTCTACAGCCAGTCAGCTTGTAGTGAAGTCCGCTGGTCAAGTCAAAATGCCTTGACCTGCTGTGGCAGGTGCTCTGTCCCTGCCAAGCCCTCTGTTTCTGTCCTCATGGTGTGTCCGTGTCAGACGGCAGGTCACTGCTGCTCACTGTATGTGCTTATGCTCCCTCACACACTAACTAATTGGCGCTTTTATATTTGTGGCATATTTATTATGAACACAGTCCATATGGTGCTCATTTTATAGTTTTCGTAATTTCATCACTACTACAAATGCAACTGTAGCCAGTACCTCACTATCACTATCCTCATTCATATTTTAAGAAGCTACAAATTTTATTCATCCAAAAAATAAGTCTGAAAAGCTGGAAATCAGAACAGATTTACAGAGAGTAGTGGTGTGAGGTGTGAACCGGCACGTTTTCAGAACATTGCAGAGCGGGGCATTGGAAGTAGGTGCATGTTTCAACTCATCTCATCCCAAAACTTTGGTCTGAACTGGGCTTTACATTACCTTTGCAGACTAAGAATGAGGGGTTCAGTCTAGCCAAAATTCTTTCACAGTGACCTGGCTGCATGCTAAAAACAGTCTAGCCAAAACAAGGCATCACCCACCAGCTGGAGCAAACTTCCTTTTTTTTTTTTTTACAGCGAGCCAGTGCACTAAAATAAAAAAATATTAAAACTACTAAAATATTAAAGTAAAATATTTAATTATTAAAAATTTGAGGCGAGAAATAGGCAATGCGATAAGAGAATCTTAATAAATATTTGATACGTTCTGGCTAGTTTGGCAGTTTGACTGCAGTTCAAGAGCAGTAATTGACATGACTGACATTAAAGAGTCCTCTGCTCTGACTGATTGTTTTCCGACAGCTGCAGGAGGTTCTAAAAAATGCCATCAGAAGCACAACAAGGAGTAAGAGGAACGTCATATGACAAAAAGTTAATTTTCTAAGTTACCAACTGTGACCTAAACTCAAAATTAATTTATCTGCTGATAAGAAACTTCAAAAAACGACTCAAAAGTCAACAAAGCCCAAAGATATTCAGTTAACAATCAATTATTTAAGCAGCAAATCTTCATATCTGAGAAGCCAGAAGCAGAGACCTTTGGGAGTTTTTGCTTTAAAAATTATAAATTTATCATAAGAACAGATACCTGTTATTTATCTGTGGATCAATACATCCAATTATCACACTTTCAGGCTTCTTATATGTTATATCTGAGTATTTATTTGCCAGATTTGACTGTTTGTCGCAAACCTTTTCACAATTTCCATCATCACCTCCTTCACTGCAATGAAGCTGGTGCCAGAGCTGATTCAGGCCTATATGGAAATATGTAATATTTTTGATGTTTCTCCACGGTAACATACTAAAAGACCTTTAAAGGATTGTCCCTGACAGCTCTCTCTCTGACACACGCGAGCATGGTGACTGTAGCATTAATGATTAAAATGAATGAAAAATGGAACAGCGTGGAGGACTAATCAGGGGAATGGATAGGCTGTCTGTAGCATTCTGCTCCGCTACCCACCGGTCAACTCAATCAGCTTTCAAAAGGAAAGGGGGGAGAAAAAGAAAGCACACACAAGCTCTGTATTGACTGCCAAGCATCACCATGGCAACACTCAGTCTTCTTTCCCATTTCCTCTTCTTTTCTATCTGTGTTTCTACAAATCTTTTTAGCAACCACTTTCATTAACATGGTTTTGTAATTATTGTCCTTTTTCTAGTGGAAAAACATTTTAATTGCAGTTTCAAATACGGTTATTTTTCACTAGATGTGTTTGTCGGTTTTTGTTACTTAAATATGCCCACGGTATCTCTATAGCTGCTAGCAGTGCTGAGTACAGTATGGTCGATACAACACGTCTGGTTAAACTTTTAAGATAACACACACAAAGCAAACACAAAGCTGACTCTGTATATCCTGCTATGCACAGGCTACATTTTTAAAAAGTGCATTTTATGTTAGTCCTCTTTAGTATGCTTTGTTATAAAACTGAGATGGATGCTGCCAAAAGCTACAACAGAAATAAATAAATAAATGATGTTAAATGCAGCTTTTAAGGAGTAGGAGTGTCTTCTCAGTGAAAGACAAAAGCTAAAATACAATTATGGAGACAGATGTGGGGGCACAGATTACAGAAGAGCTGCGAGAGAGAGAAATGTTTTGATCAATAAAAGGTTGATGTTGGTAACTTTTCTTAATATGGTGAAAGTGCAGATCTAAAACAAATGAGACAAAATAGTATTCTTGACTTGAAACAAAGGAAATTCTAGACAATTGACCGAGCAAGGCAGAAAAAGACAGCCATGGCTGCTGATATCCTGGCATAATGCATCCCCCTAGTTTCTCGTTATCACTTAATAGGTAGTGTTTACGGAGGGGCTGATCTTCATTTGTCTGTATAATGAACCAGTAGCAATACTGCTGAATTAACACTGCAGTGCACAGAAGTCCTCGACACAAAAGCAACTATCCTGAGCTGCATTTGGTACGGCATCAAAGATATGGAGAATTCCTCAGATGTTTTATGTTTTCAGCAGCCATCTTGCTGATTGAAGCCTTTTCCCTCAGGGAAATATCCATCATTTCAAGGGTCTGCACAAGTGCTGCAACATGTGTTAATCAACATGTGCTGTGGAAAGTCTCAAAGAAAAGCCAGTATGAGGTGGGCAGCACAAACAGCAGAGGCCTGTCGCTAATATAGACCAGGTAAAAAAGCATCAAGGAAGGGTTTAAACATGCTGTTCACTGTATTGTTTAAGGTACAGTTCAGATATCTGAGTACCAGATTGATGTGTATCAAGATTTACTGGACGGCAAAACACTGCAAAATGGTTTGTAATACTCAGACATGTTTTGACAACTAGAAAGTCCACTATGATTGCAAGGTAAATAGTAGAAATACAGCATTCAAGTTACAAAGTAAAGCTCCAAAAATGTGCACTTGCACGTACATGATGGTAAATGGTAGATGGACCTGCACTTATATAGCCCCTTTCTAGTATTCTGACCATTCAAAGTGCTTTTTACACTATGAGTCACATTCACTCATTCACACACATTCACACACTGGTGGCTGAGGCTACAGTACAGGCTGCCACCTGCTACACAGCTTTAACACACTCACACACTGATGGAACAGCCATCAGGGGCAAGGCGGGGCTCAGTATCTTGCTCAAGGATACTTTGACATTCGGACTGGAGGAGCTCGGAGATTGAACTGCTGACGACCCGCTCTACCTCTTGAGCCACAGCCAGCTAACCTTGTGTCTTTTCAGATGTCATTGTGTTGCACAACTCCAGCGTTGATTTGCTGGGGCCGCCTTTTTTGATCAACTCTGTGCAGCTGTAGTTGTTAGACTGATGCAGTTAGTTCCATGGAAATCTATATTATGCTAAATTTATCAGGGCAACAGGTTTTGAGTTTGCAACAACATAAACTTCAAAAAATGGGAACAGAAAAGACATTAAGAGCCCTGACACACCAAGCTGTTCCTCACCATTGGCACTAGTCAGCTCTGATCATATTTTATTTTTTTGGCTGATTCAGAATTGGCGTCGAAGATGGTGAAGCCCCTGGATGAATGAAATCACTCTGATTGGCAGTTCAGCTCAGCGCGTGAGAAGAGAAATAGAAATGAGAAAACAAAACAAACATCTTAAGTCAAGAGGGTGTGAGATCAAAACAAATGTTTGTATTAGGTCAGATCATGTTGTAGCCATTGAGATCTGTGGCAGTATTGGTTTGTAATTGCTTGAGTTACTGTTCAGTGGGGCACAGTAAATATCATTTCTTCTTTCACCATCAGGTTTTGTTGTTAATGTGCTAAGTGACTAACTAGAGTCTTGAATCCATCCTGTTGGTGTTCCAGTTTCCCTTTTTGCATGACAAATACACACTACCACCGACTGCTACTGTGGTCTTTGTGGTGTGTTCAGGGTCAACAGGCGACTTGATGCACCTATACAGTTGGCCTTGTCACCACTAGTACTTTGATGTCAGTTTGGTATGTCTGGGCCTTCATACTGAAATACAATAAAATATAGTTATGACAGGGGGAATAAGGAATAAATCTCTCAAGTCCCGTTTCCATCAAACTGTTTTAGTATAGTAATTTTGGAAGCAAAAGTAACCCTTCAGTCATGGTAGCTAGACCCTAGGTCTGCTTAGCGTTTCCACTGCGAACAGTACTCTTAAATGTGGGCAGGGTTGTTATCACTCACTGCTCCATCCAGCACTCACTGTATTTGCCGGCTCTTCACTAGTGACACAGGGGGAAGTGTGAACCTCGTTTATCGTTCACCAAACAGGGTTCGCGCCGACATTTTCAACAAGACAAAGCAGGCTGCAGTGAGGGTCTCTCTCCATGGGATATTTAAAAATAGCGGGTTTGTGCATTCAATCTCTCTAAGGCAACCTCAGGGGTTTAGTGCTCCCATAGCCCACAGGAACAACACTCTACCACACTTGTTTTTTTCTCCGAGTGAGGATGAGAATATATGCCATTCAAATAACCCCATTGAAAATGATAGATATTTTTAAACGCTTAAAGATACATTCATTACTAAAAGCATATGTCATAAAAACGAATGAAATGGCCAGAGTTGCCACACTGAAATTTAAGGTGTGTTGAAGAATTCCTGTGGATTCATGCACTGAGTAACATTACACGTAAAAGTTCCAACTTAAAAGTCGCCTGCCAAAACATCCTTCCATTTTATAGTTACAGTAATAAAACTCTTCACAGTATGAACAGCAGTTACATGAGCCTCAACAACATCCACAACTCAGCCCTGAGTAGCCTGCCCATCCACTATTGACCAATCAACAGACTGCAGTGTTCACAGCTCCACCTTTTAGTACCAGATCTGTGTGCTAGGTAC
>JAPZEB010000003.1:21265078-21286676 GCA_029783705.1 Chaetodon striatus | reverse complement strand
CGCTTGTCTTGGTAGGCTAATCAATTCTCGCAGCATGTGGTACACACGCCGCGTCGCAATAGATTTAAAGGGAAAGGATCAGCTCAGGTATTGGTTGCATTTTCCTGTACCCGATCCATGTATTTTGATGATATCAGGGCTGATATTCAATCCAGATATCAGATCGGTGCGTCCTTAGTGGATGTGTGAGTTACAGGTTTTTGTTTTTATGTAACCTGTAACCTAGATATTGAATGGCGTGTTCCCTGGCCTTGGAAGTAAGGATCTGTAGCTATGTAGTGAGCAGACATTTGCAGCTTATGTTGGAGCTGATAAACAGACTGTTTAATCCATTCCTCACATGTTTGCTCTTATGGAGAAACAGTGTATTAACCCTGTTTGCCTAAATTAAATTCAGGCATTGGGTAACAAATCTGCTCTGCACACATAAGGTGATGAATTACAAATTCATAACTGAAGTACAGCACGGTCTTCTTTACATGAGGGAGAAAACAACGTGCCAAAAAGAGAAAAATCAGCAACACAGCAAGATCTTTATACTCTCGTCTTTGCACGCTGCAGAATAAATGACGTCTGGGATTTTAGAGTCCACAAAAGCTAATTCTTGTTCAGTTATCTCTTACAACCATTTGGAGATCGCAGTGTGTGAAGCTCCCCGCTGATGAGACTAGAAATGGGCATGTCCCACACACTTCACTTGGCATTCTGAGAATCACTTTGACAGCCAAAGTACTGTTCCCTACAACCATCTCATTACCTCTCTGGTAATTTAAAAGCAATAGTTTGGTTATAATTACCCAGTACTGTTGCAAGGCACATTATCTGAGCCAGTATTGGATGCCTAGCCCCAAGTTAAACTCCCTTGGCTGAGCGATGTTGCAACAACAGCACATTATTTCCAAGGTCTACAGCAAAACTGTCTTTTCTAGGTATCAATAATTTGTCAGGGAGCTGTGTTCTGTGTTACAGTGACTCCCAAATTATTCCTTTGAAGTGGATTGTGAAGCTGTTGCCTTCTGCCTCCCCTGACAATACCCCTCTCCGTCTCCATCTCTTATTGTCTCCCAGTTTCTCGTTCCCTCTCTTCACAGATCATTATGTTAGAATTATTGCTCGCTAGTGCTCTGCTCCACATCTGTCCCTCCGCTTAAATTCGGGTGGTCGACAACAGCCGTGTTTGCAGTCCCTGCGGGTGTGGCTGAGCTGGGGCAAAGTGGCTTATGGCTCACTAGTGTATGTCCCCCCCTCCCTCCATCCCTCCCACACACCTCTCATTAGAACAAAAGCAAAAAACACAAGGCAAGCAGAGTTAACTGGCAAAGCATTAAATTATCGACGAGAGCCATAAGAATTGGAATTAGCTGACTTTCGCAGAGTGGTAATTAAAGCAGGAGGCTGTCATTTGAAGTTAACTATTTCATTAAACACAAATGGCACAGTCTCAGTGGCTGAGGAAGCGACGAGAGGGCGGCTGGGCCGGACCTGCTCTCACACAGGCCACAGACAACCACGTCTGAGAGTGTAAATGTGTGTGCAGGTTATAGTGAGCTGCTCCAATTATTGTGTGCTAGTGGTTCCTTGCTGTTGATTAATCAATAGATAACTACCTATATAGTTGCAAATGTATCATTAAACTCTGTTGGTTTCACAGTAATTTGCCTCCTGTTTTCCAGTAAAACATCTCTGTCTGTTTGAGCCACACTCATGACTGCATGCATTTGTTTACAGTTACAGCTGCAGTGCAACAACATTATCTACTTTAGAATATGAGTGGGTATACCACTGCAATTATGTTCTGTCTACACTCATGAATATTTAGTCTCTTTTTCATTTAAAGTTTGTGGAAAATAGTGTGTTTTCTGACTGATGTGTGACAGGCTGCAGAGCAAAAGCCAGTTTGACAAATTAACCTTACTGATGTTTCTTTTGAATGTTCCTCTTTACTGAGGGAAGGACGATTATTTAATAAATTATACACAAATTTAATTAGCATTTTATACACTTTTGGAAATTGCACAGTTTTAAATGGCAATTTAATGAAAATCTTCATGCGGTTATAAGTGTAGCAGGACTCTTTGGGTTGCTCACACTTGTGTTGTGTTAAACTGTCGCATTAATGGTGAATAAATCAATTTGATTTATCAGTCTGAGTAACTTCTTAAGTAAAGTCATCAAACATTTCCTGATGTGAACTTCTCAAATGTGAGGATTTGATGCTTTCCAACTTAAATGACATTAAACTGAATATCTTTGGGGTTTTTAAATAAATAAATAAACAATCTTAATATTTCACCAGCGGCCACTACATAGGAAATAGAAGGCACCGTAGCTTTAATTAAGGGACTGCATGATCATCACATTAACCGACAAAAAAGCAGTCACTCTGGACTCTAGAAACTGTGATGCATATTTTCATAATTTACTGACATTTTATCAACAAAACTTTTCATCAATCAAACAAACAAATAATCAGCAACTATATGAATGATCAATTAATTGTTATATCATTTTTTTCAAGCAAAGTTGCCAACCTTTCTGACCCAGTTATTTAGTATGTAAGTACTGTAAACATACATTAAGTATATACAGTATATTAAGGTTTGTTCAATGCTAGTAGAGGAAAATAAACACTGCTCTTTGATGGGCAGTGGAGAATAAATCACTACAGCATAGTTTAAGTGCCATGTGTCAGTAACATGTTTGTTTATTGTTAGAAGGAATGACTTGCTACAATACAGAGAGAAATATATTTTAGTATAATGTTGAAGAGGTTGTTAAATATGTGAGGTTACTTTGTGCTGTATGTTTTGATCTCTGCATTTCTTCATATTGGTCCTGTGCAGCTACCGTACATATGTGAAGAACAGGAAGTGAAGCTTTTATTGTGACATGTTCAGTTTAAGACAAACGAGAACGGTGGAGCAACATGGTTGTTTTACCATTAGTACCATTACTGAGCCGACTCAACATGTAAAGTAGTCTCCTGTCATCATTAAGATGTGGTAATTTATAGAAGTGAATTTAGAAGAAAACAATTCAGACTAAAACTAGCCAGTACACATAATATCATTATACTTTTGTGTAGCATATTGTATTGTCACACAGTGCCAAGTATCATTTTTTATTTATTTTTATTTTTTATTAATATGACAAATACAAATAGATCCTTTGGTGATTTCCAACCTTAAATAAATGGTTAGTGATTTCACGATAAATCATAACAAAATTCCCAGCTGTAAATATTACGATTTCAAAATCTGGATTATCATTAAAACCAGGTTTGATTTCCACACTTTGAAAAGCTCACTGTAAATACTACATCATCTTGAGTTAGCAGCAGTCGACCAGACTCCCGCACAAGATGCAATGTGGGTTTGTTTTGTGTCAATAAAAACATAGCAGAAGGCAGTGACAACACTTCAGAGATTTTTCGGCCTTATTGTTTTCAGAGTGGGCGTCAAGCAGGCAAACCAAGTAATGCTACTGGCCCCTTACATCCTCATTTACAGCAACACAGACACAAACAAGCACGTCAGAGATAGGCTGCTTGTGATCAAATATAAAATAAAACTTTGTGAAAAGATTTGAGTGTGTAAGTACTTTTTTAAAAATGTCACTACATTTTAACAATACCATAAAAATACTGGTAACTATGATCATTTCTTCTTGTCATAAGTTTTTGGAGACAGACACTCTGTAGGGGTGAGAGCCAGACCAATCAAATGAAGCGCATTATTTGCTCACATTACCGTTGAGCTGTTTAGCTACAGAAGTTTAGTTGAGCCAATACACTCTTCACTGTACATTTGAGTGTCCCTTCCCTCTTTTAGTCGCACTTTCTCTGTCAACACAAATAATAAAAAAACTTCAAGACGACAGAGCAAAGAGTTGCTGGATCAGAAGACATCATTTAAGCACATGCGGCCGCTACATTGCCCCTTTGCCCTTTGCGGGAGTGGCTGAGTGTGAAAGTTAGGGAGAAGTCATTCCCAGGCCTGTGCTGATAAATATTTCAGGGAGAGAACTTCGCCTCGTCTCTCTGCATCAGTTCACTGTGCCCCTGTTCCTCTCCCACACTCGCGCTTACAGTACAGGCACAAACAGGAAAACACACTCATGAGGACAAGCTGTATTAAAGAGCTGCAGTCGACAGATAACCTTTTTCTGCTGCCCACTGCTGTTACACCGCTCCTGAGCCACAGTTACAGTGAGAGCCGGAGGGAAGAAGACAGGCAGAGCGAGGGGAAAGTGGACAACCAATGAATTTATCCAGTGTGTAAAGAAGTGACAGAATTTAAGACAAAGAGAAAGGCTTTTGCCTTTGATGCTGTTAAAAGCAACTAGTAGTGCAGCTACCAACTTTATTCAGTGTCAAATAAACTCAAAATACTCAAATTGTAAGGGCTACAAATATAGCTTTTTCTTTAATAAATCATCCAATCTATAAAATGTCCATTAAAAATGTCCATCACAGGAACCCAGAGAGTTCCAGATAATGCATTTGAAAGTCATTTTGTCTGATCAGTCGTCTAAATCTCAGATTGCAACTTTGTAAATGTGAATTTTTGGTGTTTTTCTTCACCGTCGGCTTCAGCAATAATGCTGATAGTTGATTAATTTGTTGACTGACTGATCGTTTCAGCTCCACAGAGTTACAGGAAATGTCTGCCATGTTTGCTTGATAAACAACACAATTACTCAAAAACTATTAAAATTGTTGATATTAATTTACTGCTGATCAATTGATTGTTTAAAGCTGGAGGGCTGAACCTTCATCTGCCCCCTCTGGCATCGAGAGTAATTACATAAACACTGTCAACGTGTGCTTAAGACGTTCGCCTGCAGGGGAGATTACCGCATCTCCCCCGCCCCCAGGAGTGCTCTCTTCAAGTCCTTTCTTGTACTTTAATCCTTCCTCTGAATGCTGAGTGTCTTTATTATCAGGAGCATCCACTCCAAAAATTTTTCTTGGTTACTTCTTGGGGATTTTCAACCATACTCCTAGCTGCTGCTCCATTTCTTTGGTCTCTCCCCCTTCCTTTCTAAAAAAAATTGTTATTTCAAACTGTCAGCACCCATAGTATCAAAAAATAACCGTTAAAATCTCTGAAATACAGATGCAGCATTGAGAAAACAAAACAAAAATCAGCACCAGCTTTCTCCCCCCTTTCGCTCTGGATGGTGAACATAAACGCATCACTTCCTGTGCACCTGTGCAGGAAAGTTGCCACAGGCCTCCAACAGCCAAAACACTAGTATACTGAGAAATTAAAGCTTTACCTGGTGGCAACAGACGTAATCAGCATTGTATGAATTTGTTGGGCGAAGGATTGAATGTAATGGATATTCAATTCAATTTAAAAGTCTTGCACTAAAGCTTTAAGCATGATAATGTCAACTTGATCGCATCATAACAATTTGCCTATCAAAAAATGTTCCAAGAAAAAGTAAAGATTGTCTCTGAACAAAACAGAATACAATACAGTTTGCCTCATCTTGTATGAAAGCTACTGTTAGAGCCATAACATTGTTTTTTTTTTTAGTTTATTTTATCCTTATCTAAACACAAGGTAAATATAAATATACACATGCAGTTATGAAACTGAACACAGGGTGAGGCATTCATGTGTGAAGGGCATGAGCTCCAGGTAGTGGAAAGTGGTGTGTGGAACGGGAAGCAAACAGTTTTGGACCTTGTTATGGAAGCATGTCACATTCTATGTTATGTTGAGCGTGTGTATACTGTATTGAGAATAAAAGGATCGCCAAATCCAAAGAGATAACGCACACTGGACATTGGTTTGTTGTTAGCCTAGAACACGCGCTCAGAGCAAGTTCACCCCTCAGAGGCTTGTTCAGACATTTTGTTTTGTTAAAAGTCATCAATCAAATATAAATTATTTACAAACTAGAGCCAGACCAGTTGGAAAAAGTTAGTAGTCTAAGAAAACTTACATTTCTGTAAGGTGATTTCTTACTGAAGGGTAAATCTGCTCTTCTTGACAACAGTACGAAGATGTTGAAACACAGTAATAATAGATGTTGCACAGGTGCGATGGGACTGTTGAGCATCTGGACCTGTGTGTGTGGATTTGCTCAGATACTGCACAAACAAATAGTCAGAGTGAGTCTATGTCCTGTTTCTATCGTGGATACTCTTGAAACTCTGTCTTTATGCTGTGAGTCAGTGCTGCTCACACTGCACCTAAATCATCTCCAGTGATGCATAAAATAACAGCAGGAGCAACACAAACAATAACAAACAATCTTATGCTATGCTATCAAAATTCATCAGAATATAACCGACTGAGGTGAACAGTCTAGTTGCACGTGCTCTAACACTTCAAACACTAGAAACAACTCCAGCCTTGTCATGCATACACACAGTGACCACAATGACCAGCACTGCCCTCCATAAATCTGTAGTGAAATCTTTGCACAGACCCACACACTCATGCACACAGAATCAGGGCCGTCGCAACTAACTTGAAAAAAAAAAAGCAACTTTTAATTATTTTCATCGTCGATTAATCTGACATTTATTTTCTCTGATCTGGGATTTATTGTTTGGTCTATAAACCATCTGAAAACAGTGAAATATTCCCAGTGTAATTTCCCCAGAGTTCAAGGTGAGGTCTGTCTGATCAACAGTCAAAAACAAGATATTCAATTTACGATGATACAAAAACAAAACAAAAGTCACATTAAAATAAGACGGAGCAAGAAAATATGTGCTTAAAAAATGAATCTATCATCAAAATGGCTGCAGTTTAAAGTGGAAATACACAAGTTTTTTTGCTTTGCTGTGTCATACTGAAGTAAATGTTGAGTACACAGTGTAATGGCCGTGGAATAATGACACCATTGGCGTTTAGATTGGTTCCCTATAAACCTCTTGTTCACTTTGTAATTCTGTCTGCCACGATCCCCAATAAAATGAGGGCTCCATTTTTGGACACAAAGGAAGTGTGCCAACCATCAGTAACTATCCTCACTGAAGAGTATTAATGGAAGTTCTTTGCAGTGATTACCCCCACTTGTGGAAATTGCAGACAGTGGGACAACAGAGGTAACTGTGGAAACTGTGGTAGTGACTCGGGCCTGAGGAAAGAGAAAGAAATCCAGCTGTTTTTGCGACAGCGGCACCAGCAAGAATAACGCTTTTAAACAGTAAGTGGGGGTGTGAAAAGTTGTCCATTTCTGTATTAATTTAACTCAGCACGTGACCACAAATGACATTCAGTTAAGTTCAAGTTCTTCGACTGCTGCAGAGCTTACTCTTGAATGTTACATCATCTACAGCATTGTGAGGCTTGCCATCGAGGGAATGACAAAGAGAGACCGGGAAAAGAAATGAAGAAAGAAGCTGAAATGTAGAGACACAGGTGCTGAGTCATTTTGACCCGTGAGGCAGAGGTCTTATCAATGAGTCACTACAGCTGAGTGAGTCGTCTGTCACTCGCCATGCAGACGAGGAAGATGTTGAGACATCTTAAACCGACTTGATAGGGATTTCCTCCGCTGCCTGATGGAGTTGACACTTTTCTACCTCTGTGCCATCTCCGTGAGGGCACTTTACGCCAAGCGTCAGTCTACATCACCCCAACCTTTCCAATGTGTCCGAGACCATTGCTGGGTAATTGACAAAAATGTGGTAGGCCAAGGCCAATGTGACAACTGAGAAAGTCTGCCTCAAATCCTAAATGGGCTATCTGAGGTGAAATAGCAATAGAGAGCAACTGAATATCACAAATTACAGCTATTTCCCCTGAAACCAATTTCAGCGTTTTGAACCCTGAGTTGAATCCTAAATTTCACACTCATTGAAAAGCAAAGGAACATGCCAATACTCTGTTATTGATGGGCTGTTATAGGAGATATGCATTCAGCTGACAAGTGACTACATTTATCAAGGTGTTTGTGACATTTGTGTGACATTCAGCTTCCCTCTAAAGCTTGGCCTTCACGCTGCGAGCTTTTCTAAGTTTAGAATATTTAGAATCTGAATGTGACGTAGGACTTTTCTCAAACTAGTCCACAAGAAATCACTGGAGTAAAAAATCTGGGCCACGGTCTCTTACGTTGGACCACAGATGTGTTGTGGGTGTATTTGTCATTTGTATCTTTGAACTCAGGAAAAAGATTTCGCCTGCCCTCACTTGAAAAGTAACCTCTGAAAAAACTTACTGTCTGTTTGGTCTGAACAGCTTCAAGACATGTAATTCACAATCTTAAGAAACACACTTCTATTAATGATTTTGCTGTGGCTAATTTACCTCAATGAATGGATTTCTAACCTTTTTTTCTGAGCACACTGTAGTAAAAGCATTAATAGCCCTAATGCTAGGTTCACTGCCACGTAATTATGAAACAGTGAGGAATTTAAATGAGCAGGTGAAGGCTCTTACAGCGCTGAGCTCAGTGGACGAGGGCCAGGCAAGGTCTCTCCTTTTAAAAGGAAGTTTCATACACTTTCTACATGCCTGAAGAAATATATTCAAAAAGTCTTTGTTCAAGGATGTATGAACTCTTAGAATCTCAGTGTTCCACTTATTCAGGCCATTGAAGTGCGAGTTATTTTCCTTGCTGGCTCATGCAGGGAGTCATTTGCTCCCTCTCCATCTCGCTGCGTTATGTGTTGGCCTCCAGGGAGGCAGAGTTTCATTACAGCCAAAGCCCAGTTTAGCATGTTTGCAATGGCTCACATCGAACTGTTTGGCCCTGGTAGATCACTGTCTGGTCCTTTGCGTTAGAGGGTTGCTGTTGGGAGCTAAGTGTTTGCACCTGCTAGGTAATGAGGGCAGCTTTGATGAAGCTTAACCTCGTCTCTTTTCAGGAGCTTTCTTTGTGAAAACCTTTTGATCTCAAGAACCTTTTGGTTTTCAACTGTCTTGTTTTTGTGTCTCTTTTCTCATTATCTCCTCCTCCATGTCTGCAGCTCACTAGATGCAGACGTTTTTAGTGCAGACATTGATTTATGAGAAAATGTCAAATGTGACTCAGGGACTGCAACCGCCAAAAAAGTAGTCTATTAAGGTGAGCCTTAAACAATAAGATTCTGTGACAAATTTTGTGCATCAAATGACTCCAGGAGACATGCATTCAAAGCATCAACACTTTGTCAATAAGACTAAAAGATAATATACTTGCCCAGCAAAGAGATTCTTCAACCAATACCCTGAGAATCTGTACCGCGTCTCCTGTCAAACAGCATACTGATGCATCTTAAAAATGGAAAGGCGCTTGACAGATGTGTACTGGCAAGAAAACACTCTGTGATTGTGTCTGTCCATCACGCGACACCTTGTTTCCTGGTCTCACTCAGGAGAATATGGGAGAGCTTCAGAGGCGGTGTCTGAGTGTGTTAGTGTGTGCCGGGGCTGACACGACGGTGTCCTAAATATTGGACAAGTCTATTATGTGTTGTGAGATAGAAAAAGGATTGTGCGATGACATACAGCACTCAGCAGAGAGGGAGAGAGGGTGTATATCACACAATTTCTGTGCGAATCACATAAAGGTCTCAGATTTTGGAGCATTTATTCAAGTGCTCTCCCTTTTTGTGCAGATGCTCCCCCGTGAGCCTCGAGGCAGCAGATAAACCACCTACACTCATATTGAGCAATGGGCCAAGTCTCCGCAGAGCTTTAAGTATAGATCTCCAACAAGTCCCCAGTTGTTTGAGGGTCTCTCAGGCAACAGATGTGTTTCCAGACCCCACTTAGCCAGACAGAGGCAGTTGATCCATGCAGGGGAGGAAAGGCCCCACGGAGGTGATGGAGATACCTGCCACCGCAGCAGCACCGGCTGATCTGTTACTGACAAACACTTTCCCTGGGACATGAATCTCCTCCAGATCCCTCCAACAGAGTCGGGCCAGACGAAGAGAAAAAGACAGAGGGGGGACGTCCAAAAAGGATATAACATGCAGAAAAAGTAAAGTGTTTGAAGATGTGTCCTGTTTTATGCAGAGTTTCAAGGTCGGATTTATCTTCTTTAGCGTTATGAGGATAAAAAGAATCCAGGGCAGCTTTTTCTGCTTTGAGAGAGACATTAAAAGGGGCGTAACACGGACAAAACTCAGGAAACTCAACATGAATGGGCAGCCATGACCTTGTGTCTTTACAGATATAAATACAGTATGTGGCTCGATGTGGTTTGCCCTGCCAGTCTCCTCTTTTGAATCACAAGCCGCATCCAAGGACATTTTGCAAATGCAGCAGCAATATAATCTTCAAATTCTGTCTTTGTTTGTAATGTCGCATTTAGGTGAGATGGTTTTCCATCAGTCTGGCTCTCTTTTCAAGTGGATTGCAAATTGTTTCTTTTCTTTATTGCCTACTACTCTTTTCTGGTTTACTGGTCATCATTATGTTGCATCCACAGGAGTGGATGTCAAAAGGAGCTCAAAGAAAGGAAAACATTTTATAAGGCAAAAACTCAACAGTAAAGCAAGATAGATGTTGTGTGAGGGCAGCTTTGTCTCTAACCCTGCTCGCACATACATAACGCTTTCTAACCTGTTCCTCCTCATTTCAGAGGGGTTAAATGTATCAGGTTGTATGTACAGGCAGTGTGGGAAGATTAAAGAAGCATTTCACTGCTGGAAAAATGTTCTTTTCAAAAAACTGGGCTGTCTATGCAGTGGAAAGATAGAAATGCTTCTGAAATTGGTGCATTATGACCAGAGAAAACATAGTAAAGATTTTGCTCAAGAGGCAAAAAAATCAATAACTGCTAGAATGCAGTACACCGCACTGGACTGATAAATGCTCCCACTGGTTAATGACATAAAAAAAGCGTAGTTGTTCTGGCACAGGAACGATGTGGTATTCCAGCTTTCAACAAACTACCTTGAATTACAGTGAAACAATAACCTGAAATATGTTTCTTAAAACATTTTAGGCAAGATGTTCTCAGAAAAATCTGCAGCAGCTTTTGGAGGAGGTCATGACAGATATGGGTAAGTTAAAACAACATGTCTGTTAAAACAAATGGACAACATGTCTAGACTACATGTTTTCAGTTTCAAGTCAAAGCCACATTTGAGATGTCACAAGCAGTTTTTTAAAAAGACTGGGATAAAAAAAATAAAAAAAAGCAAGGACAGGGATTTTATTCCACTGTTTGAAAATATGCAGCTGCACAACAGTTACACCTCCAAAACACTAGTCAGCAGCGGGGTTTCTGTGAAGTGCTGTGAAGTTAAGTTGATTCAAAACACAACTAAGGCACATAGCATAAGCCATAACATGGCTTAATAGTGACAATTTCAAACACAAGTACACAAATCAGCTTCATTCAAATATATAGACAAAACACTTGTCTTTCACATTTTCCCCACAAATACAACATGCTAATGTTTTTAGCACAAGCCTATGGCATTTTACACTGTATAAATTAGCCTAGCAGCTAGCAAACTTCTCCTCTACTCACATGAAGCCAAAGGTAACGTCACAAAATTCGGTTCCATGACAACTCACAGGGTTCACCGATAAAACACCTGTCTTATACTAAACACGATTTCCTCTACTCATAAGAAGCCAGGGTGATCACACAAAAGACTTAAAATGCTGTTTTGTGGAGGCTTTATTGTCTTCACAATTTAGTGTTTCTTTCTGTGAAATTACATTAGATAAAAGCTTCGTTTTCCACCAACAGGAGGTCTGAGTCGCCGCGACGTGTAGCATTTCTGGGGAGGTGCACGACAGGCTACAGCTCTAAAAAATGTTGCTGGAGAACTGGTATGAGTCATGTAATGCAACTTGACCCTATATCGATAAAAATGGTTTTGTCTAAATTCATATCTTGCTTGAAAATATATCAATATATCATACGTTGTCGTTATATCGCCCAGCCCTAAGTTAAAATAATGGTTTAGCACAAATAAATTGTCTTTAAAACTTAACAAAACTAGATTTATGTTGTTTGGAAACTGCAGTACAGACACAGAAGCACAGATGGTGATTGACAATATTAATGTGGAAAGAGTCTATGAAACTAAATTTCTGGGTGTGATTTTAGACAACAAAATCTGCTGGAAACCTCAGATCAATAATGAAAGAACAAAGCTGGCAAAGAGCATCGCATACTGGACCATAAATCACTGCACATTTTGTTCTCATCACTTGTACTCCCATATTCTACTTACTGTGTGCAAGTTTGGGGCAACACTTACAAAAAGAACTTACAAACATTACACATCCTTTTGAAAGAGAGCAATCAGGACAGTACACAATGTGGGGTACAGGGAACACACGAACGACACGAACACACTGTTTTTAAAGTCACATGGACTGAAATTTTTAGATCTGGTCAAATTTAAAACTGCAATAATCATTTTTAAAATGAGAAATAATAATTCACATAGAGGCAAAAATGTTTTATGACAGGGAGGAGGATAATAATTTAAAAAACAACATGGTGGTACACCTAAGCAGAGTCTGTGTATTTCAGTGTGTGGGGTGGACTTGTGAAATGGGCTGCATGATGAGTTGGAATGCAGCACAAATATAAATAAGTTTAAAAATCTATACAAAAAAAAAAGATATTTTCGGCAGATATACAGATGAGGAAAGGATGTGTTAGGGGAGTGCATATTTATTTTGTAGCACTGGGTAGCACCTGGACCGTAAACAAACTGGGTTTATTACTTATTTATTTAATTAGGTGGTAAATAGACCAGGGATAGTTGTATATTAGTATATTAGTTGTAAATAAATTTGGGAAATAATATATTAGTTAAAAGAAATAATGTAAGACTGGGGTAGGGACATATAAGTTTTACTTCTTCCTACTCCTTTTTGGACACTGTCATCTTTGTCTTATTTGTTTTTTATTATGATTTTATTTATTTTATTTTTTTGGTTTGATTTTTCCACAATGAGGTGAGCAGAGGCATCTGGGCGCTGATTAGATGGAGAAAAGTTTAACAGTTCATTTCCACAAACTACCCGCATTGTTATGCTACAAAGCTGGTTGAATTCCGGCAAAGTATCCCTTGAACAACAGGAGAAAGTTCAGTGCTCAGTGACAGCAGGAGGCTAACTGGGTCTTTTTTCATTTTTCAGCCTGTGATCAGACAGTATTGTCTGTCTGCTCTGCCACTGGCTGAGTGCGCGTCCTGTGACCAATCAGACTGGATAGAGCGACCTCAAATTAAAACCAAAAAGTGCTCCTGTGAAAAGGGAATGTTTCTTTGTGTTAAAACTGATGGATCAGTCCTACACAGTGAGCACAGCTCTAAAGCAGCTTCTCAGGAAGGGGGCTCAGGTTGACGCATTTCTTTTTAAGGTGCCAAAAGATACGACAAACATTCACTCTATACCTTTGACAGCAACGCCTAATCTTTGTCAGCGATGCAGTCTGCTGACATCTACCTGTCAAGGCTGACATAAAGTATATTGAGAAAAATCAATGAACGGAGACTTAGAAACTGTTTTCCTCTCACATTACTGCTGGTGATGTTCACCGTTATACTTTAAACATGAGTCAAAAAATGCAGCTTTATTTTTTCAGTTTGTTTTACTGAATTGTTCCAGCATTAGATTTCAATATTTCAAAATAGTTTTAAATTGCTCTTTTCATGTTTTTGAATGCTGGCTTGAAAATACGCTCGGGGCCATTTTTTAATGATTAAAACATGGTGATAAATGATTCAAATGCATCTATTTTTAATATAAATCCTCCTCTTTGAACCGATTAATCAATAAAGAGTTTATCCAGCCCACATATTTCCTAAAACAATTAGGTATTTAATCAATGAGTCAGCTGAAGTCACTTGTAAAAGAAGATGCTTCATAGATTGCAGCTGCTCAAGTGTGGGAATAAACTGCTTTTTAATACCTTTTGGTTTGGGGCTCATCTCAGGCTCTAAGAACTTCCCATTCACAACTTTGTGACACATAAACTCAACAATATGGCTGTGAAAAAATAGTTGGAAGTAGGGGTGGGCGACATGGTCTTAAAATAATATCACAATTTCAGGGTATTTTTGCTTTAGCCTGTGACAGGCTGTTATGATAACAGAACAATTGTACATTCACATATGTGTAGTTTTTGTCGAGCTGCGAGCGTCACGTAGGTTTACATTACCAAAGGTTTATGACAAAATCACTTGATGACGCTGACCCCCGTGTGCGCACAGCGAGAAAGGAAAGTCAGAGACGCTGTGCTGCTGCCAGAGGAGCCGCTGAATGAGTTCCCTCTGAGCGCTAAGTCGCTAAATGAGTCTGAGAAGTCCGGGGCTGTTCATAAAACACTCAGGACGCCGCAGTTTATTCCACACTACTGAAGCTGCTCCTCTTTTTGGAACCACTGCGGAGTCTGTAATGATTTCACTTACAGCCATGCTTGTTGTTGCCGTGGGTAACAGTGTGGAGTCAATATGTCTACAGGTCAAACTATTGTTTTTTGTATCATATTAAAAATTATACTGTTATTATTGTGAACGAGATGATATGGCACACCCCTAGTTGAAAGCTTCATTCATACGTTGGCATTTGAATTCTAAATCAACGTTTGCATGTTTTTTTTTCCCCCTTTTCTTTTTTGCATGTCTGTATATTTGGTTTGAACCCAGTATTTCTTTACCGTCACAGATAAAAAATCAAGCTACACTAATAATTTTAGTATTGTACTATTTGTAAAATTAAATTCCAGTGGTGGCTGCGTACAATTGCTTACTATTTGTGTGGTAAAAACATTTGCAATAACTCCAAAGTGTTGCAAGTTCCAACAGTCGAAAATTATAGGAAAAATATTTGTAACATTGTTACCGGGGTTACAGCCCCGTACTTCACACAACAAGTGAGTTGAGGCCACACCAAACTATATCTTTAACTTCTTATTTTATGCCCTTACTGGATTAGTCTGCTGCCTACATATATTTATGTTGATGAAACTGACAAGTTATATTCAATAAAGAAAAAGACTAAATCATTTACTTCATTCAAATCAAGAATTTTGTTTGAGGATTTTTTTTTCCTGGTCGACATAATAAAATATGACAGACAGTAAAAGCTTCATTTGAACACCTCAATAAAAGCTGTAAATGTGGAAATAAAATGACATCTGGTACATCCCTACTCAGCAATAAATCCAACAACTGAAGACAGAAATAGTTGTAAGATTAATCAACATTAAAAAAATCTTTCATTACAGCCCTTGTTAACATGCTGTCTTTGGTTTTTAGGCATTTGTATTTTGTAGACTCCACTTTCATGCTGAGAAAATACGTCAGACTCAGGTGTCACAATATACCAGCACTGACAATAACCGTAAAATGAAATATTGATATCATCTTAATAAGACAAATGATAATAATGTGTAAATAATCAAGTGCCCCTAAATCATTTCCATTTCTTTCTTTTCACTTTTCATTGAATGTAATTGCTCTTTTTGTTTGATTTTGTACAGTTATGGTTTCACACTCTCTCTTCCTCCTGACCCTCGTAGTTTGACTGTAATTCATTTGCCAAAAAAAGACAAAACACACAATTAACAAAGTTAAAGATGAATTTGAGTGATAGCATTTTTTAAAACAATTTCTAATAGATATAGCAGAAATATAGTCATTATGACCTCTTCTGGCAACGATAATTGTGTAGTGTAAATCTAATATTGTGCCAGCCTGACCTCAGACAACAGAGATGAAAAGAATTGGTCATTCATTCACAGCGTCCACATTTTAAAACAATACCCTGTTGAAACGACCCGTGGAGAGGAGGAGAGAGTGAGACAGCGATTTCATACATGAGATCTCATCAAAGACTCAAGTGAACATGAACGTCTTAAAACGGATAATAAACTAAACCAGTTGTGAAATAGTCCCGGAGGACTCGCGCTCCATCGAGCCTTAGACTGTTTGACCCACACAGACGGAACTGAGACTTATTTCATGTCACTAAATGTCACAGTATCTGAAAGAACATTAAGGAAGAGCCTCACAAAAAAAAAAAAAAAAAAAAAAAAATCACCCTACAAAGAAAAACTGTGAAGCCATTCTTAAAAGAGTTCGGCACTCATCTCTTCTTCAACTAATTATTCAAGGCTTCAAGCACTTAACATAAGAAAGGCGGCCGGCTGTGCTCCGCATTCAAGATGGACTGGAAATCTATGATACGACGAGGATTTTGACTCCCCCCAAAATGAATTAATGTCATTCAGGCAAACAGTGTTGTGCTGTATTAAAGTATGCGCTGGATTGATGACTCATTTAATTACTTTTTTTCCACTGCATGCTCAAGACTGCAACAGTATATTCCTATCAGCTGGCATGGAAATGTGAACCACGCTTTTTTTTTAGCTAGCCTTTATAGATGTGCTCATACTGTCTGTCTTTTTGTGCTCTACTCTCCATGTTGTTAGTGTCTGGATGTCTGTAATCGACGCCTGTGTGTGCTTTGCCGTCTGTGGGTGGCTGTGTGGGAGAGTTTAGCCACATTATCCTCAATATAGAAAAGACAAGTTTAGGTTCAGAAATGCAGCTTTGAAGCTCCAGATTGAGATGGGCAATTACAGGCCTGCAATTTACAGCCCTGCGCGATACATTTACTGGCCTAAGACGTCACCTTCCACTGTGATCCCTTTTTTCACAGGGTTTTGCACATTTCAAACACACTAAGAAGGTGGAGAACGAGGCCTTTTTGGATGGTAGTGTCAGTTTAACCCCAGATGTCAACACTCATCTCAGATGTACTCAGACCTACAATAGGTTTGTTTAATCTTCCTGAGCTTTCTGACATGCTCTTTGCAACTGAAGGCCACTGGAGTGGTGTCTGGGTTAAGAGTCAGCACTCACAACTTTTCTTGCTCTCTTTTTCTGTTGTTTTGCCTCATACCTGGCTGTTTTTATTCAGTGTAATGGAGGAGATCTTGACACAAGAGCTGGTATTTTGCTCTTCATTTACTTAAAAAGACATTCTTAAGCAAGAAAATGTTAAAAAGAACGTGGTGTTGGCGATCGTGTTGACACTTAGGTTTGAAAAAAAAATGCAACCAACTGCACTGAGGGTGTCAGCTTGTTGACAGATCGTGGAGGTCAGTTTTGCTGAATAAAATTACATTTTAGTCCTTTTCATATCAAATGCTGGTTTCATCCATCGCTGTGTTATGATTCAAAAATATGTGCCGAAATTTGTCTGGTATTCTGTAGAACAGAGGAAACTGCATGCCTTTAAAAAGCCAGACACACCAAGGCTACGACAAAAAACTATCAATCAATCGTCTCACAATTTGTCACAGAGGGCTTTACAAAATACAACATTCCTCTGTCCTTTGGACCCTCAAGGCGGATAGGGGAAAAAAAACAAACAATCTTTTAACTGAGAAAATCATTTAGAGCTTTGTAAGTTTGGGGCAGGAGTTAGGAGTAGTGGCGACAAAGGCCCACTGTCGCCTCACATCACCTGTGTCTCAGCCAGAAAGTTGCTCTTGAACACACCACAAAAACTACTACAAATGCCAACAAGCATGTTTGTTCTGTGCCTGTGTGAGAGGAAATAACTCTCCAAAGCAGCAGGCAGCAGCAGTCTGGGAAACCAGAGGACCAACAGGCTGGATACATGACACTAGTTAGCCAGTTAGCACATTAACAACACAATCTGATATTGAAAGAACAGAGATATGTATAATTTATCAATGACTAAGAAAAATCTCTTTTCGTGCACTGAGCTGACCTGCCAAGTGAGTGCATCCCTAGTGTGAAGCACTTCTGAATCTCAGAGCCAAAGTGATCTCAACCCTGTATGTTGCAGCTTTATCAGAAAAACCTTCTGGCTAGCAGCGACTATAAGGTAACTGTCATACTGTGGGATGGATTCACTGGCCACAGGTCCAAAGTCTACCAGGTGTGAGACTTGGTACTTACTTAGAGCATTGCCTTCAGGATTCTCTATATTGGTAAACTGCACAACTGACTACATGAGTCACTCCATAAAATTAGGGATTTTATCAGTAATGTTTCCTCTGCTTTCTTTTCAGGAGCACAAAAAAGGTGTTGGAGCGTTGACTTCACTCTGACAGACCCTAAGCTGTTAGCTTCTGGTTCTGATTATGCTAAAGGTATCTGACACCAAACATCTTCTATATTTGCCAGAAATGTTTTCATGTGTTTTTGTGTTTCAGTAAAGTTATGGTCAACCAATCTTGACAACTCTGTGGCCAGCAAAGAGTGCCAAGAGTGCAGTCTCTCACCTACAGGCTCTCTGACACCAACTCAACGTGCTGAATTGGTGAAAAACAGGCGACAAGAGACAATTAGTGTAAACGGTTTGAGACACACTGCAAAAACTGGGGTGACAGATGCTTACAGACGGCCTGACATTGACCGACGGCAGGCCGTCAGTTTGGTGTGTCAGGGCCCTACGACTTTGTTTCCATCAAGCACAAGTGTTGCAGACAGGGAGGGTTTTGAAGCGTCCTCGACTGCTTTGTCTGATTCATTTTGTGCAGACAGTCCTCCAGCCGTCTGTTTCTTTCTCATCCACGTCCTTCCTGAGAGGAAAAGTCTAATATGCTGTAAAATAGGCTTGCTTATTTAACCATTATCAGAACACCAAGTACCAGACACTCAACTGCTTCCTCTTCATTCAGGCAAATACGTTGCATAGACATAATCATGATTCATCATTGCACACAGTCCGACATGAAAAAGACAGAGATAATCATGCTAAAAAAATAATAATAATAATAAGACTCCATACTTCCAACAAAAGGCCAGACTGTGGCACTCTAAACTACTTTAAGTAGATATGAGGAAAAAGTCGGAGTCAAAAACAGGTGACTGGTACACACAGACAAATAACAAAAAAGTTACAGCAGGATTTAGTCACCTAATCACAGAAACAAGCATCGCTACAAATGTTGACGTGTGTTCGTTTGGATGCCAATTTGTAGCTTTTGCCAACTGAGTGCCAGACCTGTATAATAAAAGAGATCTGGCTCTCCCTTTGATATGCAAGTTTTCAAATTAACATGAGACAATTAGAAGAGCTCAAACGAGGCCAAATGATCTGTGCCAAATTGCAGGTGGATTAGTCCAAAACAAAAACTATGACAACAAGCCAAAAACAAACAAACCTCAGACACAAGTCACATTAACGAGGATATGATGAGGTCTACAAACGGCAGGTTGACAAATAGCTCATAAAATAACTAATGCGACCGAGCTTTGTAGCAGAGTCACTCTAAAGTTTGTCCTTTCTCAGTAAGATTTATTTTGTTGCTCCCACCATTAGATAAGGTATTCATTTCAATCCATCCATCAATCCATTTTCATCCGCTGATCCAGGGCTGGGTCCCAGGGGCAGCAGGCCAAGCAAAGCACCCCAGACTCCCCTCTCCCCAGCAACACTTTCCAGCTCCTCCTGGGGGACCCCAAGGCGTTCCCAGGCCAGATGAGATATGTAATCCCTCCAGCATGACCAGGGTCTACCAGTGGGATGTGCCTCTAGTGAAGACCTCCAATAGGACACACCCAGGAGGCATCGCAATCAGATGCTAGTGCCACCTCAGCTGACCACTTTTGACACAAAGGAGCAGCGGCTCTACTCGGAGCTCCCTCTAGATGTCCGCGCTTCTTACCCAGCAAGCGTCTGGCGGCCGGGCCTTGGGCCGTGGGGCCTGGTTGGGCTCAGCCCGAATAAATAACATAGAGCTGTCACCCTGTGGGCCCACCACCTGCAGGGACAGGAATAAGTGTCCGGTGCATTGCAATGTCTCTCTACAAAACAACTACTTTTTGTGGCACTACCCACAGTGGAAACACAGCAGCAGGTCTCTGAAAAAAACCCAGGCTTGGTGGCTAAAACGCTGCTGAAAATCTAGCGATGACATGCTAAAAAACAACCGGTTTTATTGTTTGCTGGTATTGAACAGTGGTCTCCAGCTTGGCAGGCATCTCACCTAGGTGACACACCATCCACCTTCTGATAACTAAGTCAGCTCATATACCACGTCACTTAAGAAACACTGATATGATACGAATGAAGGCTAAAAAAAGCACCATACAAGAATTTGTTTTTCTTCTGTTCTTTGCTGATGACTTTCCCAACCACAGCTATTCTACATGCCTCAACATTGTCATTTTCTCTGTGACACACAGCAGATAATAGAATCTAATAAAAGAAGGATGAATTTAATTATCATACAACTGATGCCCACAACACACAATCTGAGTCTGTGCTCACTGCGCAATATGCCATGAAACTACGCAGAACTTTTAAGCATCTGTTTTGCCACAACTGTGTGAAAGATTCAACACATGATTGCACAAGGAGCTTGGTTGTCTGGCTTGGCAGGCCGGTGACGTGTGCTTCAGCTCCACTGTGCAGCTGTTCTCAGCTTCATGCTACTGCAGGCGGCCGCACAGTCAGTCAAACCAAACTTCATGGGACACATCATTTCCTCCGGTTATTTTAAGCCTTCATAACCAGCGGGATGACGACATTTGCTCAGGCTCCCTAACACTGGGATCTGTGTGAACCACAGCACGCACAGAACACACACCCTCACAAACACACACACACATGAACACACACAAAAGCCCCACCCTGGATCCCCTTTCCTCCCCCTCTCCTCTTTCGTCAGCCCCATGTGAAGCAACATGCTCTTTTGTTGGTTCTCCCGTCTAGCTATATTTATCTGGTGCAAGCTATTCCAGACCCTCATCTGTCCGATCCCAGGCCTGGTGCTTCCCCCCCAGCCCCCTTGATTCTGTCTGAACCCGGCCTGTAATGAGGCTGTCTGGCGTCAAATTACTCAGAGCAATTCATCGTCCCTCTGCGGTGCTGATGAAGATTTTCAACAGGATGGAAGTTGGCGCTGATCTGACTTCATGTCAGCATGCTGTGAAAAGTGGCGCGCCTAACTGTAACCTCCTGCTGACATGTTGTGGGAATGATAAAGACGAGCTGTTTGGATTAAAAAAGGGGAGGATCTTTATGTTCATTTAATCGTAGCTTGAAGTTAGAGACGGGCTAAGATCCATCAAAAAGTATCTTGTTACAAATTACAAATACTCAAAAAAAGGAAACAAATACTGATATGACATGATGTTGTAATCAAAATAGAAGTAACTTTTATGCTAATTTCTCACATCACAGATCTGACGTGGCCAATCAGGGTATCTTGGAGGTGGAGGAGGCAGCGGATTCAGGGGTGCATGCTGGGTGTTTTCTGTCAGTCAAAGGCTGATTGAACAGCCAACTGAAATGCAAACAGGAACACTGAACAGTTAAGACACGATGATGCGCTACACAAGGATGTAGGTTTTGTTCCAGCATTGGGGGGGAACACTGCCCCCTAAAATTTGATCAAATGTTAGTCAACCAGAAAGGTCATTAGTCTGCAAGATTTCATTAGACGCTTAGTCGCAGAAAACAAACAAAGGAACAAAGAAAAAAAAGTGAAACTAAATAAAAATCAAACTAAAACTAAATCAAAACCTGTATGACTGGACCATGTGGGTATTTAATTTGAGAGGACAGACACAGGAAGTGGCCACGCTCAGCAGTAAGACGGGAGTCACGTTAATTTCCAGGGCTGGTACCTGCGGTTATTCCACAGGCTAGTTAATAACATGTCGGGCAGGAAATCC
>JAPZEB010000003.1:21236588-21256510 GCA_029783705.1 Chaetodon striatus | reverse complement strand
TAAAGATCTAGATATAGTCATTTTATCCACTGTCAATATAAAAATATTGATTATAGTAGCTCTAAAGTAAAACCAAAGCTTGAAACCACAAATATGCCTCTGTTTGTTTGGTTTTTTTGCAGTAACTCTAGCACGTGTTATAAATATCGGTGGATCTGCGAGTTACAAGTCAAGTAATGTGTCTCAGTTGCTGTGCATCTTCGTTGTATTGCGTGAAAACATCTTTATAGATAGATAATGTGTGCCGTAATGCAGTCCTGCTCCATTCAGAGTAATAACATAAACGACCTGGCCCCCGTTTCCTGTTGCACAGTGCGGCTCAATAATTTGTGAGTCTTATCGCAAAACAAAGTGAATCAAGATCCTGCATTAGAATTGATCCAAGCTGCTACAGAGAGCCCAGTTGTGGTTTTGTTATAGCATAGCTAGCAAGACTGATTGGCTTGACTGCTAAACTGTGCAGGGACATTGATTTGGAGACTGGGAATAGAGTGCAGGGAGAGAAGGATGTCACTGCCCTGCTTTCCCTGGCATGGGTTTGCCTTTGGCCTGTGGGCAGATACATCTCCCTCTCACACTCACTCTCTCTCTCTCACACACACACACACTTCCAAGAGAGAAACACTGGCAGCCAGAGGTGTCTGGAGACGCACATATACACACACACAAACACATACAGCGGGCAACATTGATTTCCTGTTTGGCATTACTAAGCAGTGAGCGACACAGCTGAGGGGATTGGGCTACTCTCTGGACCACAGTGCACACAAACAACCTTGCGATGTATTCTGTGCCCTTCTTCTCTCTTACACACACCTTCACAACATTTTATAGACAAACATTTAGGAGCAGAAAAGTCTGCCAGAAACAGCTTATCCCGATCATAGCGCCGTCACTATTTCATCTCTACATCTATTATTCTTTTCTCTCCTTCCTACCACTCCCGTCTTCTTGTCTCTGCCTGTGCATCTTTCTCATCCTCTGTATCTGTCCATCTCTGTTTTCATTAAAAGAAATGGGTTTTTCTTGGCTTCACAAAGCGGTGTTGACTGCTTGGCTGGTTTGGCACAATGTTGAACTGTCCAACAGGTAAACACGTTTTATCAGCCACATGGATCCACATTTCCACCCATTTCCAAGGTAATCTAGGGACTGCCTTTTTTTTTCGTAGGGGGGCAGGGCTACAGCGGACAGATTGATCAATGTGAACTTGGAGAGCTCATTTTGTGAGAACAACACAAATGTTCTTTTAAGCACTTTGCTACAGAACTCAAGTGTGTGTGTAAGTAGGTGCACTTGATCTGATGTGTGTGTGTGTTCCCTCTGAGTTCCGTGCCTCTTCGAGTTTTGTCAGAGTTCCTGTGCATGTGCGTCTGTATGTAACTTGTGTGTCCGGATGTGTATGCGTGCAGTGTGTACGTGTGTGTGTGTGTCTCTCTCTCTGTCTCACTCTGTCTATGTAGGGTGCATTATTGGACGCAGTAGACCGGACAGTGCCAGAGGCGTACACCAAGTGGTCACGCGGCGTGACAGAGAAGAGAGCAGAGTTGCTGTCAGAAGGCCTTTTTAACACACTGCTGCTCTCCGTTCGGGGACATTTCGGGAGCGTTTGACTGCAAAAGGGCTCCGCAAAGGAGAGATAAACACAATTCTCAAAAACTCCCTCAGAAACACCACTAAAGCCCCGAAGGCTCCCTACCTGAAAATACCGCACTAATACCTTTGATGTTCCCAAAGAGCTGTGCAGGAGAGCGAGAGGAGGAGACGAGGGGGGAAACGACAACAGCTCAGACACTCAAACATTCACACACACATAGATACACACCAGGCAGCAGCTTCACACGCCTAATGAGTCCCTGTTAGCTGATGTTTCCATGTGTGGGTCATTGAGGGAGGCAGTTCAAGGAAGTCAGTGTGCATTGCAAAAATGTCCCTCTTAACGAGTTATTTAATTGACTCCCAAATTCTCTTTTCCTTAACTGCCATTTTTCTCAACCTGACTTATATTTTCTTACATCAAATAATAATGTTTTTTAAATCAGACTTTTTTACTTTTTAAAAAGTTCTCAATTTTAGCAACACATTTATTTGCACTAGAAACAACTGACATTCCCTCACATTACAGGCAGATTTGTTCGTGCTGTGTCTAATAAGTACGGATTACATAACTGTCGGATATTAAAGGAGCAGTGTGTAAGATTTAGGGGGATTTAGTGGCATCTACAGGTGAGGGCTGCAGATTGCAACCAGCTGAAACATTTCCTGGTTAGAATTCCTGCAGTGTTCATTGTTTGGAAGGTTTTTACCGGGATCCAAATTATCCGCAGGGGTCTCCTCTTCTCCAGAACAAACTGACACAGTGAATAAAGCTAAATAAAGCAGTTTCATGGTTTAAAAAAAGTGTTTTCCAAAACTGTTCATCATGGATTTGCTGCTAACGACGGTGACTGGCGCAAAAATGCAAATGGTCCTATCCAGAGCCAGTGTTTGGTTTGTCTATTCTGGGCTACTGTAAAACACAGCGGTGCAACACGGAGGACTCTGTGGACGAGGATGTAGATATAAACGGCTCATCAACACAACAAAAACACAACAGCTCTTCTTTTCAGGTGGTTATACACTAAAGAAAACATAATCATTAAATTATATTCCATTTCTGCCAATATGTCCCCCTAAATCCTACACTGGACCTTTAAGTATGCTTTGTTACATGCCGTCTCCTCTCTCTCATGATGCATCACACTTCCTGTTCACTCTTCACTGTCGTCTATCTACAAATGGACAAAATAGCCCTGAAATAACAGACACATGGAAATGTATGAGTGAGCCTACATTGTACCTGAGCACACTTAAGTGTGTGAGTGCTTTATTACACTGCTCTTTTCCACTACATTATGAAAGCTAATTCCTCACTTAGACACTGTTTCTCCTAATCACATCTCCACCACCAGCATGGTGTTACTTTTTATAAGCCTATATTCCCATCTGAGTTGCATTTACACAGAAGGTCAGAGACCCCTCTTGCTAATATGTGCAGCTTCATGATGCGAGCAGAGCAAACTGACACAGAAACATGTATGCGCCTCACCTCTATGTCTCCACCGTCTCACTTTCATACACACACATTTACACAGACATTCATTTTCATTCTGGGAGTTACATCTCAGGAGCACTTTGATGCATTTGTTTTTCGTTTTGGCCCCCTATTCCGCTTTTGCTGTTATTTTATTCTTTTTTTCTTTATTTCCCACTTCTTGTTTTTGTCTCCATCTTCCCTGTGGCCTTCTATTACACTGCAAAAGGTCACATTTATGCCACCTCCATGTTTAAAACCAAATGCACCTGGGTGTCAGAGGGCACAGCTGTGTGAGGACAAGTGAACTTAGCCTTCAAAATTTGAGAACAGCCAGCGGGTATTACAAAACAAAACTAAAGCTAACTTCTCTGAATGTTAGCACTCGTTTTTTTCCCCCCATCAGCAGCATTCATGTGCAGGTGCAAGGCCTGTAAACTGAACATTTCTTCTTCCATAAATTCCCATCAACCTGAAAACTGTCATATACCAATATGGATTGCTGTGTAGATAAGATCCTGCTACATACTACATATCGATCAGTTAGTCAGGCTGGAGTTTTAGATGCTAATTTAGAAACAATACAGCAGTCACAATACCAATGTCAACGACACAGGCTGTCCCTGAATGGTCCATAATGGTGAATGAGCTCAGTGTATGTTTCGTTGACACTCACAAGGTAAAACAGTCACACTGTTGTTATGGCTGGGGAGAGACGGGGATGAATATCAATGTCAGAGTGATTCCAGTTTTAAGTTATGATGGGCGGGTTTACAGCTCCTCAGGGAATCTTTGGCTTGGGGAGGCATGAACGACTCAAAGGGATCAGGATCTTGGCTGACCCAGGGTCTTTGAGCGTCCCCTGGTCGAGCTCCTCCAGGCTGGAGTTTGAGCACCGTGGATCCCTGCAAGGCTCTGATGCTCTGCGAGGCTGAAGCAGTGAAGTGCGACATAGACTTGGAGACTGAACCAGGGGTCCGGCATTAAAGCAGGGAAGGCCTCTAGAAGGAGGGGGCAGCTGCTTGGCCCGATTAGCCAGAGGCCCTAAGGAACACCCCGGCTTCAGAGAGGCAAAGCCACCAGTGCCCCCTGGCTTGAGTGCAGGGAGAGACACGCGCTTGTGAAGGCGAGGAGGCTGCAGCATGCGAGGGCTAGTCGAACCAGCACATTTAGGAGTGACAGAGCTCTGCGGTGTCACAGCAGGAGTTCTCCGGTCATGCTGTGCTGCAGACTGAGCTGCTGATGTCGGACCGTCTCTGGCAGTTACCCCCTGCAGAGCCCTGGAGCCGGGGCGGCGCAGGTGGGTGCTGAGGAGATGACTCAGCTTGTCGGGGTTTGCTGGCCCGGAGACATCTGCCATAAGGTCTTCAAGAGCACGATCAGTGTCTGTATAAGTTCCTTCCTCTTATCTACTCCTTGTGAGGTCACTGTGGCCCTCGGTGGGGGGAGTTTTTGCTAGTCTTCCCTGGTGGAGGAGCTCTTTGAGGCAGGGGTTGAAAGGCTGTAGTATTTGAGGCTGCAGAAAAAAAAAGAAAGAGGAAAGATATATCAATAAGATTTTTTTAAAATGGGCAAAAAATAGTCATGAAACAGTCAGCGTATAATGAGGTACATCTCTGAGGTTTTTTTTTTCTTTTTAACCATGTTCCAGAAATGGCTGGAGTTAAAAATTTCCCCTTTTTTGTGTCTTTGATCCCTGTGGAATCCAGGCTTTTGAATATTTTGCTGCCGCAAAGGAAATTCAGAATCAAAAAGCAAACTGGATTGTGCCTTTCTTTGACTTGTTTATTTACTCTTTAATGTCACAGCCCGTTTCCAGTGCCAGTCTCTGAACTATTCCTAGAATAGGAAAGGCAAAGTCACAGAGGAAGCCCTGATTCAGCACTTAAAAACAAGCAGAGGAGAATAACCTTGCCGTGTGAGTGCCTGGGATCTACTGAAGTCTTTGACTCATTTTGTGATCGCTGCTGCAGAGGGGCTTCAAAACACTCAAACTGAGAGTTATGATGCCTGCTGCCTATGCAGGAACGTGCTGAGCCGTTAACCACATGAAATTCAGACCGACCGTGGTGTTGTCCTCCACCAGCGGACGTACAGAGCATAAACACAAAATCATGAACACCTGTACAATGCAATGCAATTCCATAACAGCCCTGCAACATTTACTGTCTCTGTGAAGCTTGTTATGTTCAATATTTGTTGTGTTAGAGAGCAGCTAATTATCCAGTGAGACGAAACAACAAGCTACAGCTTCAGAGGAGTTGAGTTAACATCTCTCTGACACAGACACGACAAAAACTCATTATGATTTAACAGAGTTAGCATTTGTTTCAACTCTCCTATACTGGATTGGTTTCTGTTGTACAAGTGTTCATGATCTATCTGTCCACTCGCTGCACATGTTTGTTTTAGATTTAAGAATTCACAGATACTTCCTGCGTCACAGCTTCAGTTTTGCTTTTACTGCATAGGTTGTTGGATGACGTACAGTGCCAACACATTCTCACTCCCAACTTGTCAAATTCAGCAGCTTGGTCAGTGGCCCTACCCTTCAAAATATGTAGCAACAAAACTACTTGGTTAGGTTTAGAAAAATAATCATGGTTAGGGTTCAAATAACAACATTTCTTACAGAAACTTAACGAGCATGTCATTTGACGACTATGCTAAGTGATGTATGCCAGTAACTTAGTTGACTTATGGTTTCACATGAGGAACAAGAACCACTGACCAGGCTACCACATTTGACTCCCTGGGCATGAGACCGGGTTGATAGTGCCTTAAGATTTAACCTTGTTTACAGCATCTATTCTGAACCACACTTCCAGCAGAATACAAGGCCAACGGTGCTCATTAGTCCATACAACCACCAGCAGAGTTGCTCAGATCAGAAGAAATATCAATACTGAATGATATGTGAATATCTTATAAAGTATATGAGAACATTTTCTGAATAGCTTATGATCTCAACATCTATAAAAATCCCTACTAGTTCTTGTGTTAGCCCACTTAGTTTGAGGCTGATTCTGTGAGGCATCTCTGTCAGCTTTTACCTTGAGAAATCAGAGAACTGGCCTTTTTTTCAATCTGTGTCCTCTGAGCAGAACTTAAAGAATCTAAATCCACCTGGAACCACCTTAAGCTGCTGAAAAGCATGAACTCAGTTTTAGCAGAAACATGCCCTCTGCGAGTTGAAAGTAAAAAGATCTCAGAGGATGTGAATATATAGCTGTGCGGGTCAAGCTGCTCTGCCTGTTTCTACCATCAGTCACTTATATTGTGGGTGGGAGTGGATGTCCGAGGCCACAGCTCCATCTCCTGGTCCCCTGCCACAGTGCGTCCTCTAGCCTGATACTAAGCCCTTGTCCACCTCTCTGTGCCAGTGTGTTGCGGCATGTTTTTCGAGCAGGGAAACGCTGTTTTTAGATTTCAAAGTCTGTAATTTAAAACCTGCAGAAGCAGGAATGTTTCTGATGCTTTTTACAATAACTCTGATTAGTCTGTCACTCAAATCAAGAGCATGTTATTAAGCTTTTATCTTTAGCGCTGACATAGAGTACAGTTCCTATTCTAATTCAGGCTGAGAGTGAGCACTTCCTACTGACTCTCAGGGTTCAAAACTAAATAAAAGACTTTGTTCCAATCCATAAATTACAGGTGTAACCAAAGTAAATCAACTACATTTATTAGATATCAACATTATAGATACAGGCCTCATACTAGTTTTCAGTTTGAACAGTCTGGTTCACAGTAAAATTACTGAACTGACATGTTCATTCACAAAAGACTCTTGGTAATATATGTTACCTTTAATTGAGAAGTTTGCATTGAGTGCATGTCTTCCAGCTGGAAGAAGCCTCCAACAGTGATACCAACATGCAGCATCTATAGGTCACAGTCAATAATTATTGGCAGCTACAGCTGTCTGCCACAGATCCTAATAATTAGCAGCAATCATTTTCAGCTCTTCACTGCTCTGCCAAGAAGTAAATATCTCAGCTCACTAATGATAGCTATCACTTGAAAAGACCATTTGCTTCCCAACCAAGAAAGATGCCAATTTGAAGCACCTGGAAGATGTCAGGGCCCACCATAACCAATCTGTTCTCAAGCCGCTCTCACCGTGAAAAATGGCTGCGGGATTAGAAAAGCAACATGCGAGAATTTGAATAAGGATGTATAAATGAGCCACATTATGTCTACCAGAAGACAATGTGATTGCAGCACATAAGCAGATCAGAGTGGCAATATGGTGGGACTCCATTTCCAAAGCTAGATTAGACTTTGTAGTATCATTTAATATAGGTGGTTGTGAAAACGGTGATTTGGATTGTGTTTAAGCGGTGTGAGAGCAGACGATGTGTGATTGCTTTGATTTGTCTTTTGCTTGCTGTGCTTAACTGCTTTGATAGGGGAGTTAGAATGAAGGAGATTGCTCAGGATAGCAGTAACACACATTCACGTCCCATAACACAGGGGGATTCTTAAATGTTATTCCTTTCAATCCACTCCATCCAAATCCTTCAAGGTGAACACCTAGAATAATAAAGCACCTGTTCAATGAATAAAATACAGAAAAACAAATCCACACAGAGAGATTTACCCATGCATGCATAACGCTTCTTATGAAATGAATTTGATAGAATGGAACAAATTAATGGTATACCATGCAGGAACTGTTGGTTACTGTTTGTAAACAGTATCACCAGCTAAAGTGAAAACGGAGGCCAACCACAGATTCCCTCCTGTTATGGAACGAGTTTCTCCACTTGGTGTTTCACATTGGTATATTCGCGGGTTTGGTCTTTTTTTTCAGCACTGTGTCCGTGATTTTCGTAGCTTCCTCTTTAGGGCTGGGTCTTATTTTAAAAAGTATGATACCAGTGCCATTAAAGTGATACCAAGACCAGCTGGGGACTTCATCTACACCCTATATGTGAAGGTAGTGGCGTGTAGTATAGCCATACTTTTGAACATTTTGGTGGCATCTCAGCACGCTGCACTGCCAACTGTTTCAAATACACCAAGCTCAACTTTACCACACCACACTGTATGGGTTGTTAAGTTAGCTGCTACTGCGGGAGAGTAGGCTCCACACTGGAGAGTCCGTCTAGCCGCACATGCACAGTGACTGTTAGCTAATGTTAGCTAATGATTATTACAGATTTAATGACAGACGAGCCATTTCAGTGTCTTTGTGAGTTTGTTGGGGACTATTTAACTGTGTTGATTGTTAGCCCCTGCTGCTGTGTTAGGTCATTCTAACCGGGCAGGCGTTGATCAGAGCTTTCACTGGGAGGACCGATGGCGGAGATGGCCACAACAGTGGGGTGTCGGGATGCTGGGTGCTAAAAAGGATCTAATACAGGTATTGTTGGACTGAAGACATTTTGATTCCACTTGGTACTGGGTTATTTCGGCTGATACCTTAAAGGTATTGAGTACCGATACCCAGCCCTATTTCTCTTGAAAGCGTGCTGCTTATGGTCCGGCACCTGGTCACTACCTTCTTATAACGTCCCAGCCTCACATGTGCCACTGTGCCCAGGAACATCCCGAACACAGCAAAATAAGAAAACAAGAAAATGCAAGCAGAGCACACTACTAGTGGTTCATAAGTGATGATCGAGAGAGATTACATTTGTACATTTGTCTACACATTTTTTAGGAAAATCCTGCATAATATACCTTTAAAAAGACACACAAAAAGAGAGAAAAACTGGTGAATGAAGTATGAAAAAAGAAAAATAACCATAACTAAAAAAGAATCACCACGACGTAGAGCAGACCAAAGTTCTGAGTACAGACACACAAAATCAAAACTCCAAAACAACCGCAAAAATTGAATACAAAGCATGCAGATGCAGATGTAAGAGGGCATGCTTCTGTCATGCCTCGTGACGCCAAACCACAGTCCAGCGTGCAGGAGGTGGTGGTGGGGGCAGCATGTTTACTGCATGTTAAAGAAATGTTACTGTACCACGCTGTGTCAGTGAAGTACTGCACTAGGTGCTCCACTCCTTGCCAAACGCATTATGTGTGGGGAGGCAAAGGTAGAAGAGAGAGAACATGGGAGATTCAATTTCATTTATTGAGTGGGGGAGAGCAGAGATGAGGAAAGGAAGACAGAAGGGTTAAAAGGCAGGGTGAGAGGCTGGAGTAAAATACAAGAGAAAGAGAGAGAAAGAAAAGAAGCAGGTACAGACATTTATGAGAGACACTTCCTGGGGTTCATATATTTCAAATCCTGCATTATCACCCAGCCCATGCTTCCACGAAAAAGTCACACATTAGCTGAACAAACAAACCAAGTTCATGCAAAATATAATTACTGTATCCTCCGATCAGCACAACCTGTGTGAAGAGACCGGTTTCTGCTCTAATTTCAGAACTAGCAGTTCTATTTTTTTCTAAAGACCTTCATTACCGGCAAGAACTCTTTGCTAGTTTGTTCACGGTCACAGCTCCCGGTGGGAGGTCAGAGCATTAGCGGTCAATTCTGTTGTTTATCATCATGTATCTCAATATAACTGTACACCAACTATATTCTATTTGTGTGATTACCCTGTTTTCTCCAACTGCACAGACTTTTCTCTGTTTTGTTTAATGAGATCATGCAATCTACTGGTGGGTGAAAATGCACAGAACGCTGGGCTGTACTCACATATTTGTCAAAACAGCCTACAAACACAAGATGGAAATAACCTGAAATATACAAAAAAAGAACACCTGTGTGCCACATTTTTATCACCCTGCCTCTCGATACAAAGCTGAGCCCCACCGGGATAGATCAAAGGAACACAGCGTGGGCTCCTCTCTTTGTTTCTGTCTTTATTTTCTTGCTCTTCGCTCTCTCACATATGTGTATTTTCTGAAGTCTATTTACCCATTTTCTTGTCCTGCCTCCCCTACTTGCTACCTAATCAGCAAAGCATAATACAGAAGCTTTGAGGGATTCACTGTTGTTGTGACTGTCATTGTTTCTGCAGTCCTGTGTCTCTCAGTAAAGTCAAACTGTTCTAGTCTACAGAAAAACATTGCTTATTTCATTTTTATATCCAAAGCAAAGATCACGTTATGGTCATGTGTACTATTTGTTCAAGAACATAAGATACATCCTCTGTTAAGGGAACAATTAGTGCAGATATATTATATTTGCAAAGAGTTACAGGGGAGTTAAGCGAAGGTTAGAAATGCAGGCATCTGCTGGTATTGGAAAGTCGACAAACTCGGCTAGTATCTGACTGAACACAGCTAATAAAGCAGAACTGAAACTATAAATGAGCAGCACAGGGAACAGGACACCTGGAAATGAATTGCTAAGGAACAATAAGTCAGACTGTGTTTCGTAAAACAAACAACTATTTTACATGTTACTAATCTTGTTTTAAATTAATCAAAAGTAGACGTAGAGCAGAAATCCTCCTGTAATTGCACAGCGAGAAACAAAAAGACACTACTACCTGGAACAAAGATATGTCAGTGGTTTAAAGGGTTTTAATTAGAGATAGATAAAGTGGGGTTTTTTTTGGTCTATTTACAGAACTATGGATATGTTGTGTTGTGAAAAGGTTGAGAAGAGGCTGCAAAGGATGTTAGTGACTCACTCTGTCTGCGCTGGGGCATGCTGGTACGGGTCAAGCCCTGGTGCTGTGCCTGCCACGGGGACAGCAAGGGGGTGGGCAGCACACCCTACACAGAGAAAAAGACAAAGGACAAAAGGCGTGACGTACTAGAACACACACGCTCACTCACACAGAACCATTCTTACATACAAAACACACTCACAGGCATAAACACGCTGTTATGAGTACGGATGGCGCAATTTATACAGCACACAAAACACACACACACGAGCAGGCATGCATGCATATATTAAACTTTAACATCAAGTCTCCCTTTATTCCCCTAAAGTTGCTTTTTTGTTGGAAAAATACTTTTATCCCACGCTGTCTGACAGTATCATAAATATTCTGTATCAACTTATTCCAACTATTCACTGAGGCTACATACATATATATATGATGTTTACACTGAGTAAAATATTCAAGCCAGGATCCATGCTCATTAGAGCAGCGCTTTTCAGTCAAATTCAAATATTCAATATAGAGGTCTTGCGAATGATTCATAATCCATCTCTGCACCATTCAGTCATATTTCGCATCTATGGATACTTTGGGATTAAAAACTTACTGTGACTTCAAATCACAAACTTAAATGCATGACTTATTAAATCACAAAGTAATATATATATATCTATTTTATTTCTATAAAAGTGAAAAATTGTGCACATAATTTTTGCCAATGGATGTTACTTTGAAGAAGTTACACATCTGACCACTGCAGTGGACACCATGCATCAAGGTTATGAAATGTTATTTAATGGATCTCAATACAATTATAAAATACACACAAGCACATACACATTTTTTTAGACCTACACATTGAGTCCCTTTGTATACCATTAACGCATGGTGTCCACTGCAGTGGACACATAACGTCCACTAGAGTGGACAAATGTATTTTCGGTCCAAGAAATACCTGTATCCAGATTTGATTTTATTTTTCTTGTACATTTTTTGCTAACATCTTTTGTAGTTGATTTTGTTTTTTGAGAATAAAAAGACTAAACTGTTATTCCTCTGGTACTTGGTGGATCTCCTCCTCCCTCCACCTTTTTTAAAATTATGATGCAATATCTCAAAATGACTAAGACATACAAGGATAATAACCAAAGGGAATTGTAGACAACTCTACAGGGTCCACCACCTGGTGGTCAGGACGGAGTACTACAACTTAATTAGTTCAAAATGGTCTCCAAATATCTGTCCACTGCGGTGGTCACCATGCATTTAAGTGTTTAAATGGACATTTTGGTGCCAGTCTTCATTCAGTCAAAATGTTCAGAGATGTTCAACACAAACACACACACATAAAAGCGTACTGCATACACTTAAATGTTCTCCAACACATCACAATATTAAGCTATTGTTAATAGGAAAATGTTAAGTATCCAAACAAATTAGGAAACATGAAGCAAATGGATGGAATTCAACACATTCTGCTGCTATAATCTGTGTATTTGCTAAGACTTTCTAAAACACAGGAGATTCTTTTCTCGCATTGTTTGACACAATATCATACTCATTATCCAATAAAACACTCGCTGCCTGGAGACTTCCAATTGTCTTTATGTTGTTTCTCCCCGGGAAACTCTGGAAACCAGTTGTTTTCTCCTGCTGTATGATTGTTTTTACATAAATAAAGTCAAATCCACTATCAGCCATCCTTAGTGCCAAAAGCCTACAATCCATCGCAGTAGAGCACTCCATCACATGCAGTGCAAAAAACACAAGGTGACACTAGAAAGGACAACTTTTCCACCCATCACTCTGAAAGTCGACAGGATCACACGTTGTGAATTTGATGTATGTTTACTGAATATGCTTAAGATATTTTTCAGAGTCTCTGTAGTACATCAGTGTTGGGCTACACAGTGAGTCAATTTGCTTACACTTACAGTATAATTAGTTACAGAAGGTGGCAAACCCATAGGTATTTATCCGCAAGGATAAAGACAGCATCTGACTGAGTCACAATGTGACAGCTGTAATCTGTGTGTGCTCTACATAAATGGCACATTTCGACCTGCTGTCTTAACACATTTGCTGTCTATATGTTCTTCTCTCTCCATTTGTCACATTATGCATTCTGTTGTCTGAACATTTGTTTGACCAGAATCTGCACCTCTGTGCAAAAACATGCGACTGAAAGAACACAAACCCTTTTTTGATACCAAACCTATCTTCGGGTTAAGCAATTCAAAGAGCCCTGGCCCCCATCGGGAGAGGAAAAGTGAGGAGGCAGCAGGGCCATCACGTTAAGCAGACAGACAGACTAAAACCTTATCAAATGCTACTTTTTTCCTCAGTGGCTGAGAGGGCCGCCGCTCAAATAGGACTCTAATATAGAGGAGAGAAGCAGTGAATCTGTCAGAAGGAAGAAGGAACAGATAGAGAGAGATAGAAGACGAGAAGGGGAAGGTAGCAACTTCCCAGCAGGTCCAGCCCAAGCTATTTCACAGCCCTCCTAGTGCGTCTGCTAGAGGGGCGAAGAATGAGTTCCCCTGATCTGTTCCCGTCCATGTCCTTCCTAGAAAACCAACAACTGCTTCAGCGGGAGGTCTTGGCAGAAGCCCCCCGTCGAGTCTTCATTTGCAGAGAAGAAAACCTTTGGCGATGAGAACAAGAGGCTATGTTGGAGGGCTCTCGAATCATTCTGACAGTGTCTGGCAGCTTTATTAGACCTTCGTAGCAGCTTAGCCCGTCAATTTTTTACAGTTTTCCATTGCTGTAAAGACTCTTCAATGAAGGGCTGACAGAGCTTTACAAGAGCAAGGAGACAGATATTGTTAAAATAAAAAGTTTTTCATATTCTGTCAATTTCATCAAAACTTCTTTCATGTCTCGCCCACCAGTACAGAGACCCTCCGTTGGATGCCTGGAAGAAGTACTCCTGGCTGTTTCCCATGAACACAACTGTTCACAAGCAAGGTTTCTCTTCCTTGTTGCTGCCCTCACAACTCCTTCTGGTTGATCATGCCTGCACAGTGGGGGTGAACTATAGCCCTCACGCTAGGGAACAGTCTACACCACCCACACATTACAACCTCCTGGTAAAGCTTACAAGGTAGTGGATGAAGCACGTCTGTCTGCAGCACCCTCGGAGACAATAGTAGAGCTGGCAGTGACACAAACTGCAGTGCACATGGAAAAATCTTTGAGAGGAAATAATATATATTCAGCCCTTCACAAGAACACTGCAACCCCCAAATGACCATCTGTATATTGATTATTCAACACGTGTTATGTTAATTTGCGAAGAAAAGTTTGTTTTTTTTCCACACACCTCTGAAAGTCTTACAACTAACTCAAGCAAACTGGCTGATCGAGGCAGGGGTAGACCAGCATCTCCCGTGTATACATACTATTTCTGTTAATGGAGGTTGGCTTTGAAGAGTTTGTTGATATAGTTGCACACTCTATTCAGTTCTCTGTAGGAAACTGCAGTCTGTTTGGGGAGTACTGAGCACACGACTGGATAATGAAACCTGGATTATACCATGTTTTGTAAATGGATGATTTGATGTTGTCTTAATATTGTTAAATGTGGCCCTCTATAACTTAAATTCATCAAAAATATTCCAGGATTCTTCACTCACCGTGGAGGCAGGAGAGAAAAACAAAGTTTTCTTAAGGAATTCAGTATAACATGGGGTGAGTAATTGATGTACAAATGGTTACTGGGGGATTTAAGTATTCCTTTAACAAGCAGTATCCATGCTGTTCTGCAAGTCCTTAATCACCAACAGTGACGGAAACAAGAGAGAATAACCACCATATTTGTGCATCCCTCTGTTATCCTTTTGGTGTCAGTTTGGACTCATTCTGAGTTAAAGAGTTAATGTTAAGAAGACACCGGGATCATGTGTGTAACCAAAACGGATTAAGAACAGGAAACATTTTTCTTTAGGTGTGCCACTCTCAGTTTTGTGCAAAAAAGTACTTGCTTGTTAAGGGCTTAAAAAACTTCACTGCTCTAATGACATTTAGCTGACTATCTAAAAATAAATGAAGGGACAGAACAATAATAAATGACACATAAAATAGAGCATCTGTTTTTGAAATATCATTCTCTTCAACAGAAATAACTACCGTATCAGTAACTGTACGAGAGGCCCCTCTGACAGTAATTTGTTAAGCTACTTCGTCTGTGCGGAGTCCCAATAGCAGATGGTAAAACTTGGCAAAGTAGGACAAGAATTTAAAAGTCAAATAAAAGTTATTCTTTGTGATCCCACAACCTTTTCATCAAATAACAACAGTATTTCGAAGAAACCATGATGCTAATCCCCTAATCCACTACATAGACTTTCTAGTGGTTGAATGCGGCTAATACCTCAGGTTTGGCCACAATGTTTCACTTCACAGACTTTGGCAATTAAATCCTCACCTGTCCAAGATGACTGTGCTGTGCATTGTGTATTAATGAGTGTGCATTTGTAATGGCGAGTCTGTGATGCAAGGGGGCAGACAGAGGGGATGTGGGTGGAGAGGTAGTATCAGGATCTGAAAGGGAAAAACTTGTTCTTTCAACCTACAGCTTAACACTGATCACTGACGTTGTTCAATCCTCCTGCCTCTGCCTTCCCTGCTCTCTCTCTCTCTCTCCTTGTCGCAGCAAATTGATCTAATTACATCTGAGCTAAGAAGTAGTGAGGTAACGTCAAGGAAAGAATGACAGAGACAAAAATACAGCGAAAGAAAAGAAATCGCCGAGGCAAGACAGGAAGAAAGAAAATAGCGGCGTGAGACAGCAGGGGCGATAAAAAGACATGAAGGGAGGTGTGAGAGGAGAAGAAGAGGTGAAGAAGAGGATGTTTAAAAGGCACAGAGGGAGTAGGAGGGTAGCTGTAATTATCTCTTCTGTCTGCCACTGATGAAACACTGCCTATTGTGTTGCCATTGTTTCACTGCTGCTGCTCATCTGCGTGTTTGTTTATCTGGGTTATTAACAAGGTCGGTTCCCCGGTCCTCAGACTGCTGAACTCATTGTTCAGTCACATTGAGTGTGCCCCGCACTTGAGTACAAGAGAAACATGTGGCACGGCCCCTTACACACGCACACACAAACATACACATATGCAGACAATCAGGGTCTGCGCAGTTTCTATTGTGCTACATCTGAAATTACTAAAATCATACTGCTCATGCTTTATTTGTTGCGAAAAGCAGAGGAGGCACACAGAAAACATCTCTGCTGCAGTGATTGCTCTGGGGAGCTATTCAAAAGAGTTATTTTTCTACAACTGACATTTAAGTAGTTTCCAGTGTCACACTACATGTGCGTCCTGCTGCGACAAGCGCGTCCACTATTTCCCTGCATCTTGTACATTGACAGACATACAGTATACTCATGCCATATTCTGAGACTTTTTTTTTATTCTGAGCATGCTTTTGGACCCAAAATTGGATTGTAAGCAGATTAAAATGGGAAGCTGCGGGAGCTGGTGCCCAAAGCAGTTGGTTAGGATATGTTGCCAAAGCCTTCCTACAGACTGAGAGGAAGTTAGATGAGTTCATCACTAACAGTGAAATTGGTTTAAGGAAAAGTGTGTAAGATCTAGAGAGATTCAGTGGCATCTAGCGGTTAGGACTGCAGATTGCAACCAGCTGAAACTTCTCCCAGTTAGATTTCCTTCAGTTTCCATTCTTCAGGAGGATTTTACAAGGAGCTCATCTCCAAAAAAAAAAAAAAAAAAAAAAAAATGTGTTGCTAACCTAGCACCTGCAAATGTGTGCTCACCTTTTTTTCTGAATCCAGACATTCAGGAGATTCAACTCATTCTAAGGTAATAAAAACAAGACGATTCCTTTTTTCAGGTGAATATACACTACAGAAAAAAACCTATATTCCATTTCTGCCAATATATCCCCCTTAATCCTACACACTGAGATTTTAAAGCAGCCTACAGAGCAATAACCCACAATGTTTTTGTTCTTGAGAAAAAATGATGGGAATGAATGGTTCCCTAGAGTGGAATACATCAGCTGCTTGAAGATGCTGAATGAACAATGATCTGTACACACTGAAAAGTAAATGTCCTCACGAAGCCACGTTCAAGGGTCATAGGCCACAAGCTTATTCTTTTGTTATACTCCTAATCTGGGCTCAGAGCACAGCGAGATTTCTTTTAAATCCATGTTCAAGTGCTGAGAAGACTCAGCCAAGGACTCAACTCTAGACCTCCCAGCACCAGGGTATACTTTTACCCTGCAGACCAGTGATAAGGCAACTAGATATCAGCATTAAAGCTATATAAAGATTATAGCTGCTGGCCTTTGACATCAAAATTATTCTTGGTTGATCCTTTCAGCTGAGCACTCAAAAAATACTATCAGAGGGCAAGAGCTACTCCAGTGCTCTGATACAGCAGCACTTTAAATGTCAGAGGAGCAGAAAATCAACAGGAAAGGGCATTTGAGAGAGCAAGAGGGAAAAAACAATAAAGATGACAGCAGATTACAAATTTGTGTGCGTATGTGTGCATGAGAGTGTTGGAGGAGAAGTACTAAAAAGTGAAACAAAGACTTGACGAATGTGCGTGAGGGGAAAAAAGAATAAAATATTTGTGTGAAAAAAAAGAGGCAAGGGTTCGAAAGAGAATAGCTAGAGAGACAGGCTCAGAATAACACGTTGAAAGATTGTGTGAAAAACATGAGAGGTGAAAGAGAAGCATTGTTTGAGGAGCACTGTGAACCCGGGCTCGCCGAAGGTGCTAAACCTGTCAGTGCGCTACCAAGAGCTTTGATACCATCTAAAAGTAAGAATAATAGAGAAAGCAACATCCCTTTCTCTCCGTTATTTGTTTACTCTGTGCTCTCATTTCTTGTTACCTTGTCAAAAAAACCACAGCAAAGAACTCACAGCTAACCTTTTGGAGCAATTGCATGCTCTGAGAAGTAAAATGCCACTAACATAATGCTTTTCTCCCAGCAGCGCTACAAACACAGAGCAGGAAATAGTCTCTACTCTGGTGATGACATAGTAATGTAGATTAAAGGGGGAGAAAAGAAAGAATGGTGGAAAACAACAACAAAATCTGAAGCCAGGAGTAGGCAGAATAGAGAGAAAAGCACAAACTCATTCTGACTGTGTTTCAGTGTGCTAATATACACCAGGCGCTACAGGTCACAGGTAGATGGTCCCACCATGGAGATGCTTCCCATAGAGCACAGCTAGCCCTGCTTTGATGGTTGCCATAGCAACTGTGAAACCATATGCTATTGTGGTAAGCAGGGACCTACTGTAGTTAGTGAGCTGGCTTGTTTTATCCCTTATTTTTTCCTCTTTATTTTTTGTGTACTAAAATCAAATATACTTGACAAATACTTTTTCCACAGCCAGGTCTCATTTCCATCGTTTATTATTTATGCTGATAACACTGCAAACATCTTTGGTATCATTTTTTGAAATAAATAATTCACTGTGTAATCTCCTTATGCCTCTTCTGTCCGCCTTTTTGTGTGTGTGAGTGTGTGTCACACACTGAGATGAGAGCAGGTCAATTAGGGGAGTGTTTACTCGGCACCCTGCCTATGGCACTCCTGCTATTGAATCAATACTTGGCTGCCACACAGTGTGCTATTGTGCCATGATACTGAACACACTGAATACATATCTATCTTCCACCTCCTGCTCTCAGTCAACTTCTTTCCTCTCTTCAATCTCTCTCTCTTTTCCTCCCACCCTCTAACTGTTCATCCTCTCTTCCCCAGTCTCTCGAACATTAACACCAGCCTCACAACTCCCTGCTCACTGTGAGATCTGGGTATTAAGAGTGTGAGACAGAGTGACAAGCCCACTGACAACCTAATAAATTGTATTCCATAGAGGGGACATGGTGTAGTCATCGAACAATTCAGACATGGCTGGCCTCAGAGAGGCAGCAGACAAATGAGAAACTGGCTGAGTGAATTAAGGGGAGTGACTCAGCAACATACTGCACACATGCACTTGGTCACCAGTGCATCCCAGTGAGAGTGTTAAACTGAGATGTCTACTACTGCACCAAGCAGGGAAACACTTTTTTTTTTCTTAACGCGTTTCAGATCTTACAAGCCCTGTTTTGCAAAACAAATGTGGGCACTTCAGGAGTGCTGTGAATGTTCGGACTCACAGCGTGGCTTGGTGGTCTCCAATACGTCTGGGTGGCCTTGTCATAGTGATGCTGCATCCGTTTGTCCATCTGTCTGTCACCCTGTCGTAGTGAAGAGGGAGCCCTCTGGTGGTGGCACTGACACCTGACCGGACGCCCTTGAGCAGGCTGAAGGGGCAAGAATGAATGAATCAATGAAAGAAAGCTTATTACATAATAACTGTCTTATTTTTAACCTGGGCCACATTCCCATTTTTTCTACACTCATGCCGGTAATAAGCTTGTCACTCTGCACAGCAGTCGACCCAAAGTGCAATCAGAAGCACCTTAATTAAACTTTTAAATCATACATGGCTTGAAACTTTAAAAAAATACTTCAATAGATATCTACTTAAACTTATAAGAGCATGAAAAGACTGAGAATTCATTGTCTGGTTTGTTATCTCACATCACCAGTTTTCTAAATGCACAGCCCAGGCAGTAGCAGGAAAACCACCCACATGGTTGTCAAATATCAGATATAATAAAATAGATAAACAGAGAAAAAAAAACTACAATTGACAAAAAAAAAAAATGTTTATTAACTTCTGCACTTTGCTGCTTTTGATTTCCCCAAAAAACTGATGGCATTTCAAAAATCAATGAATAATTTTATGCCGAAGCGATGTAATATTATTGTGCATCTCACCTTTCTCTGCTTCTGCAAATTATTGTGCAGTTTTCATTAGACCTGACAGGCATAATAGCAAATCAGGAAAAATCCAGTCCAGGTTATAAATGGACAGAATTACCCTTTACCTGGTGTCCTGCAGTAAATTCAGTAAAATCACTGACATTTATTTTAACCACATGTTCAGAGAAAATCACTTCCTATTTCATCTGTTAAAATCACTTTGACTGACTGCTGTGAGTAACACATTACTCAATCCAATATTAAAATAAACATCAGAGCAACTTATGATGTGCACTGAATCACTCTGTAAGCATTTGTTAAAAGAACACTGTGTAGAATTTAGGGGGATTTAATGGCATCTAGCAGTGAGGACTGCAGATTGTAACCAGCTGAAACTTCTCCTGGTTAGATTTCCTTCAGTGTTCATGGTTCAGGAGTTTTTTACTGAGTGCCAAATT
>JAPZEB010000003.1:21220311-21232035 GCA_029783705.1 Chaetodon striatus | reverse complement strand
CACACACGCGCGCGCACACACATAGTATACAGTGAGCTGGATCAATGACAATTGCCTTAGGCATGCCTCAAGAGCAATATTTCGCTACAGTGGAATATCTTCACTCTTTAGCACATATACTCCGCTGACCCTGAACGCACACACTCTGCTGACCCTGAACTGGTATGTTAGATACCTGAGGCAGAGCTGGCACAGCATTCAATACATTTATTTCATCAGGCAAAAAAATGTCTGTGAAGGCTACTTAAATTTTTTTCCCAAGCAGATCCAGATCACATCTTGTATAGACAAAATATTCATGTAACACTATAATTACTGTGTGATTAAGTGTTTAGTGATAAATCATAGGTTATCACAGCCCACAATTACGTGTTGAATTTGTATATTTTATCTGGCCAAGAGTCACAAAAAAGGTATTCAATTTACAATGACCTGAAATAGGAAAAGAAAAGTGAGTCCTCACACTTGAAAAGTTGTAGCCAGCAAATGTTTGGAAGTTTTAATAATTATAACATTAATTAAATTGATGTTTCATGGAAAATTTGGAAAATATTCAATTAACTACTTAATAAATATAAATGTTATTTCAGCACTACATGCCACTTGCTCCTCATTCAGGTCAGGTAGATTAATTCAGCTTGAACCAGCATGTCTCGATGTCTGGCTGTTTGCACAATAAAGCAAAGATCAATTAGGATTCAGCAAGGCTGGAGGATCATTTTACATTCGCTGCCTTGAGCTCAACATCACACTAAAAAAAAACGCAATTAAGAACACAGTTACTAATGGGCCGACAGAAATATTTTCCCTCTTGAGGCTGCACAGCCAAAGTGTTTGACTAATTGCAGTGAGCACAATGAACACATCTGAAGGAGACATCTGATTTACATGCAAACGAAAATATCACTTTTTATGCTGTAGAGGGTAAATTGAGTCGAGGCATTCGAGATTATTTCATTTTACGGAGTGTGAAGTGCTTCTGCCTCTGTGCATTCCGGCGATTTCTAAGATGGGCTTGTGCGTTTTGTAAGAACGTGGGTTTTGTGTGTTCATCTTATATGCAAGAGCACATTTCTATAGCCGACATGTTTTATTTCTCTCCCCTCCGTCCCTTTCACCCTCTCTCCTTCCTATTAAATGGATTTCTCAGAGTGACAGACTGACAGAGTAAAATCTGTTAAGTGATCAGTTTCACACAAGCACAGCTATATACATATAAATTATGTGCAATCACAAAGGCACAAAACAAATCACATGCTGTGCACTGAAAGAGAAGGAGGCCAAAGGAGCATCTAATATTGTGAAAAAATTGCTGTTCACTGGTACTGCAAGTTAAAGCCAATTGCAAAGACTTTCCTATCTCTTTACCTATAAATATCTGCCTTGACAACTTTCTTTGTTTACATACAGTATCTATGTGCAGGGCAGCACTGTGTGATGACAGCATTTATTAAACTGATGTAATTAAACATTTAAAATCTTTTAAATACTTAAAGTGGAACCACATTAAAAATTAAAACTGGCTTAGTTCAGTTTTGCCAGAAAACACTTTTTATGCTGCTAATGCTGAACACCTGTGGACAGTGAGGCAGTGCACTCCTGGCAAACTGCAGGAGATTATTCAGACCAACCCTCTAGCCAACAAATATAAAGCTACATTTACCAGACAAAACAGCAGCTGAAATAGAGCATAAAATCCAGACAGTCTACAGAATGGTGCCTACTCATAAGACATGATCTGCATGTGATTTGTGTGTGACATATTCAAAGAGTGACGCAACAGCATTAGAACAATGGCAAACATACAAAGTCGGTGTTAGTGTCACTGGACAGTGCGTTCCAGTGTTACTACTCGGTGTGTCTTAGTCTTGAGACAACTTTTTGAAGGTCTCCTCTCAGAATGGGTCGCATTTTTCCTCAGTCTTGTCTCTGTGTAAAAGGTGACTCAGGATTTTATTTCAAGACCACTGAAGAGCACAACTGCAGGGATATCACTTAAATGTCTGTGCACTGTCTGATATTTTTTTTGTTAACATCATAACTGTGGTGGGGATATAAAACTTCCTGCTTCAAATGCAACCAATAACTTGACTGATTTCTAATTTGAAATTTTTGTTACTGTGAATGGCTGTCACCTCATTTCACAGGCACTCCAAGAAAGTGAAAGCAAAGGCAGAAGAAAAAGCTGTGGCTGTCTGAGAGGACACATTTTTGGTAATAAAATGTGGCTATCTAAACCACAAAGAGTTCATCTGCAAAAGAGCATCCGAAAGAAAACGCATAGCTGTATGTAAATTCTGCAACACACTGCTGACTGAGACCATATCAAACTTTTATGGGCTCTAGAAAGGAAGCATAAAGAGGTAAGCTAAGTGCCAGTGACGCTAGCAAAGCTAGCTAGCAAATATTAGCAATCTGCCTCCATAGCAAAACTCTTCAGAAGTCTTTATATTATGGCAATAGAAGAGGTGAATGAAGAGGACACATTTGGACATTAGGACTCACTTGTTTTCCAGGAATTTGGATCTTTCAGATTAATTTGAGGAGTGCCTATAGTTTGCATTTTAAACATTTTATCGTAGATTTTCATGCAGTGTGGGACTTGCACTGGTCTGGTCTGCGTCTTGTCTCAGTCTTGGTCATGACTTGGCCATGGTTTAGGTCATCTTGACTACTACACTGTTGCAGACTGAACACACATCTGTTTGTGTGAGAGTGTTTGTACATGTACCTTCCTAACATATGTATGTCTTTGTATGCATGTTGCCCTCCTTCAGTACAGTATGCATGCATGTGTTCATTCATCTTTTTGCAGATGTGGGTCAAACCTGTAGTAATGTTTTGAGCCTGAGCAGCTGGTTCTTGAGGGAGCTGCAGTCCTGAGTCATGTGTTCGAGTGTGAGTTCATCCAACATCGCCATGTAGCCGTGCTGCCTGCCTTCAGAAGAGACGGGCCGAGAAGAGATCCTTGAAGCCTTGAGACCATCATAGTGCTGGACAACATGGGCCCTGAGACACAGTGACAGAGAGTCAGGCAGACAGAAAAACAGAAGGATGTTGGCTTTGTGTGTTTACATTTCTACCTTCTGCTACCTTTCTGACAACATTTTTTAATCTTTCAGGCTTAACCAACCTGCTGTCATTGTAGAAGTGATCAGGTCCGCTCCAACGATGGTGTCTTCGCCGCTGCCCCTGCCGACCGGCCCTCTCTGAGCGCTCAAAGTGGGACATCCTGTCAGCGTCTATACAGGTAGAATTAAACCACAGTTAGCCAGAGTAAAGAAACAAGTGCATGTCTGAAACAAAGAAGACGCAAGTGAGAGATAAAACACGGTGGTTTCTGACCTAAAATGTAAAAAGCCAGTGTTTGGGATATGCTGCAGATGCAAAGGATAAAAGTTCTGTTATTTGTTGAAGTGAAACTAGTACATGTTTGTGGTTGGAGATAAGCAGTAGTTTGCAAAGGTTATAATTTGTTTTTCTCTATTTTTCTCTGCCAGTTTCTGTCTTCTACTACTACTACACAGGTACACACACACACACACACACACACAAAATGCAAGACTGTGAGTCAATTCTTCATACCTTGTGGTAATAAACACTGCTGTGTATATACTCTATTCTAAAATATCTGCATATAAATCATGATCTGATCCACCTCATTCTCTATTTCTCTCAACTGTCTCCACCACCAAATGCAAACACGCACTCACACACACGGTGACAGGCCATTTCATTTTCAAGGAGGTAAAAGGACACTGTATTTGATAACACTCAATAGCATATAACTGTGAAATGAACCGTGACCACAACAAAATTGACAACTAACAGAGCGTGACCCCCAGGAAATCAAAAGGACCCTTGACTTTCTATATTCCAGATAGTCTTAGGCTGAGGGAAAAGGGAGAAAGAGAGAAAGAAAAGGAGAGAAAGAGAAACACTGGCAGTTTGGAGGACCTATTCCAAGGAATGCAGCACCAGTGCTGGTTAAAATACTTTACCCCGGGTGTCACCACACAGCACAGGAGCAGACAGTCTGTTTCATTCTGAGCTGTTACATTCCAGGAAACTTCAGCGCTCCCAGAAAGTCCTTTTCAGCCCAGAAAAAGTCCTCGAAAAAGTAAAACAACAGGAATATATTCCAACTTGGGGAAAATGTCCACAAAGGCAGAGACACACTCAGACTGAGAGTGGAGAGAAGTGACTCCTTGTCCAGTCAGCTGGTGAGCAGTTAAAGGGCCAGAGAGAGAAAGTCGACCCAGCTCCCACCCTGCCTGGTTCTGTCTTTGTTGACAGCCTTGTTTTTCTGGGAACTCCCTAGGAACTGGAGCTGGGGAGAAATGACTGTGGTGGTGGTGAGAGAGCAGCTGAGGTGACTGGTTTGTGTCCAAACTAGACCGTCACCAGCTGAGGCAGGCAAGGGAATAAAGCTGGGGCCTCTCTCCTGTCACGGGACCTGACAACTGGATGGAAATATAACATGAGGCCCCTTCTACCCTTTTCTTTTTTTGTACTCCTCTTCTACCCTTCCCCTCTTCTTGCTCTGTGGCAGAGTCAGGGTGTCTTTAGGAGGGAGGAAACACCCTTCCCTATCCCGTGTCTCGGGGCCTGCCCTGTGGGTTGGGTCTAACCGGCCTCTTCAGCCTGTCTTGCTTTCACTCTGACTCTCATGACACTAGCCCCAGCCATGACATAGAGCGCTATAAATATGGCCGCTTCCCGAAAAGGAGTAGGAAGGGACGACACTCCAATTCACATTCCTCTGGAGTGAACATTCCTCCCCTTCTCTCACGCTCTCTCTCTCCCTCTCAAAAACAACAGGATCACTGTTTACAGACTTAAGAATGATATCAGGGGTGTAAAGCTGCCTCAGTAATGTATACCCAGTTGAGAGTTTATTAGGCACACCTAGCCAAAACTAATGCAGTCAAATACAACAGGCCTGCAATAAATCCAACCTTTATGAAGGTTGTAATGTTCACTTTTTGTTGGAGCTGTTTTAGAGAGGCACTGATCTAACTTTATGGTCATTTTCGTGGATGTATTTTATATCAATGACGGTAGACTAAATATTAGGAACACCTCTCGGTGTAAAAGAATTCAACAGCAACAAAATCTACAGCCTCCAATATGACCATAAAGTTGAATCCACACCTCACTAAAACACTTTCAACAAAAGCTGAACATTATGGCCTTAATAAAAGCAGGATTTACTGCAGAGCTGTTGCAGTGCAAAGTGTACCTAATAAACTGGCAAATGTATATGTGCACTGGTGCATTTGATTGTGGCCCTCCATATACTTGTGCGCGCACATGGAAGCATAAGCTTAAACACATTATAACTAGTGCATTAGCCACATATGGTACTTTGATGGGGCTGGCTTCAGAAATTCACTTCCTAGAATCCATTGCATTTCATAACCAGTGAGGTCAGTAACCCTCAACCCTTCTTTCCCTCTCCCATCCTCCTCTCATATATGTGACGCACTATTCAATGAATCCATAATGACATTAACACACTTATTATGTGAAATAGTGTGACCTGATTACCTTTGACACCTACAAAGATTTCACTCAATCCCAATGAGATTGGCCATTGATTACATTTTGACAGTGAAAACGAGTAACAGAGAAAATTCCTATGACGTCAATAGATACGACATCAAGATGGGAGTGGGCTGTGTTTTGTGGAATAGTTAGCGATTACACTAATCATGCCAACACCATACAAGAGTTGTCAAGGCAATCAAATAAACTCTGCTCCTGCTAAGCCTTTGTATGTGCACTGTTGATGCGCTGAGACCATGTGTGCTGCTGTTCAGCAGAGCCTGACAGCTGGCTGAATGCTGCTTCAATTCAGCTGCCTGCCTGTCACTCAAGGCCAGTTGTGTGACAGTGGTGGAGTTGTAATTAAATAACTCTTCAGCAACCAAATAATAAAAGAATAACAGCACATAATAGACAACAAGGTGTCCATTAAAAGATTTTTAATGGATGCTGCAGAGGCAACTCTTCACCCAAGGCAAGGCAGGATTCAATTTATTCAAGCCATTATATGCCATAAAAGGATATTGCTGGAAATGGAATGCTCAGACCTTGGTAATGCATTAATTTACAATTATGATCAGACCAGTTTTGCTGGAGGTGTCCACTTATACAAAAAAAATGGACAACCTCCAGCCAATGAAACTGAAGCATTTGTCACGGCCTTAGAATAACCTCACAAATTTAAATTTTGTGTAAGATAAATGCAATTTGTGTGTGCGTGTGTGTCGTGCTGACCATGTAGGCCATCCTCTGGGAGGTCCACATCTAGCATGAGGTCATCATCGTCCAACTCTCCAGTTCCCGGAGGGTCCAGGTTGTTCAGGATATCCTGAGAACCACGAAAATCACAGGTAACAATCTCTTCATTGGAAGGCATTAGATAACATTACAGGTACATTATCTGCACATTATGAGTGCATTAGGGTCATTACATCATTTTGCCTCTGGGCAGAAAAGGGTTTTGTTGTGCAAGACCAAATGCTGAAGGAGAAATATCCAGGCACCAGGGGCCAGATACATGTAACTCTGTATTGATTCATAAACTAACAACAAGAAAACCCCTACATAATGCACAAAATCACAAATACAAAAATGCAGTGTTTGTCTGCAATGACTACAGCCTTGCAAGCATATTATTATTACACATCATTTCACAATTGTGTGTACGGACATAAACCTAATTCCCATTCCTTCAATTAGCCAGAACTGGATGTTCACGAAAATCTTGTTTTGACATAAATCAGGATCATTCTGTCCTTGGTCTGGCATCAGCACTGTCTTCAACAGCACAAAAGCAGCTTGTTACTGCTTACCCATATTTGATTAGGAGATTAAATTTAATCCCACAAAGGTTTAATTGATGCTGTGATATTAAGTATTACTATTCAGTCTTTACTGTGAAAATTAGGAGGCTATATGAATAAACAAAAGAAGAGGAACGCCTCTACAATGTAATGTAATCTAATAATTCCATATATATTTGTGAAATTTAAAGGAGTGGTGTGGAGGATTTAAAGGAATCTAGCGATGAGGACTGCAGACTGCAACCAGCTGAAACTTCACCCGAGTGTCAAGAGTAAACTCCCAGTTAGGATTCCTTCAGTGTTAATTTTTCAGGAAGTTTTTACCAGGAGCTGAGTTATTCACAGAGGTCTCCTCCTCTCCAAAACACCTTTTTTTCTGATGACTAACGGTATGGTCACATTGTTTCTCTAACAACTCAAATTCCAGACATTGAGGAAGTTTCAACTACGAGCCAAATTATCCGCAGAGGTCTCATCTTCTGCAAAACAAACTGATCCAGTGTTTTTTCGACACTGCTCGGCCTGTTGCAGAGTGGCTGCTAACTACTGTGCAAACGTAAAAACACAAATGGCCCTGTCAAGAGCCAAGGTTTTATTTGTCTGTTCTGTAGAAAAACGTGGCAGATTCCATGGACAAGGACCTGCACCCTATGTAGATATCACTCTAAGGTAACTTAAGGAGCCAATCATGGCGTAAAATGAGTGTGTGGGATGCAAATTTGTCCTGTAGAGGTCACTGTATTGTCATAGGTGTCTGTCAATATGCGTAGGAACCATTCATTGCTAGACAGGTGTTGCTGGACGGGGGAGCACACATAGTTTTTTGACTGCAACGCCCTGCCACGTCAAGTTATGTGTACAGTGCTAAATGTAATGGTGAAAATTTGTACATTTGAATAGTTTATGGACACAGATTCATGGCTGTGTGCATGTTTTTCATTGAAGACTACAACGGTAACAAATAAATTGTGCATCAAAGAAGAAGAAGAAGAGGTGGACTCTTTGTTTTCACCTGATGAGCAGCAGTCGGTAAGTAAGTAGCCTGGCTCGGCAGCCGCTAACTGGCTTTAAGTTTAGGCTTTACCGCTGTATTATAAAAAAATAAAAATAAAAATAATGACAATTCCTATTTTCAGGTGAATGTACACTAAAAAACATACTTATTATGTTCCATTCCTTCCAATATATCCATCTAAATCCCACACACTAGATCTTAAATATATATTACATAGAAGAGAACGCCATGCTGAACTCTTTTAATTATCATGCATGGTGTTTTTAATTGCATTATGACATTTGTATATCATTTTACATTCCGTTTTAACTAATTTAGTCATTTACAATTATAACTTAAGAAGCACCATCAATTAGTTTTTTTCTCTGATACTGTTTCACACGATTCTCTCACTACAACACCTCAAATTATTCCATACATCACGAGATAACAGAGACAGATAACAGAGCAGGCCTCTGGAAAAATATCACTCAATTATGAATGATAATACAGAACACTTTGAAAAAGCCAACAAAAACGCTTCTCATTACAGCCTCAGAATATATGCAGTTAGTCTGACTGCTGCGCTGCTGTCTACCGAATAATTCAAAGCATACCCAACAGCAAAGCACTGAATCAATAGTTCAAAGCTTTATTTTTCAAGGCAATTTTGTGCTTCATGAAACTAAATTGACAGGGCTTTGACTAAAAGACACAAGCATAAAATTACTCATTATGGGAAATCTCATGTGTTGCACGATAACTGGCTGGTACTCAGTGTTTCAGACTTAATGAAGAAGGAATAATGAAGGAAATAGAATAAACAAAACATACTTCTGCAGTCCTCTGAATACTGTCAACCGAGATGTGGGTGGAATCTTTGTTTTCCGAAAAGCTGGTGTACAAATCAACCTGCCTCATCTGTTTTATTCTCTTTCACTTCCTCCGTCCTCAGATTTATGTCTCTCCGCTCTCCTCCACCCTGTTGCTCACTTCTCTCTAACCTCAAATCTTCCACTTTCTGAATATAAGCAATACATCATGGTGCATTTTGAAAACATCTATTTAACCACAGTAGATTTACTGAGAAGGATGCTCATTTTTTAGAAACTGCCTACACTCACACAGTTGTGCTGAAATGTTAGTGATATACTGACATCCGAATTGCCACCCTGTGATACAGTACTGAGGTGTAAGTACATTCTTCCTCGGCTCCAGACATTTTAACTGGATCTTTTCAGCTGTCTGACAGTTCACCTGTGTGCGTGTGTGTGTATGTTTGTTAAAAAGCCTTGCACCCTCTATATACAGTACACCAGCCACACAACAAAAGCAGCAAAAAGAAGGCAGCCGCGAGTCCTCCGTCAGTGTCTGTGCTGTATTTTTCCAGCCGGAGTACTGATGCGCACTGTGAGGCGTTTGACAAAACTCACAGCTCAGTACAAAATCATACACTAAGGTGTGTAAGTGGAAAAACACTTTAAAAGACTCCATGGGCTGATGTAGAGAGCTGCAGTGGTTAAAATGAAATCATATCGGTTCCATCAGAGGAATGATGCACCCCGTGTAGACATCTTGTCAGACTCTTGGTGCAGTATTACACATAATTTCATCACACTTGTCTACAAAATTTAGCAAAACTTAAAATGAAGGCAATAAATAATGTAGTTTTGAAATGACTTTGGAAATGAATTTTGTCATTACAGAGGTCTCTTTCTCTTCAGTCACAGATACAGGTGTATCATTAACAGTACTTCAGGTGTCGTGTTACTGTAATCACATTACATTTGTCTGTAACAAAGTAATCACATTACAGTTACCAATCGAGAATTCATAAATTATTCAATTATCTGCATAATGAGTGGACAGAAAAAAATCATCAACAAGCTGACAACAGCAAAGCCATGTGGTGCGCCTGTAGAGAGGCTTGTGCTGACTTTGAGGAACATGTTGTCTGACAAACGATTTGAGGATCTTCTCCTTGTGAGATATATTGGCTGCTTTAGTGATAAACACGTCAAATAACCCAGACTAGTCCGCTGTAAAGCCATGGTTTAGTGAGTGAGCAACTGGAGTGAGTGTTTTTGGCCTGTGAAATGCAGTTCATATGCCATTTAAACATGTTTTTATTTTTCCTTTAAAGTCTGTCATCACTGAATGGTGTTAGGAAGGCCAGTCTCTTCTATTTAGGCCTATCGGTATATTATTTTGAGGCAATTAATATAGTACTAGGTGGTGTTAGGAGGGCTTACCTCTTTTATATAGATATATTTTGAGGCAGTTAGAGCTTACTGCAGTGCATTCTTCATTTTCCTCAGCCTGGTTTTGTGCTGATATGTGGGCATATGTAAGGTTTAAAAATATTACTGTTACCTGGCAATAATGCCACAATGCATCTCAGACAATGTTGCGTAAGAACACAAATAGTGTAACAAATTACTTTCTACAGGGCCTAATGAAGTAATGCATGACTTTAAAAAAAAGTAATGTGTAATACATCACTTTTTTTTCCTGTAATGACTTCAGAGCTGATCATAAATGCTAACAACATACTGCAGAATCACCTGCATCATGATACCATCATTATCTGGGGAAATGTATGCAAATAGCATTATAGATTTCATTCCTAGTTTTTATTTTACATGCTGTACACACATCAGGCGTAAACTGTGGTTCAATGCTTTGCTCGTGGACGCTTCACCCAGTGCCAGCCCGGGGCATAGGCAGTATAGGCGAATGCTTGGGGCAGTATCATCCCCAGAGAGTGCCACAAATGAAGGAGGAAAAAATCAAAATGTTTATCTTTTACTATTTTTCACCAACACTTTCTACTATTATTTTTGATAAGGCCACAACAACATAACTACATAGCCTGCTAAATAATAGAGAGGTCTTTTTTTCTGGGTTTCCTGCCACCTCCTGCTTATTTTGTTAATAATATTTTTCATGTGAAAGAAGGCTATAATAAAGGTTGTTTCATAAATGTGCATTATTGAGTTTGTGCTCATTCAAAGGTAGTATAATGAAGGACTGAATGACTTTAACACTGTTCATTTATTTTTTTATAGTGTAGAATTATGTCTTTCACTGGCTCAAAGGAAGAATAAATAACAACAAAATAACGAATGAGACACCAATAGAAAAATATCAGTATTAGCTATTGGCGAAATTGTTATTTGAAACATTGGTATCAGTATCGGCCCAGAAATTCAAAATTGGTGTATCCCTAATTCAATTAGAAAGTTAATTTGTACATTTTACAATATCATATATTAATGTATTGTTTATCCTTCTGAACAAGTTAATTTGTCATTCTTTTTCTTAATGATTATTAATTTATATGATTATTAAAGCACATGTACAAGATGTTATTGAAAGCAAAGTAGCACATATTTTTATCTCATTGTTTCTTGTTAGCGAGGTTCTTTATTTGCATTTCGGTAATAAACATGCAGTGCTTCGACTATTGAGCTGCAGCGCCTAAGGCATCAAATATGCTAGGGCTGCCACTGGCTTCAATATATTGACAAGAGGGGCCAGGGATTGCACCACCAACCCACTCCACCAACTGAACTACAGCCAACCTGTATCTTAAAAAAAGGAGCACCAAACCACTATATAATATTTTCTTCTCCTCATTCCAGCAACATTCACATCTTACTCTCTGTCACTGTCCCTGCGTTGCTTTGACTGTCTTTGTGTCTTAACGTAGCTCCAGAGAGAATTACATCTCACACAGTCCAAAGCAGTCATTTATCAGAGCAAACCACACAACAGAGAGGACCTGGGCTTGGGTTAATTACTGAAATTAAGTAACAGTAACTGCTCAGTAAGACAGTGCTCTGTACATTTATGTAACGTTTTTGCTATACTGAAATG
>JAPZEB010000003.1:21199530-21217139 GCA_029783705.1 Chaetodon striatus | reverse complement strand
AACACTCAACAACTCACACCAAAACAATCTAGATTGATGAACAGCACTACAGGTAAGAGGAAAAATATGTATGTTTGATTTGGGGGTGACCTTTCCCTTTAAGTATGTATAATGCATTAGGACACTAAAACATTATGTAATAAATCATTCAGTGTGCCACTTCTCTCAGTAATTAATTGTTGGTGATGATGCTTGTTAGATTGTTTTGGGACAGCAGTGGCTCTGTCCATGGAGACAGGGTTGGGAACTAGAGGGTCGTAAGTTCAAGCCCCTGTCCGGACCAAATATGGAGTGTGAACTGTTAGCTGGAGAGGTGCCCCAAGCACCGCAGAGGTGCTGTTAAGCAAGGCACTGTACCCCCAAGTACTCTGGGTGCCTGTCCACTGGCAGCCCCCTTGCTCTGACATCTCTGCATTAAATGCACGTAGAGGTCCTGTTTGTACATGTGTGTGTATTTCGAGCTTGTGTGTATACGACAACAGAGTGGAAAAAAATAATTTCCCCTTGGGGATTAATAAAGCATGTCTTCTTCTTCTTGACATAGTCCAAAAAGTCTCTTAAGACACTTGAGAAAAAAAAGTTAAAGCTGCCCTTTTGATTTGTTGTTTGTTTGCTTCCTTTTAATCATCAATCAGCAGCAGATTCTAGGACTTTAACCCATAAGCTAGGAAATTAATTTTTGTAAATCAAGTCTAAAATGAAACTTAAGTTTGAGGTAAAACATTTATGCAACTGTAAAACATTCTGTGTCATGGCCCATCGTGTAACTGCAAGTAAATTATAGTCAATAAACTGATTATACTTAATCAGCCAAATCATGTCAGTGAAAATGGTTCTGCTTTTATGTTGCCTATCAGCTAATATGTCACTGCCTTTATCTCTCACAAGGGCCCAGTAAGCAGACAATTTAAGATTTACAATACGTGAGGGCCAGTTGAGAGACAGAGTGGTTATAAAAGGCAGCACGGTAATGATCAGTAGGAAAATAATAATCACGACTGTGGTCGGAAACTAAAGGGAGTCATGATGGATAATGATGGAAGTATAGGCTGTAATTTCGGGAATGACTCAGACAGCAGTCGTCACAAGCAAAAACTTTTGGCTTGCCTGTGTGTGATGGTCTCTATTGAACGCACTGAATGCACCAAGAGAGGCAGACAAAAAACATTGTTTACCTAAAAGGGTTGCTGCTGTCAATCTAAAATCAAGACAAACAAAAGCAGGTAAGCTATAAGCCTCATTAATGCAACAGCATAGCCGGTTCACTGGCAGCATGTTCCATAAATGGCTAAGCACTCTGCAGACAAAAGGCTTAAGCACCTCACTCATTTAAACACTAATGAATTGACCTGCCTCAACCTGGCTCCACAAAAGCCTAAAATTAGAGGCAAAATAAATAAATCAGGGATAAGAGGCAGCAGTAACTGTGCAGCTTTGAGGAGGCAAAGGGAGAAACCAAAGGATTACAGAACCACCAGGAGTTCGGTTGGAAAGCAGAAAGAGAAAAAGGGGGTGGGAGAAGGCCGAATGGATAAAACATCCACAGGAGAAACAAAAAACTGCTAAAGTTAAGAAAAGGCAAAAAAAAAAAAAAGAAACAGCCAGCTATCCGAGAGCAGAAGGGATAAGAACTGACAGAATTGTAAGAGGCAAAAGGGAAATATTCAGGCGTTTTCCATGCAAGGTTTCATGCTGTGAGGAGGGACACTGTCTGCCAGTCACTGAGCTGTATTTTAAAGGGGAATATTTCGTTTAATGAGAGACACTCCAAGACACACAGATAATGAAGTCAACAGAGCAATGCTTAAGAAAACACAACCTCTAAAACTTACCATAAAACTTAACTTGACTAAGCTTATTCTCAAAGTTACTTATCCATTTAAATGTGACCATAAAGTCTGAGTTCATGTAAAGATAAAACCTGACGACACACTGTCAGGATGATAATGTAATTCAATGCAATATTATAACTAGGGCTGGGTATTGGTACTCGTTAACTACAAGGTATCAATTGAAATAACCCAGTACCAGGTAGTATTGAGACCTCTCCAGTCAAACAACACATGCATTCAATCCTATCCTACAGATCTACAAAAAAAACGACTATTCGTGTGGTTTTGCTTGCAGGCAATTAGCAAGCCTTTTTCGATTTAATGCAACATGTGATTGGCCCTCTACAGCAGCTACAACCCATACAGTCTGTGATGTATCAATTAAAATCTCTGATGATACCAGTATTACATTAATGGCACTGACATTAGCACTGGTATTGCACTTTTTTTTTTAACGATACCCAGCCCAAGTAATAACCCTGCAATGCATACTTCACTTGAGACTGTTAATGCTTGTTGCAAATTCTTGTTTTGTTGCATTCAATGTTACTATATCTAAGGTGCACTAACATTTGGTAACTCCTTGTGTTGAGAGATGAATACAGAAGGGAGATAACACATTGGCTGGACTTAATGTAAAGCAATCCAATATCCAACAAAAACAAGAATTTCTATAGCCAAAGTAATACTTCTGACACAGTTGCACCAAAAACAACATCATAAGCTTCACAGAGGTTTTACGTATCACAGAAGTATTATACTGCATTATTAAAGCATCTCTCTTACTATGTCAGCTTTAGCTCGTTGTCCTTTGTATGTATGATTGGTTGAGTTACTGGACAAAATAAAGTAAGTAATCTCGAATACACTGCAATACTTCAACCATTAAAATATAAATTGTGCCCAGATCTACTGATGCTGTTGCACCGCATGATAAATTGCGCTGAGGCCCGGGAAACATTAACAGTCATTCTGAGAAGTGGTCCTCCATTTCACAATGCCAATTTTGTAAAGCTGGTACTGTACCGAGCTGCATGGTGCATCATGGGAATGTTATTATCAGCTCAGGTAGCCCACTCCTTGATTTTGCACAGAGGCATAAGAATGCAGATAGAGCCATATATAGCCAGGAAAATACAGGGACACACAAGCCGGGAACACTAGCGAGCGCATGCACATTGTGCTGTCTTAAGGATGCACAGTGCCTCCAAGTGGACTGAGCACGCCACTGCCGCATGGCAAAATAAACCTGCTGGGAGCTGAGTAACTCATCCATTCTCTCATACCAACAAACAAACACAGGGAGAGTTTTGCTTACATAAATGCTATAAACACTAGTTGCATCTTTTCTAAATAGGAGATTGTTTTTCTTTCAGCTTAGAGCCATGATTGCACGCCTTGCTGTTTTATATGTCATCAATAGTGGGCCTAATTACCCTGCATTTCTTTTCTCCAGCATCTAATTCAGGGAAGGGGGCTTTTCTCAAGCACAACACCAGGAAAGAAGCTTTATGGCCTGGCATTTCACTCAACTCCTAAGAAACTATGATACACATTGTTTAAAGCCTCAGTTCTGCCATCACACACCACATAGATTATGCAGGATAAATCCGAAAGAACTACGAATCAGTTTGGATGCAGACAATGCTTTGTGACAGGATTATATTCATGGTTTTCTGCTCATTATGAGGAACTATTTACTCAGTGAACAAGAGGAGAATGAGTAAGAGAGAGAGAGATGCAAACAGATGGAAAGAAAATAGGAGGAAAAAGGGGTGGGACAGAGAGAGCTCAGTGCATCCAATTACAGTAAGTGGGCTCATTTCCTCTAATCAAATAGCTCAGTTAAATATCTCAAAGGCTGATTCCCCATGGAGCTGATCTTCACACATCAGCAATCAGTCACTAAGTCTCTCCCTTTCCCTTTCTGGCTCTACTCTTTTCCTCTTTGCTCCTGCTTTCCTCTCCAGCTCCCACTCACTCATCAGACCTTTCCCTCTCTGAGAGCAAGGACTATCACTATTCTTTTCTTCTTGTTTGTACCTCACAAACAGATGCTACTCCTTTACTCAACAAAGTAATGGGAAGATTTTCTTTTCATGGGCTTCATAGAAAGGTTACACACAAGCTGCAAACATGCATTCATTAATTTCTCCAAAGGTTTCTAGTGGTGTTAGGTTTTTGTTGCATTGGCCTAGGGCAGGAAAGTTGGCTGCTATTGAAGCAATAAGAGCCTCCAGTTAAACTCACAGGGGACACACATCCTCTAGTTTAACACAAACTAGTAGCCCTGTAGCTGTTTCATCCTGCCAGAACAGAACAGCATTAGATTTTGGGCACTAAATCTCTCCAAACACCCATTTTGCACAATTGTTTCAATTACAAAATTACGCTGTGTTATCATGTATAATAATAATAATAGCCCAATCTAGTGTAGAACTGCAGTCACATCATGTGAAGAGCATCTTGTACTTCTGAACTGTTTGTGATCTCATGTGGCACAATCAGTAGAAGATGTTTCTCCTGGGACTGATTAAAACTCTCTAATCCGTATTTAATTATTTTCCAATTATGTAATTCTGTTAAGAGTTAAGCAGCACCAGTCAGTCCAAAAATCAAAACCACTGAAAGGTGAACCCCCCACCCACCAACACAATGATCCATGCCACACTGTACGAAACTGTTCAGGAATGGTACGAGGTAAGAGGTAAAGGCGTCAACTTGGCCTCAAAATTCCCCAGATCCCAATCCGATTGAGCATCCATGGGACGTAGTGGTACCCCAGAGGTCCTATGTCCATGACTTAACAGATCTGAGGCCCCATCGTGGACCGCACTCAGTCAGGCATGCACACACGGACCTCTGCGGATGTCCTGTGATGTCTGGCACCAGGGTGTTGGCAGCAGATCCTTTGAGTCCTGTGGGTTGCAAGGTGGGATGCCGACATGTCCCACAAATGCTCAATCAAACTGGGATCTGTGGAATTTGGAGGCCAGGTCGACGCCTTAAGCTCTTTGTCACGTTCCACGTGAATGCCAGGATCCAAGGTTTCCCAGCACAACACTGCATTGTGAATGAGATTATCAAAGTTATTCACTTCACCTGTCAGAGGTTTTAATGTGTTGGCCTAACAGTGTATAAAGGATTGATTTTAAAATTCTTTTAGTGTTATTAAGGCCCTTAATTGTTTAGTAGCTCCATTTTCTTCTAACTGTTTATCTGAGTATGTTCCAAACCCCTCCCTTAGGTTAATTAGCAATGCCTTGCTTAATGTACCAAAATAAATTACAAAAAGTATTGTGAAGCATCTCTCTGCTATACTGCACCAAAGGTTTGGCACAAACTTCCACCATAAATAAGACAAGCCACTTCTGTCGATAGTTTTAAGAAACAGCTCAAAGCTTATCTTTATGATCTTGTTTTAAATTAACTCCAGCTTCTTCCAACATCATTAATATTTGATTTTTTGTTTTTACCATCATCAACGTGTTTTTATTACCAGTACTCCTCTTTATGTCTTTATGATTTTATTATTTTGTGTTTACTCCTTGGTAAGTACTTAATTATGATTATAAGTAGTAGTAGTAGTAGTATCAGTATTAATATAAGTAATATCTGGAATATTGTGCACATACACAATAAGTATAAGTATGTGATTTACATGGAGCATTAAATGGCAAAATACACAAGCTTTGGTCTGAGTTATCATCTCCAGTCTGCTATTATGGAAAGTCGATAACACTTTGCCTTTTCAAAACATCTAACAAGTCTGCCACATGATGACAGTTCGACTAATCTGCTACACAAACACACACACACTCCTTAAGACATGCTGAATGACTCTTAATCAGATACACATGGCTAAAGCACGTGTGCTTGTACTGACAGCGCCAACAAACACATACAGACAGAGCCTGCACACAACGCACAAACACATAAGGCTCTCTCTTCCGTTTCATTTTGCTTTGGTAGGTGCTACCCATTGATTTTATTGCAAGATTAACATGTTACATTTTCAGTGAGTTGAAACTTGTGTCAACATCACATGGTGAAAGTAGTAAACACACAAAGCATATTATATCATTTCTAATCCAGCTCATTTTAAGCTCTTTATGCATTCCTGAGATCAGGTGCCGTGCTAGAGGGATACAGAGAAACCAAAGCGAAGGCCAGCGATGCTATTAACACGCAGTTGGTGGCCAGGTCAGCATTCCTCTCAGGGAGCAAGAGACCTTGGCATGAAACCGGTAGTGAGAGCTGGCAGAAACCTCCTGACAGTTTTGCTTTACTTTTCAGCCTTTGTTCTGCTTGTTTAATCCCTAATTATAGGAGGACGGAGGAATTATTTGAAGGTGGAAGTGATTAGTGGACTAAACCACGAACAGTGTGTGTGAATCATGCGTAAAAGGCCTAAAGTTGTAACCAGGAGGCTAGCCTAAAGTCTACAAGTACAGTACATGTGCTTGATAAGGGCCTCAAAGTATATTAGCTGAACAAAGTCAACCCCCTATTATGGGAAATTAAACTTGACGTAACAAATAAGATCTGCATTAATGTACACGGCACTTCAAACACCTTGAGGGTGGAAGTTTAGCCTTTCTAATCACAGACCAAAGACTGTGAATTTCAATTTTTACAGATAATAATACCACAAATGTATATATAATACGATAATAGTGATACTTTAGGTCATGCAAACATAAATACATTAAGTCAGTATGCAGTGTGACTGAGGGTAATCTAGGCTTGGCTCCTCAAGCTACCATTAAGTACATCATGTTTTTAAAAATGTACACTGCACGCCTACATTTTGACACTTTTGAGCTGTTTTTTTGATGCTTGAACTCTTGTCTATCGTGCCCATGGAAATGTCCAGGAAGTCCATTTGTATAATGCACATCAGACCACTCTTAAGATGCCATGCCCTTTATATTTATTTCAACCCTCTCCATCTTATAAACAACTGTACTTGGAAATGAACCCACTTCTCAGTCACAAAAGCCTATTATTTGCCAACTAGCAATCAGTTAAAGCTGCAACAGCTTTAAGTGTTCTCTGAAGTTTTTAGCCTTAGTAACCGTATCATCGCTGAAGGGTTTTGGCTGCTCTCCACCCCTTTCCCGTTTCTGAAATATGCTACAGAGCAATCTGCCAGTTGACATTAAGCGAGAAGGAGCGGAGAGCATGAGGGGCTTGTTGGCAGACGCTACAACAAGAGTGCTCACTTCCTTATCAGTTTAATATAAACGGTTGAGATATTATACTTCAAAACATATCAGAGCTGAAACTGTTAGGGTTTATTAACTTTACAAGCAAATGTGGCTCAAATCCATTGTTTTTGCTCTCATGTGACACAGATCAGATTTTTCTCAAAGTAGTGTGGACACAAAAATTTAATTTTTTCAAATCTGACCTAAGCCTCTTTTATATGTGGTCCTAAATCTGATACGTATCTAATCATTGGCCATGCCACCACTCTGAGAATGGTCATACTGGAATCCATGTGTGTTTTTCCAAATCATTCATGGTTTATTTACATCATACTCCATTGTGCAGGCACAGGTTACTCACTGTTTAGTGTCAGAGCGGCCCATTGAAACTACAGAAGACAGGGACAGCTTGCATTGTTTTGCAGCACCAACAGAGATATTGCAATGTAGCTCTGTGTAGCTCCACACTGTGGCCCTGGCCCCTCTTCCGGTCCCATCCACACCTCACTCTTCACAGAACTACCATTAGTCGCTGCTAATAGAGCTACTTAACTAAAACCATTTGTATGATTGACCATTATCCTGAAAACAAATGCTCATTCCTCAAAATGGCTATTTCTCAAAAAGTATGCTACACACATCGTGCAGAATGATGTCATCGAACCATCCTACTATGGTGATCATTCAGGAGATGACACCTGTACCACCATGTCATTTTTTTCCAAAGGCCTGTTTTGCAATTGTGACGTTATTTTGTTGTTGTTGCAATGCACGTGTGTGACATTACTGGTTGTGTGTGAGGTGTTTCACGGATGTCAGATATGGGTCGCTTCAAACATGAATGTGAACAGTTAAGGCAGAGAGATGGGGGGAAATATTCTGCATTAAGCATTAAGCCCTGTAATGTGAACATAGCTTAGTTGACTTAATATGAATTCATCAATAAACAGCATATTTATCACTTTTAACTTTCTATTAATCTGACACACTGCACATTGAGTGAGGCAGTATGTCATATTTAGTTCAGATAACTTTTTTTTTCTGAATACTTTTCTTCAAGTCTGTCATTTTCTCTAAAAAGAAGTGCATTTTTTCCTGACAGCAGTGGGAGGAAGTGGGACCACTGGCAAATACTTTTAAAAAAGACCAGATTTTAGGACTGACAAATTAAAAAAGGTTGTGTTTTTTTCCGCATTATACACATTTATGTCAACATTCATCAAAACTGGAATCTGGGACTCACCGTGCTGTTGAGCTCTGAGTCATCATAGCTGTCACATGGATGTGTCCCAGGTCCGCCAAGGGGCTCAAGACCATCCTCATCCCACATGTAGGTTCCACCAGAGCTGTTGGAGGGTGACATCTCCACAGACGACGCCTGAAGCACATCACCTTGCTCTGAAGACACCACCAGTGGTCCCTGGGAGTCTTGCATAGGGCTGTCTTCTTTATGCCCTGCAGAAGAAACACAAACACAGGGCTGAACAACTGACAGAAATGTAACAAAAAATGTCAGTTGAATTTCCTTTCAATTCAGTTTTTTACCTGCCAGATCCATAGTGTCCCAGTCGAGGGTCTCGTTGAGAAAGCTGTGTAGGCGGGTTTGAGTAGCGCTGCCAGTTTTCCTATTGTCAGGCAGGTCCCCATCACTGAACACATCTCCCACACAGTCAAAGTCATCAAGAAACTCTTCACTGGTGTCGCCTCTGTCTAGAGATGAGGCAGAAGATAGGGACATGTCCTCGAGAGTTTCTCCTCCTGTCTGACCACAGCTTTTCCTAAGTACACCACTTTCTCCTCCCCCCTTCCCTCCTCCAGAGCTTCCATCACTGTCACTGTGTAAGTCTACTTTGTCAGCCTCCCCAGTCTGCTCAGTGTCTGTTGCTACCCCTAACAGCCCTGCACTTTCAGGGGCAGTTGAAGGTCTGATATCCCCCTTGACCCTACCTGAAAAAAGAGGCTTCTGCTGCTTGGTCTGCCCAGATCGAGCCAGCCTGTATCCCAAAGCGCCCCCACTGCTTCCCAATGATTTGGTCAGTACACAGCTGGGCAGCAGAGGCTTCCTCAGAGAGCTGGGAGTAGAGGGTGCTGGAGAGACTGAGAGGGCAGGCAGAGAGGACGCAGCTGACGGAGTTTTACTGTACTGAAGTCCTCCACTGAGACCTCCTGAACCCCCAAGGCTGCCATTCAGGCCTCCGAGTCCTAACCCAACTATTCCATTGCTCAGCTGAGGTGGTTTGAGGAAACTACTCCGAGGAGGCCGGAGCTGAGTGTTTGCCAGAGGCTTGGCTAGCTCCACAGCCCGGTTAAAGGAGAAGGATCGTGTCATAGGCTGGCTGGTGGGCGAGGGAATCTGCTTGAAGTGAGTGAAGCTGTTCGAGCGCACCATGTTATCCAGTGCCAAGGTCTTCAGGCTGTCACTGGACTGGGACAGGCTGTCTTGAGAGCTGCTCCTGGTAGAGCTGGAGCCTAACCTTGGCCGCACAAGACGAGACTCTGACCCTGTTCGAGCAGGAATGCTGGAGCCATTATGGCCCATTTTTAGACCTCCGTTCAGCGGGCTTTGGGCTAGCTTGGTCCCCACTTTGGGACTCATCTTCACAGATTGCTTGGGGATTGCCTTGGGACTGGAGACTGCCACCATCAAAGCACCTGACCTCCGCATCTTGGGCGTCGCTGGAGAGCCGTTCTTTACCTCCTTTGCCAGTGAGGGAAGTTGTGTCTGAGCCTTGTCTTCCACTCCATCCCCAGGGCTGGTGGGGGTAGTGGGGCTTGTGGGGGTCGTCCCTTCATCTTTTTTCCATTTCAGCGAAAAAGGAGAAGCACGGATTAGGCCATTTGGGCGTGTTCCTGGGGGAGTGGTTTTACCATCCTGGGTAGGGGTGGTTGGCTGTGTGGAACCATTGGACAAAGGGCTTGCGCCACTGGTCGAGGAGCGTCCACCGAACTTAGGCAGTCTGGATACCATGGCAGACTTGATGGGTGCTTTTTCTTCCATTAGATGCCAACAAAGGCATGGAGGAACGCTGAATCACACACAACTGGGGAAAGAATACACAGAAAGACAGCAAAAGAGATTATTAGATTTAGGTGTGTATGGTTTGACTTGAGATGCTGACAAACAGCTTTGTATCTTTCTTTGTGTGGTTAATATAGCACAGTGATCTTTTTTTCCTGTTGATGACAAAATACACTATCTTTAAAAGTTCCCTAACAGGTTGAGTGACAGAGGAAACTCAAGAAGTGCAGTCAGACACACAAGCACACACCCACTTGTGAACATATGCCCTTATCTGTAATTGTAAAAACACTTATAACACTAACGGTAGTCCTGTCCACCTGCTGCAGTGGTTGCATGTCTCTCGCTGGCTGTGAGGAGTATTAGGGATTAATCTGGCAAGCTTACAGGGTAACTTGAGACTTTGTCACGGCAAGTCTGGCTTGATTCTTTCACGTGTTCGTGCAAGAGAAGTAAAGGCTCTATTAATCCCTTTCTTTACCACAAATTTTAATCACACCTGGTAAATCTGACATCTCTTCCTTTAACATCATGCTAAGTACTTGTGATTCTATTCAAATGTATGAAACTAAATCCAGTGCAGGAAACAGAAAAGTGTTCTTGTTATTATCTGTTTAAAAGCAAGTACTTGTTACATTAAAATCTCCCAATATTTAAGGGTATATAAAATGAACAAACAGGACATTCCTGATGAGAAATTAATAGAATAATGAGCTTTTAACGCTCTCAAACAGTTTCACACATGACGTGACCTGTAGCTGGCATTGGTTTTTGAGGATATGGTGCCAATACACCCAGCCAACAAAAGAATGGGCAAACAGATAGACAGCGCCTGGGGGACAAGGGGAAACCAATGCTGGGAAGGTGGCCAGCACACTGTGAATAGTGAATAGAGGACGTACAGCATGTAAAGCCAATGGAGGGAGAACACAGGGCAGTTTCCTGTTACTCATTGTTAAATTCATTCACTTCCAATCAGCCATGTGACAAGTGTACATGTGTTGGTGGTGCACCTGCGTGTTACATCCATCTGGCCAGTGCTGGAAGATTATGAATAGGAAAGTTACTGAGATCCAGATGGCTTGTGCGGTTAACAGAAAGTGATCCTTCTGCATGAGGGAGCAAAGCAGTTACTAAAAACTGTCTGTAGACCGTTGCCCCTGAGAGAAAATAAATTATTGTTGCATCAGATATTAACAAACAGAAATTCACTTTCAAGAAATGCCTGCTGCAGTATTGATCCACAGTAGATCAAGCAGCTTCTCCCATGAAAGTGGATCCTTTGACAAACTGGCACAAAGACACAGAGGCAGATAGTGGGGCAATAATCCACTCAACTTTTGAAGGGGTGGGGGAGGGGTGTTGTTTTACAATGTGGGTCTCCTATCCTAGAAAAAACGCCGTACCACACTGCCCCACATACCCATGCACAAACACACGTGTCTACAATCAAAGAGACACACTCATCACCCCAGCCACAGAAGTCTGGCTGTGCCACTATCCTAATCTGCTTCATAAACACACATGGGCACAAACACAAAAAACACACAGTTACACACACAAAATCAGGTCAGCATGTGCAGGCAGGGCAACCAAAGCCTCTTTGCCCCGGGGAGTGGGTGGTGACTGTGTGTGTCTATGTGTGTTTAATGGGTAGCAATTAGATTAGGGGTTTTCACCACTGTGAATGGCCCCAGAACCTCTCAAGTTTCATTCACATCCAGCGTGGCAGCTATCACTACTACAAAGCAGCAAATCCACACTCTGCTGTGGCAACTGTTTACTCATCTGGGTCATCTCACTCATCACTCGGCCTCTGGAAGATATCTGTCTGCAGAGCTGGTGTTTTTACTTGGATCATCTTAAAGAAATCCCACATCTACAGCATCTATTCTTGTCACGTATTTATCTATGACTATTCAGATGCTGCATACAGAGGTGCAGTCAATGAAAAGAACCAGTCTACTTTCAAAGTCTAAACACTGAATTTACTGCACCAGGAAACAAAAAGAGAAATATACGCAGTCCTCTGATTCAACAAGTGCTCTACAATAATAGAACTATTATAATCATGAAAGAAGAGAAAATAGAGAAAGTACAGAGAAGTTAAAAAATCCAAAGATCTGAGATGCCATTAGATCTCAAAATATTACATTAAGATGTATATACAACAATGATTTTTCCTACATAAATAGACTCATACAAACATAGTCCCTCTGCAGCATAACATGTTGTCTTGGTATACTGATTAAGAGCTACTGTATTTCCCTATTTTTAAATAGGAAATCAGTAGCCTACTACTGTCATATCATCAAAGCCAAGGTCTAAAGCTGAGTTTTGCCTGCATTGATACTTGTGTCCATACTGCATCAGAGCTTTGGTCCCAAAGCTAAACGCAATGGTGTTTACCTTACATTGCTCTATATGTAATAATTTTTTTGAAACTGCATTTTTGCTCAACGAAAGTCGACAAACTTGCCACATATGTACATCAGTGAGTAACTGTTTTTAAAAGGTCTAGTGTGTACGATTTAGGGGGGGTATAATGGAATATAATACTCATAACTAAGTTTTCATTAGTGTCTAATCACCTGAAACTAAGAATTGTTGTGCTTTCATTAACTGAGAATAAGCTGTTTATATCTACACATGGAGCAGGTCCTCTTCTACAGAGTTCACCATGTTGTTCTCTAACAGACAAACCAAACACTGGCTCCAGAAAGGGCCATTCAGGTTTTCACGTCGGCTATCATAGTTCTCCTTCACACTTCACTTAGCACACAGGAGAAGTTTCAGTTGGTTGCAATGCTGCAATGTCACCGCTAAGTGCCACTAAAACCTACACACTAGACCTTTAACATAAACAACAATACAAGCATGCTGCCAAAGTAACATTTTTCTCACAAAATTATTATTTGCAAAGGTAAATATCTTGACAAGGAATCAGAAAATAAGACAAACAGCTGACCAAATCTCAGTAAATGACTGGCTTCACTGTTGTGGACACAATGTGGTTAATACTGAGCCCTATATTCCTGATACTCATACAAAGACACAGGTCATCTCAAGAGCACCACAAATAAACAACAAGATCCTCACTGACTGACACACATTCAGAGGTAGGGCAGTAAACCGTGCAGGCCATCTGTCAAACGCTCATATCTACTGACCTGCCCCTCCCCCCAGAGTATAGTACTGTAAATAAATATCCCAGAGCTTCACTAACATCCAGTGCAAGGCTTGCACTAACGAACTCCCATGTTAACCAAGGCCAGCAATGTGCCTCTTGTGGCCCTGCATTGCATGTGAAACAAAACATGAAACACTGACGCTGTAAAGGGATGAATAATGTAAAGAATGCAGTCCAGAAGGACACAATCAAACTGAAGTCAGGGTTATAATCATACTTCTATATAGTGTAAACATTATGTTTCAGGGAAAGCAAATTGTGTACACAGCGATAAGAAACCCTCTAACAGGCCTAAGTGCTGTTGATTTCATTTTAACCTTGTTTGACGTTGAGATCTACAGAGATAGTTTAAATAATTAAGTTTATCTCTGTTCTGGTCTGAATTCTTAACTACACTGAGAATTGTTGAACAGCAGGAAAGAGTTTTATCTCGATGTCCTAAAATCTCAATCGAGAGAGACTAAGAATACACACAATAATAGGGAAGACAGCAAGCAGTAGAGGGAGTGGAAAGGATTGCTAAGAGACAGTTACTGTTAAGTAATTGAGTACGTATTATAGAGTCACAATGGGTGAGACAGTGAGACAAGACTTCAGGCAGACTTTTCACACAGAGAAATCTTCTGCTAGACCTGCAACTTAGCATCTCAGCAGTGATCCCAGTGTGTGAAATGAGCAGGAAAGTGAGATGACATTTTTCCTGACTCTCTGTCGTACGGGGTATGGGAGCTTTCTGTCTGTCTGCCAGTGAGGCTATTTGGCCTTTTTTCATTTCCGACTCAGAGGACAGCCAGACGGAAAGCACCTGGCAGAGATGCAGAAAGGCTGAAAAATCGGCTCTGCAAGAATAAGGTCGTTCATTACTCTTCTGGCAAAGCTTTCACTTCTGAACTGCACACACACACTGCAGGGATGCATTCTTCAGGAGTAACAGGATGGATGCAGATAGGATGCGACAGGCCGAGGGCTATGATCTATTGGGTCATTGGGGCTACGCATGAATGGAAGTGCTCTACTACACACAGTAAATCCCCCATCCTGCTGTGATTCCCCACTGCCAGTCTGTCCCCATCTCCCAGTGCTCATAGTTCCTTATCAGTGCAAAGCCTCAGCACCATCTCTCAATAGCAGAATGCCAGGCTACATCCATCTTTCCTCTCTTATCGCTCCTTCATTCAATTTTGAAAGACTGATAAGGAGTGAATTTCATTTGACTTTATTCAGGCGGGAAATCCCAGAGAAAGATACAGAGTAGAGGATGCCTTAAATATATATAAAAAAAACTCCCCTTCTCTATAGTTTCTTAGAAAGGAAACAGAGTACAATATCATATCATGAGGTATGATGCTGAGCAGGAGACGTTTTAGAAATTAAAACTTGACATTTGAGTAATATCATGACTCCCCTACTGGTATTAGTGTATACCCATTGTGATCTCATCCCTATACGTTACATTTTGACACTTAAGCAGAAGCCCCCAGTGTCACTATACCTTTTGTGTTGTATCTTGATGCAGAAGGGGTCACTGTATAGGTTTAGGCCGCAAAACTACTTGGTTAGGGCGAGGAAAAGATTGTGGGTGACATTAGTCAAGTGAGTCGACGACTCAAATGACTAACAACAGATGTGACAAAATAACTTAACATTCAGTGCGTTTACATGCAGCTTGAGAAAATCAAATTACTGGCTTACTCCGACTGAAACTGAACTATCCATAGCTAAACTAACACACGTAGATAATTTGATTGAAAATCAAACTATTGCTGCATGTATTCACTTAGTCCGACTGGAGTCGGACTCGGCATTCTGCGCGTGCATCACTCTTTCTTTCGCAGGCTTTCACCCGGAAGAAGAAGGAGATGATGTAGCAGCAGTTCAGTACATAGCACTGCAGTAACTCCCGGAAAAACAAACAAACACCATGGCGACCGAGAAGCAGAGGACGCACTTCTGGATGGACGAAGAAACTACATCCATCTTCATTCGTTGTTAGCTTCCTCTTTGGGTCAACCGGAACTAGTTTAATACGTGCTATATTAAAAAGGACACAGCGCTGCCTATCAAGGCAGAGTCAGACGAACTCGGTCAGAAATTTGATTTTCTCTTCTGCATGTATACTCAGACAAGACGAGAAGTCTGACTTGACTGATTAGCTGAACTATGAGCTTAGCTCAACAACTGCGTGGATGTAAACGTACTGAGTGAGTTTCAATTTCACACAGGACATGATCATTTTATACTTGTTGGACCCATCCACCTGCCCTCCCGCCCACCCTAGGCTGAACTTTCTTGCTCTTTATACTACCTGTTGCTCTGACCATCTAACAATTATGGGTTTACATTGCTTCTCATACAAACTCAAAAGTTGATTGTGCACCCACATCTGATGCAGAGGGCTACTGAACAGGCTGCTGTTTCTGTTCGCCTGGGAGTGAGACCAGGCTGGTATACCAGCTGTTGGTGACTTGTATAATGTGTATTATTGCAATATGCATTATTGCCAACTATTTTCTTCAGCACTGCATCCGAGTTTTTATCTTATTAATGCAATTTCCTGCTTCCCCGGCAGTCATTTTTTTATTGTATTATAGTGCAATGTGAAAATCAACTTTGGGAGAATTGATCACTCCGATTTGGTTAAAGTTACAGTGCATTAGCTATCATAGTATGGATGATACAGTTTAAAGGAACAGATAGATTAAAAAACAGAGCTTCAAAGCAGAAGCTGGACACCTCGTGTTAAATTAAGGCCACCTTTGCTAACATCATAAAAAGGGAACACACTTAGGAAGTAAAACATTAACATTCAGCAAAAAACAAGCAGTGCTACTTCACACAACACATGCCATTATTTTATGTGTGTGGCTATTCTTTAGACTGTCATCTAAAATCAGTTTCCTAGTGGGAAACAAAATCACCGGTGTGCAAAGTTCCTCAAGAAATTACTGGCCCTTTCTTTGTCTGCCACAAACAAATTTAGTTTTAGACACGCTGTCTGCCACTTTGTGTGTTTTAAAAATCTTTTCCTGAGACGGAGTCAGTATTGCTAGGTACTTTTGAAGTGTCTTTATTTACTATAAAATGAAGGGGCTGAAAGCAACAAACAGATTGAACCACTTTTAATTTGGGCCTAGTTCATATTTTAAGGAAAAAAAAAACTTTACCACAGACTGACTACTTTTCTTCCTCTGCAGTAGCTTTGCCACTGCTCTTATTTCCTGTGTAGAGTAATCTGCAGCTTGTACTTTAACAGCTTCCTTTACCCAACAGCAGTGTTTGTAAATGCAGAGGCTAAAAATGCAAAGAGAGAGTTGTTTCAGCAAGGCTTAATAAGCAAAGCTTCTCTTCTGAATTAATAAAAGGTAAATCTGAGCACTTCAAGTCCACATGGACTTCAGTAAATCTACGTATAGAAGAGAACTGACAAAAAGAAGATACAGAAGGGAAATCATGGAGAGAGAGAAGCAGGATCCATGATGTGGAAGACAGCTGCAGCTTTCAGCTTCTTCATACCTTTCTTTCTATATCTTTCTGTCCATTCACATAAATCAGTTTTTCATAGCGCCAAACCAATCGATGGATCGATAGTTATATAACCCCTGTCTGAAGAGCCTTGTATGTCATCCAGCTGGCTCCACTGTGAGACAAGATATTTTTTAAAGGGCCACTCCAGACACACACAGAACTATGATCTCAGAGCTGTTTCTCTCTTGCCTCAGCTAGTGAGGACTCTAAACAAATCCAAGGGCTTGTGTTAACCAACCACAGTGAAGATTAATTTATAAAACCGGCATCTATACCAAAGTATAGCTTCATTTACATATATTGACAGAGTCCCGTGTCCCAGTGGAGTCATAACTAGGCCAGTCATCTGGACAGAGCAGTACTGGGCCACAGCTCTGTCCCTGAAGAGATTAACAGAGTGCCATTAGAGCAGGCTAATAGAATGAGACAGGGATGAAAGCAACACTAACGCTAGGCTAATGTGTATTGAGTGAAAGCAATACTGGGCTGAGCTGCACTGATGCCTACAGATGCTAATCCAATGAGACAGCATAGAGGGTTTGGTAATGCTGTATACTAACTGAGGTAGATCGCATGGCAGGGATCAACAGAGGAAACAGTGAGCAGAGAGAAGTGGAGAAAGTTAAGGTGTGGCAGCCTGCTACATTAAGACCTACAGCATGTACACACTGCCTGTTGTAGTATGCCTGAGCACCACAAGCAGAGACACATACAGACACAACACCCCATCTAAATTTTTGCTCATAATGTACCACAGAAAAGTAGATTAGAAAACATTACCTTAACTCAGTGGACTTATGTTGACTAGTCCAATCATTTTCATCCCAGAGTCA
>JAPZEB010000003.1:21189386-21199487 GCA_029783705.1 Chaetodon striatus | reverse complement strand
AGAGCTACACCCTGCCAAGTCACTCTGCACTCTGTTTCCTCCATCATCTAAACTGAAAGTAAGACAGTGCCCAAAAGAGAGTAGAGCACAGGAACAGGAAGACACTCTTCAGAGGTCGATCTGTCTGCTGCCTGGCTCTCTCCTTGCATGTGTGCCTGAGTGTGTGTAATATGACGTGTGTGGTGTGTGGCGATGGGCGTGTGGGTGGAGAGAACAGAGCCTTTATGGGTGCGTTTAATATTTGATAGGGCATCTTTAAGAGCCCCACCCAGTGTGCCGCAAGACGACAGGAGAGGTGAGGGGAAAATTATGTTTGGGGGAAATGCACTAAAAGAAGAAAATAAAAAAACATTACAAAGACTCATTTTCAGTGCAAAAGAGATTATCTATAGCATCTGATCAATTACCCACAATGTGGTACAAAGTCTGAAGACTAAAGCCACATAATCCTCCCAACTCAAGAAATTCTACCAACAAGCTAAAGAAACAATTTTCAGTGCACATGCTGCAGCCCTACAATGTCATGAGATCACCACAGGGGATAATAAAGGGAAACAAATCCTGCCTAGCACTCAGCTGCACACGAAAAGTCACTCCAGTAAAGAGGGATTTGTTGTGGTACTCGTAAAGATTCAATGTGAGTTCAATTTCCCCTGCTCATTTCATGGTTGACAGCATACTGGTTCCACTCAGTCAACCGTTTTCAGCTAAGTGCCAGCAGTAAAACCATACAAGCATTGCCAGTTCCTCAACATCTCCTGTTTATAAGTGTCACATGCCTTGGTAAATCACAGCATGGAGTCTTATCCAACCCACATCAGCAACAATAAAATAAAACACAGGGCTTGTAAGGACTACTTCAGCTTTTTAATTGCTTCATGTTATACTTTTATTAACAAGCCTCAGTCAAAGTCAGCTGGTAAACATCTAGGTCGTTATAACTCGTTCTTTATAATATACGATTTTGAGAGTTAATTCTAGACTGAAAATATTTTCCTCCACTTTAAACAGTGGAAAGAAATGTTTATTTGTTGTGCTACATTAACTTCAGATATATGCACAGAACCAAGACGATCACAAAGAAAGACTGAACCAAAATGAGTCATACTAACTAGTCACGAAACAGTAACACCCTCAAAAACTCTCATCATCCGCCCCGACTCATCCATAAGAATAACCACTGCTGCCTTCTTTGTGAGGTATGATGCTGAGCAGTAGAAGCCTTGGCAGGATTTATAAAAATCTAATTATCTTCACTGCACGAGCAGCCCAGATGTCCCATCACCATAATCACATTTCTTCTCACACCACTCCTGTCTCTGCTCCATCGTTCACAGTTAGAGATACATGTGAGTCTCTGTTTCCCTCCCATGTATGACCTTCACTTGAACCCCACCGTGAGAAGACCGCAGTGCATTTGACAGCTCCATTTAATTCTCACCTTCTGATTGGCCACTAGGGCTGGAAAGGCTGATAAGTGTCGCCAAGCAAAAGCGCAGGTGTCAATCACTGTCAGCGAGGTCATTAGAGTCGTTTATGTAGATGGGAGCCGAAGGCAGGGCGGACAGCCGCCTGAGGCGTACTTTTCTTTTTGAAGAATAAACTTCAGTGAGACCACAGAAGATCACACCACTGACTGATCGCACAGGTGAGACATCATACACAACTGCGGCCAACAATATACTAATTTAGTCAGAAGATAAAACTCTCTCACCTGAGCTGACACCATGCATTGACTGAGAAACACTGATATAGCACTTATCAGTGTTGTCATGATACAGGCATTATTAACTTGAAAAACCATGTTCGATACCAAGGAGGCAAGGACGCAGGTTTCGTTTCAACACTGGGGTGGAACACATATGAAACAGAGGTTTGGGGGTCCTCCGCTAGATGATTTTGAGCATCAATGACTAAATTTCTTATGCACCAATTTGTGCATTTTCTGCATCTGTTTATGGTGTAAATGTCTTTAATTTTTCCAAAACAAAAGCTCTCTGCTACATTCATGTTTTTATTGGGGGTACAAACACACAAGCTCTAAATATATGCCCCCCTATGATGGCATATGGTTGATTATGAAGGTAACGTTGTCTAAAATAAGAGGATCAATGTTTTTGTAATAAAATACATTATTTGTGTTTTAATCAATTTGTGTTAGCAAATGGTTATATTGGACACCAAGGACCTCCCATTTATGTCCGTCTGACTACTAGTGTTGTCAGAAATATCAATTCATATTCATTTTGAATATTTGAAGCAGGTTCATTACTCATTTACCACAGTAACAGTACATCTGCTCCAGTTGTGCTTTTCTTGCTTTCTCTCATTGTTATGGTTAAATAGAGTCATGCTGCTATTCTCTGCTAACAGACAAGAAAAAAAGTTGTCATTGTCATGTATAGCTTTGTATTTATCTTAAAGAAAGTTTAATATTATGCCTTCAATGTTATTAATTCTCATGGTATCTAAATGGTATTGAATATCTTGAATTTTTTTAATGTACAGTATTGAAATTAGAAATTCCACTTTCCTGCCAAATGTCCAATATTCACCTGCATTTCAGTCCTGGTATCATCTGCCAACACCTGAGACAACTATATGGGTCACTTTAGCTTCCTGGGAATCATTTGATTCAATGTAAACATGAAAATATTGCTGACTCCAGCTTCACTTGTAAAACTACGACAACAATCAAAGGTCATAAAGACTGTTTTATGGCATCTCAGTGGTTTACAATCACCTGGGCTCTTCCCACTGAAAATCATCTGCAGTTATTCATCACCCAACAATGCCAAACTGCTTTAACAAAGCCAAATGTGAAAATCTGCAACATTTCTTCTGATGTTTTCCACTGTAAATTAATGGATTTGTGTCTCTTTTTTTAAATTGCAGGCAAAATAACTTGTCTGAAGTCATCTTCTTTGTGGTCTTTGGCTTCTTCTTCTTCGTCTTCATCTTCTTTTTCATCTTCTTCTTCTTCATCTTCCTTATCATCTTTATCATCTTCATCGTGTTTTAACTTCCTTTTCTCATCTTCTTTTTCTTCATCTTCTTTGTCATCTTCTTCTTCTTCATCTTCTTCATTGTTGTCTTCTTCTTCTTCGTCTTCTCCTTCTTCTCATTTTTTTCTTTGTTAAAGCCATCACGAGTCGCAGTCCTAACAATCACGATTACTCTATCAAATGGGATCAGCCTTGGTTTGAACCCGAAACATCCCGTGGCGAACATCGTGATCTAACCGAATCAACAAAGAATGCATATGCACGCAACATGACCGTGAAGCAACTTCACGCTGTCAACGAGAAAGCGTATGTGTGAGATTACTTTAATACATTTTTATCTGCAGCACAGAATTCACAGCAAAACATCAGATAAACATTATTCTAAAAGCCAAAAATCTCTAGAAATGTTTATCTGCAGCACACAGGATGTAAGTCATGCTGTTGTGAAAGCACAGTTATTATCTGTTATTCAGACAGACAGTTAACTTGTCAGTATGATGTCAGACAGTATGAAATTAGTCTGTATCAAAGCTTTGATAAGAACATGAACACTAAATGAACCCTAGACGCACCACAACATTTACATGAAGCGTAATATCTGGTTAAAATAAAGGTTTGTGTTTCTTAATCATAAAAAGCGCACACACATTATGTATGGCATAAGTACAAGTGCCACTCTAATCACAGCCTCCTTTATAAGCATTTATTCTAAAGAATTCAAAACTCCAACAACACTTGCAGTGTATAGAACAACGTTATCACAAGACGAGTTTCAGCTGCTGGCCTTTAGCATGTTTTCCCACATGACTTTTAGACATAACCACAAACACACATACAAACATTTACATAGCAACTAGGACTCAGGGTCACATGTAGAGTTTATAGCCAGTTCAGCAAACACCTGCCTTTCCCTAAGCTGTTCTTTTATATCAGAACAACAACATCACTTTTTCTCCAGGATCAATGACGAAGAGTTCATTTCAGACATCTCCATCTTATCTACCCACCGTGCTGCTTATTAGGCTTTTTATATATATATGTATATAACCTACGCTCACGCTGACTCATTCCTTATCACTACAGAGGCACAATGCAAAACACAGGCCTGTCAGGAGAGGTGAGAGATGCGGCTTTCAGACAATGACTCAAATGTTAAGGCCCTGGATATGAAACATATTCTAAGTAAGCTTTTAATAGATCATGTTCCTGTTGGATTTATCCTCTGTGAACGGACAATATGCTGCTACTTCCTCTCTGCCCAACTTCCCTCTTTTCCTGTGCCTCCTTCCTTTCCACTGACTCCATCAGCCTGTCTCTCTTAACAAACGCTTCCCCCCAGACTGTACTTTTTTCCTTTGGCAGCACATGTTTGTACAGTAACTAGCAAACAGTCTCTCGTGTAGCCAGGCAGAACAAGGCCTCCTCACTTCAAATAAGGCCACAGTTGGTGGTAAACATCAATCAAATGCCATGCCTTTGTGTCCAATTTTTCACAGGGTTTATAGCTATTTGGTCAACTGATGAAACTCGAGAGGAACCTATCCAAAAGAGGGCCTGATACAAAAGAGTAACCTTTCTATTCTCCTCAGGAGCCTCCTGGGATAAACTGACTGAATACTCACTGGTGGTGGTAGTGGATAGATACACCCCTGCTGTGTCAACTGCTTTGAGCCCAGAAAGGCACCATAACACAATGAAGTCCATTATATGTTGCTGTTAGATGCTGCCGTTGAGCCTGCCATGCAAACACAGCATTTGAATATCTACTTCATATCTGTGCAAGGGACAGCTGGTATTGGCACAGCATTTGTTTTCGCCTTTGAACAGGACATGAGTAATGAGTCTAATGTCACTACAGTCTCAACAACACCTCAGCTATCAGATCCAGAGCTTTACTTTACTGGTGTGTCACACGAAATGCCCTGTTATCCTGGATAAAATGAAAGTTTTAACAATGATACGGCAGTACGGAGTGGCCAAAAACAAGAGTACCAAATGAAACTGGTACAGTAGCACAAGAACGGAGACACTCTGACATGTTTTATTAACTGGGCAGGGCTCTGGAAACAACCCATTATGTCTGAGAGAAACACCCATTTAGAATAGATTCATGCAGAGTGCAGCAGGTCGCACACTGTGATTGAGAGTGACTCAGCAGTGTTTGTGCAGAGATGCTGAAAGCAAACTTTTACTTTCAAAACTAAGCTCGCAGTCTCCAGCACATTAGTCGTCCATTGTCTTGTCCCAAGGACATAAAGACTCTATAATATCTCATGACTCAAAGCCTTGAGGGATTACTGCATGAGACGTATGGGTTGTAAAGAGAGCAAGCCTGCAGCCTGGTGTAGTGCAAGCTCAGAGTGGTTACATCACCTGAGGCTAATAAGACACGGAGCAACTGGATGAAGCAGGAGCATACACTTCATTTTATCTGTCACAGAAGCTGATAGAAGCCACAGTGATGGCTGACATGCTGACAAGTGCAGACACCTGGTGGGGGACATACTGAATCTGCCACGTTTCTGCCCTCAATAAAGGAACAGCATGTAGTCCACACATCATATTAAGTACTGTCAAGAGAAAAATAATAACAGCAATGACAGGCAATGCATTTGTGACAGAAAGTGCTTGTCTTTGCCTGCTTTTTCTAACTGTTTATTTTATTTATTCTACTTAAAGAACCTGCACATTCACACTGGTGTTTTCTGCACCTCTGCTCAGGTGGATATTGGACAGAGATTGAAGTTGGACTATGTCAATCAAGCACAGTCTGTGGACACGCTCACACAGTCCAGACACCAGGTCTAATCAGGCAAAGTGAAAACACCTATGTGGGTCTACCATGGGTATGCAGGAACTTTAGAGTAAACACATTATTATGCTCAAACAACGCTCAATCAAACACCTCTGACCTATCAGTTCCTTTTATCAACACCAGCATGTTTTTCTGACAGGTGTGCACTGCAAAACAGTGACGTCAAACTTGTGTATCTACGCTGCTGGAAACTTGCAACAAGGAATCTTGGTAAAGAGAAAAAAACTGTCTCCAACATGATTTTATTTCACAGTGAAATATTACAAAAGCGTTGCTTGTAATCCATGTAAAATGATCGAATAAATTAGAGGTGGAAACACCTGCAAGATGCTGAGACATCTTTCTACACTATATGGGCTTAAGCTCTAAGCACGTGTGCAACAGCTTGCCAACTATGCAGCATGTCCATTACTGAGGGTAAATATTCTATGTCATAATATCATTAGCAGACTCTTTCTTTGACTAGGAAAACCTAAACTAAAACAAAGGTTGTACAAATATTCTCTCATGATGACAGACGGACTGTAGCTCCACTGAATTCAGACTCAGAGACTAAACAGTTGTGTTGATGCTGAAAAGCTGAAAGCCTACTTTTTAACACAAAGAAAAATGATCAGGAATCAATGAAGGAGCTGTTAAGGCATGGGACTGATGAGCAGAATCAATAATGGCACTGGTGTCAATAAAATCTTCTTAAACATTACCTCCTTACTGTTGTTTTTTCTCACTATGACAAGTCAAGATGCTTGCTGTGACACAGGCCTATTCAAGTTGAGTCAAACATTTCTAACATTTCAGCAACTGCTCATTGTGGCTTGGCAATAAATGTCATCATCAGGCCAATAATGACCACACATTTGCTGCTACCACCCTGCATTGTGCTCATAATGACACCTGTGCAAACACACTATTTGGAGTAAAAGACCAGAGGGACTCGTACACGGTGAAAAACACACACCCCATTCCATATAACAGTGCTGCTCTCTGTACAGAAAACATCACTTGTATACAACCTGCAATCTCATATAACAGAACAGTTTAAAACTGTGACACACATTACAGTGTGAATAGGGAGGCTGTAAATGTATCACTCGCTAGAAAGATGTTATAAAAAGTTTATTGTCTAACGTCAAACACTTAAACGTCGCTCATCATCTTCCACAAATCAAGACAGGGCTTTTTTTTTCTTCAACCATGCCATCTCACACTATCTTTTCCCGATTGACCCATTGATGCTGTAATTTAAGTCAACATTTTTCATCACAGCCTTTGAAATTTTTACTACTTCAGGGTATATCAATCACCTAGCCAAAGACTCCCACAGACACACGAAAATCAATCGCAAAGTAAAATGTGAATGAGGAAAAAAGTGCTCCTATATATTACAGCATTTTGGGATTTACTCTTCGAAGGGCATTTCCTGAACTTTCAAGGGCGTTTTGGCCCCAAGCGCCTGTCAATTTCTGACCCTGTGTCAGTGCATCTGAGATCCTGTGTCTACAGTCTGCTACACTCTGAGCTATTCCGAGCCCTTAAACATCTGTGGTCTTACCGAGGGAACTGATAAGCGTGGCTAAGTATAGCACTAATGATAGGCCACATACAGAGAGAGTAGAGGGCACGGAGGATCAGAGAGAAGTCTAATCGATTCGCTAGACTCTGAGCACAACAAACACATGAAAACAAGCACAAAACTATAAGCACTGCATTATTCAGAGTGACCAAATCTTTGGACAGTTTAAGTACTCAGCTATTAGATCCCTTGTTGATTTCGAACTACAGCCAGTAGGGTGGAGGAATGTGCAAACAAAAACTCCATGTTCTTCCAATAAATGAGATCAGAGAGAAGCAACAATATACAGTAAATGCTGCAGTGCAAGGGATGCAGACAGCTCGTGTCTGATGGTTTGAAGGGATCTTAAACTCCCACCTACATGGACTTTATCAGTCTGTGATTTCTGGCATTGCAACACAAATGACTCAACACTTCTCTGTGCTGTGAGAAGTCACTTTCAGCATCATGCAAGCACACTTTATCATCTTATCTTGGCCTCAAGGTCCCCCTTAGGAATGACTAGTATGCACAGACTAATGTGTATAATGTGTATCTTCACACATAGCTAGACGCTGACAGTTAAGGCACACACGAAGACAGGCAGACAACAGAGACACAGTCAGGGAAAACTCGCACATAATGAACTGCAGTTTGGGGGGTCTTTAGCAGGCAGACACATAGCAGAGACATTCAGCTGTTGTTTGGGGGGAATCAGATTGTAAACACACCCTCAGCTAAGGTGGCGCTCCAGGACCTATGCCAACAGGTGCCTGAAGAACACACACGTGGATTTGCATGTGTGTGTATGTGTAAACGCAACCCCACCCTAACCCTGAGCACAGAGGAGTGTCCATCTCACTTACACTAAGGGCAATCAGTCATGCCTTATCCTAATGTGTGCTGGCGCGTTGATGCCATGGCGCTTTGCACTGTCTGGGCCGTAATGGGGCACAGCCTAAAATGGTACACACACATAGTTATGAGACTTGACTGACAGCGACTTCAGTTGTGGTGTAAAAATATGAATATGTGAGGCTGCGCTGCGTGGTATAAAAACCCTGGTTAAATTTGAACTCCTGTCTGAGCGGAGCGTGAAGGCTCATGAGTCATCTTAAGTTACCCTTTAATCCTGACATGTGCATGAGGAACATACATCTCAATGGTGTGTAACTCAAACAAGACTGAGCTCCCGTCAAGTATCAACTACTGAGCCATACAGAGAGGACTGTGTGACATGGTGGGACACTTGTCAAGCAGAAATACTCCAATATTTGCCCATTATGAAATTAATGTGCACATAATTTCTGCTAGAAATTGTTATATAATAAGTAACTTTTTATAGGCTTATTACATAAAGGCCTGGTCATCCTCATTCATGGTACAGTGACTCTTTCCAGGGCATGTTATGACTGTGGGGGGTGATGTTGTGACGTTAGAAAACATGGCCTCTTCTGCTTCACCGGACATCACTGAGAAATATCATCACAGGCTCCTTTAGGATTGCTTGTCTTCATTTGTGTGATAAAATACACATGTAAAATGCATGTAGCTAAAATGTCATGTACCCACACACACATATTCACAAAAACAAGGTGATTTAATACCATATAAAGGCAGCCAATATTGCTATCTGGGTAAGTTTGACTGTTTCCCATCATTTTACAACCATAATATGACTTATATAGCCTGAAACATGGATAATATGATTGTACTTACCTGAATTATGCAGTTAAAAGCATGTTTATAGCCTCAAGCATGGGTCAGCAAACAGTCCACTTGTTCCTTGTCTTCATAACATGTTGTAAAGTGAAAGCAAAGGTAGCTTAGTCTTTCACTTTACGTTTAAAACAGTCTTTAAACATCAGGAGTCACTGAAGTGATAGTAGTTAGCCCATAGTCATTGGGCTGCATAAGTTCAATGAGAAGCTTTACGCTTGATATAACAGGCTGTAGAGTCTCTAATGTACTATGTTCACAATATAACTGGAAAACAAACAAGCAAAATGTTGTGAATTCCTCTTATTTCCATGAAGTACTTCCACTTTCAGGTTGTAACAGCCCGCAGCTACTGTATCACTGAGCCGTTAGTGTAACTGTCACGATGTCAACACCGACCAACTGATGATACCGACCGTTACCGACTGGGGGAAAAAAAATAAAAAACGGTCCGTAAAGCGACACGAAGACGTAAACAAAACCGAGATGTGTAAATGCTGTAAAATCCTCATAGAAAACAGCCTCTGAGATAAAGTAACCACAGCGGCGACCACACGGTGCTGACTGACTTCCCAAAGCAGTTTATCATTCCGACATCGTACTCCTCGCGCTTCCAGCTGGGCGGAGCGTCCATGGATGTCAGCTGGGTCTCAAAGGGTGACACTGCACGCTAATCTCAAAGTGCTGGTAAACCGACATCTGTGGGCTATTTTTAGAGCGTTGTCAGCGTGTTTTGTAATAATTCAATTAGTTTACCGGAGTGTAAGTGTATGGAAACGGGGCTGCGCTCACCGGAAGAAAACTAGCTGGGAAACTACAGTGGTCTGCTGATGTGACGTCAGACTATAATGAGAGACACGTGTGTAGTTGTGGTGTGCGAGGAAGAAATCACTTTCCTTTGAGAGTTGGGCTCAGAAGCGGATTTCTTATTAATGTATGGTTTTCCAGAAACCTCCAAGGAATTTTCTATATTTTTGATACCTTTCCCCAATGCAGTCGACTCCCCAGTG
>JAPZEB010000003.1:21158115-21171686 GCA_029783705.1 Chaetodon striatus | reverse complement strand
ACAGTTTTCAATTTGTTTTTAAGCCAGCGAGCACACAAAATATTTGCATAAATCCATTAAGTGTGTGAGAGTCCGTCCTTCCATTTAAACATGTTCATTTAGAGGGAGTCTGAGCACCTGATTGAACAAGCGATAAGGGCACAAAGACAGTGTAACCTCTAACATGCTGTCTGAAGCCCCCTCTCAATAATACAGATGCTATCAGAGCAGACCAGCTGGAGAATGGTTAATGTGTTTAACTTTTACATCTCCTCCCCTTTCCCCAACGCTGCTCTTAACAACACAAACTCCCTCTCTTTCTCTCTCCTCATCACCACCCCCATTCAGCGACCTCACCGCCAGCCCCCTCACACTCACCCACTCGCTCCCTCACTCTCAGATTGCACATGCAGATACACAAACACACACAATCACACATGAGCCCATTTGAATTGCAAGTGAGCTCTGTTCACTACCGGCAGAGGTAAACAGAGGGAACAAGTGAAGAGAGCAGGAGGAGGGGAAAAAGGAGTGACAGAGGGGAGAACGAGAGGAGAAGAGGGGGGGGACACTGACCGGATGACATTCACACAGTGTTTAGCAGGACAAGCCTCCACGTGTGAAGGACTGAGAGACAGAGAGTGAGGAGAGTGCCTGGGGAGCCTCGCACCACACCACACCAGGGCGCACAGGAGCTGGGACAGCCCTGAAGGGACACCTGAGCCCTGCAAGAGACACCTCCTGAAGTAGGGAGTGAGCAGCACCCCATGGGAGACAGAGTCAGAGGAACACCCGACAGCAACCTGCTGTCGCTCCTCCTCTCCTCGCGACCGGCTCTCATCCCCTTCTCCTCCTCCTCCTCCTCTTCCATCCTCACTCCCTCTCTCATTTGATCCCATCCCTCACTCCCTGCGCAGGAGAGGGAGAGCGTGCACTGAGAGAAGGTAAGGGGGATGCATGCATGCATGTTGTTGTCCTTGCAGAGCATGAGTGTGTGTGAGAAAGAGTGCGTCAGCGTCTCATATTTCAACTGGATGTGTAAAAGTCAGCAACTTGTTTCTTTGGATCAGTTGGGTGTGTGTGTGTGTGAGTGTGTGTGTGTGTGTGGTCTCTGGAGGGTTTTTAAAAAAGCTGAGACAGATGCAGGGCACTTTTCATTTGTTGCAGGATCGTTTTCATCTTGACAGCATGTTTGAAGGCTGTGCTCATCTGTTAACTGTGTGTTTTATTGCTCACTGTGTCTGTCTTTTCTCTCTGACTACCAATAATTTTCTTGTCATTTGAAAAGAAAAGTATGACCGTGGAGAGGGGAAGTGATCACAGAGAGCAGACATAAAGTGTGCATCAAGAAAGGGCATGATAGTGTGTAAAAGTGTGTTAGAGATGCAGGCACAAAGGGACAATGAAAGTAAGGAAGATAGGAGCAGGGTTAATATATTCAAATTTACACGCAGCGAGGTAGAAAATCAGCCGTAAAATCCTATCAGGTTCCATGGTCATTGCATTTTTCCCCGCCATCATCTCGTCAACCCCCACCATGAACTGCAGGCCATGGCTTTGCCCACAGTAGTTTGGGGGGACAACGGATCCTGCAGGGACCACCCCATGCCATTTAATCTGTCCCTGCCCACAGATAACAGAAGGCAGATGGTCCTGCCAGAGCACAGGGAGATAGAAGATAGCAAATACAATGTGCAGACAGATAGCACGCAGCACTCAACCTGTCCCTCTGAAACTGAGCCTGCATCAACTTCTAAATGAGGGGGCCAAATGAAGTGAAAAGCAGGCAGAAAAAAGAAAGGCAATGAGATAAGAAAAAAGAACAGACAGAGCGGGGTTGAAATATCTTTAATTAAAACCCAAAATGCAGTCAGTTGACAGTCTGGGATAAACATAATGGAAAGAGGAAACTCATCTGAAAAAGAAGAAAAAAAGAGCAGAGTGAGCGGGACCATCAAAGTCATGGGCTCCTGTGTTTAAAGGGGAGTGTGTATTTATTTATAGAGGGCGGTGGTTAAGTTCACTAAGCTCCCTCTCTCTGTAAGACCCAGCCTTTTTGCCTTATGAAAATTCAATTGGCCATAATTTGCTGAGGAGCTGTATGCATATTTTATCAGCGGGTGCGTTTTGAAGAAGCAAGCCCGCCAAGCTTTTTTTCCCCCTGTCTTCATTTTTATCAAGACTGAATGAGGGAGAGTGTGAGGTTGTGCAACCGTCTGGTAATATGTGACACATTAGAACCCATTCGACATGGGGGCTAAAGTAAACACCAATCAGCTTCATGTGTCTGACTAAAAAACCGAAACCAATTCATTGCAACCTTGTTGCATGGCAATAATGTTTTTTCCCCCCTCTGATTCCAACCCGCTCTTTTCCAGTTGCACTTTCTCCTCTTTTCCTCTCTCCGTCTCCTTCCCTCTAATTACTCCAGGATCCAACATCCTCCTCTTCTTGCTCTCCATTTCCACAGCCTTCTCTTCCTCAGCCTCCCCTTCCTCTCCCTCCCTCCCTTCCCATTTCAATCTCTTCCACTGCATGTCTCTCGGTTAAAGCTTTATGGGTCGTTCACTCCCCTCTTTCTTTGCAAGGATAATGAGCAGGCGCCTCTGTGCGACTTTGTAGCTGTGCGACGGTTTGTGAGTTTGGATCTCTGCGCGTCCCGGGGCCCGAAAGACTCAGATGTACCTTCTGTACCCGCCTCCGTGGTTCCACTGTGATTGTCATCTGATCTATAGGGCACAGCACTGACATAATACACCTTGTTAGAGGAAGGCGGGGAGTGTGTTTGTGAAGACTGTGTGACTTTGAACAAATGTGTTTTCTCTGGGGAGCAAGAAGAACACTGGGACCTGTAATCATGCTATCACTAAATCGCAACCACATACACAATCACGCACAGGAGAAAGACCGTGAAACACTAATAGAGTGTGAAGGAAATAAAATAAAAGACAGAAAGAAAGAGAGGAAAATCTGATACAAGCTCTTGTTAGGCGTTGCATTTATGTATGCTGATTGGATCTGACTGCATCAGAGCACCTCCAGGTGTTGTTTGTGTACCTCTCTCCACATCAGCATGGCGTCACTTTTCTCCCGATAAAATGGCTGCTAATACCCGTGATGAAAGATATTTTGGAGAACAGGCTCATTTGAACTCCCCCCGACTAAAAATAGAAATGTAGATGTAAAGGCATTGACTTCAGAGTGGTATTAGCAACCCACTTCTCACTTTGAAAAGTAGTGCGATTTTTTACAGTGAGTGTCAAGCTGTGCTATACACACACATCCCAGAGTAATATAGCATGGCAATTTCTATTCCACCGCATGAATAATTCTGTCTGAATAGGATAGGATGTTTCTTCATATCAATGAATCATCAGCCGCTACAGCTCTTTAGTGTCTGTGTGAATGGTACAGTAGAAATTTAACAAGTGTGTTTAAGTGCATTACCGTGTGTGTGTGTGTGTGTGGTGCTGATAGGCTCTGATTGATGTTCTTGACCTTTCCAACATGCGTTCGCAGAGCCCCGGGAGAAATCCAAGACACGGCGACTGAGGAAAGTCAAAGAGTAAAAGAGACAGACAGCGAGAAGCAGCGATGGCACTCATGTCCCTGTCCTGGTGTCTCGGTGCAGCTTTGGCACTGTTTTGTGGCTCTCCATGGCCCCGGGTGCACTCTGCCCTGGCACCTGAGAACGAGGTGCCACTTCGCCCAACCACATGGTTCCCAGAAGGAAAGATCACCTCTGTAACTCTTCCCAAAGGACGAACTCGCAGGTAGGGTAACAGATGGGATGGGGGGAAGGTACAAAGGAATGCACATTCATTGGATCTAGTTGTTGGTCGCCGTAAGGGCCACGACTAATGATAACTTTAAAGTTGATCAATCTGGATCAATAGGAGACATGATTTAGAATATATATATAGCCCATATACTATATATCAGAAGTATGTAGATGTTTTACTCAAGTAAAAGTAGCAATACAACAGTGGAGAAATATTCTGTTACGAATAAAAGTCATGCATTCATATGTTTAAATGGTAAAAGGAATGCCTTTACTTAATGCTTTCCTAGTCTTTGCGACCACTCGGAGAACTTTACATCACAAACACCATTCACACACACATTCACACACTCATGGCTGAGGCTACCATACACCTGCTCATCAGATAGACGTTCACTCACAGCCATCAGGAGCAGCATCTTGCCCAAAGACACTTCGGTATGTAGACTACAAGGGCTGACCCTCGGATTGGTAGACGACCGCTCTACTTCCTGAGCCACAGACGCCCCTCACACTCATACTGTTTTAATTTTACCACCAAAATTACTACACAAAGGTATTAGCATCAAAACAAAGTAATAAAAGCAGTTATACTTTAATGTCGCAGCTGGTAAAGGTGGGTCTAATTTTAATTACTTTAAACTCTATACTAAACAGTTTTCTTATCCTGTATTACAATAACAATATTATAGTTCATTTGATGTTATATTTTGTATTATTAATTAGAATCTGCAAAGTAACAAGTTTCTAAAGGTATTCAATTTAAAAAAATACAGTATTTCTCTCTGAAAAATGGTGGAGCAGAAGTAATTATGTAAAACTTTTTTGGAGCATTTGCACATCAAACTGTCTCAGATGCAGGTGTGTTGGAAAATATCACTTAAGTCTTAAAACAGAGCATCGTGCACTGTGCTCTTGCTCAGCATCACAATTTATTAGCTAACGTTTCAGTCCTCCTGCACCTTTGTGCTCTGGAGCAGTTTCTAAGACACAGTTACAAGGTGCTACACACACACACACCATAAGATATAAATGAATGAATAAATCAATAAACCAAAAAGATGGATAAAACTAAAACAAGCAAACACTTAAGACAGGGATGAAGCTACATACTGTAGAAATGCTTGTCTATATAACAGTGGGTTTTGTGAAGCTGCTTAAAACAGACTATAGATTCAGCAAATCTGATAGATTGGGGAAGCTGGTTCCAGAGAATTTGGGCTGAAACAGCAAATGCACCCTTTGTTCTGCAGTTGAAATCGAGGATGGTTGAAAGGCAGAGATTTGAGGATTGAGGTGGTGGAGAAGTTGAACAAGGGGCAAGAAGTTCAGAAATATAACTGGTGGCAAGGTCTTGTAATGTCTTATATGTAATCAGCATGATCTTGTAGCTTATATAGAAGGCAAATAGAGAATGGAAAGAACCTCAAAACTGTATTTTAGTACAGCACTTGAGTGAAAGTACTCTCCACCACTGGCTGTGATCGTCAGTGTATGAAAAGTGAAGTCAGTGAAGATGTTTTTGAAACTCAGCACCACACTAAACGACGCCTTAACAGTTAAAAAGTGAAGATTTTTCCTTGTTTTGAAGAAGTATGATGAGACCTTGAGGCCGGCTCATCAGCTTTGCCCTTGTTTCCACTTCAATAACAAGTCACCAGCCATCCACCAACCACCTTTGTGGAGACAGTGGCTGATTCCAGCACCACTGTAGCGAGAGCGAGAGGAAGTGGAGCCCATTTGGCCTGAACCCTGCGCACCAGTGCCAGTGCTTGCTTTCTGAAACTGCGAGCCGAAAATTGCGAAATGCATCTCCCTGTGTGCTGCAGTCTGTCCACCAGCGCAGTCATGCAGAACCACACGGCAAATAATGGAGAGAAAACACTGATTCAGAAATTAATCACTCTATTAAATAAGCCGCAAAGCGCCCTTGAGAATGACAGTGTCGCACATCTGTTTGGAAACAACCGCCATCTGCACAGAATCATGAATAATGATGTTTGTAAGGAAGGAGAACAAATATTTATTAACAAATAACCGCACAGTTGCTTCATTTTCATGGAGGGTAACTAGCTGTGAAGAAATGACATGTTACATAACTGTTTGAAAGAGGCAGACTTCTGTGATTCAGGCGTCCTTGTGGAGGTGAACAGTTCAACATGAGTTAACAGTGCTCATTTTAAAATAAGACCAGACCACCACAGCATGAATGTTAAATGTCCTTTAACTGCCTTTTAATATGCAAATCTGTAATCCAACATGCAGGAACACTGTCCACATCTGATCACAATAAGGTACATCATAGTTTCTATGCGAAGCACGATCCCAGATAGTTTCAGCAAACAGGCAGATATCCATCTGAAACTGTCAATGCAGCCTTATCATCTGAATCCCAGGTCACCTCTCCTGATCTGCTATCAAATGACTGATCAGCATGTAGGCAAAGGGAAAGACAGCGACTGGCAGTGGCTGCAGCGTTGAAATTTTCAAGCTTTCGGAAAAAGAAAATTACAGCCAGCCCACCGTATCTGCAAATCATCCCGCAAAATGAAAGGATGTTGCACAGTATGCACTGGAAGATATCTTCTCATCCGTCACCTTGCAGCTGAATTGAAACAGGATGTTATCTTTTTGACTTTCCCAGTGATGAATCAAACAACTTCTTCTTTTTTCTGGGTGATTATCTTTTGGTGTTTCTCCACAGGCTATACTTCACACTGAAGAAGAAGGCTCCAGCGATGTCGGTGACTGTCAGCCCCTGTGACCTCCCCATTGAGTGGAGCTTGGCAGCCCGCACCCTGAAGGACAAACCCCTCAAGAAACTGCAGTGTGAGTGAACAGTAAGGCCACGACCTGCGCCTCCAGACACAAGATCATCACTGCATCTGGCTGAGACAATCAATCAGATATTATCATCACCACACAACAGACAGAGGATTTAATAGAGGGCAAAGATTCAAATCTTTCTTAACTTTGTGTCTGCAGAAGAGAGTTTACTTTTTGAACCAGGAGAAGTTGTAGTACAGTAGTAAGAGTGATCAAACTATGACACACAGAAAAATGTTGGTTCCTTAGCAGTTCTTGAGGCGCTTTAGAGCGCCGCTGCCACAAAAAAAGCTTTCTGCGCCCTTGTATGGATCTTTAGAGCAGTGGTTCCCAGCTGGTCCAGCCACAGGGTCCCGATTTCTCCTAATGTTGTGTTCACACCAATTACATATAATGTCAATATAAAGATGAATTAAGCGAGTAGTGCAATTCCGTGTTATACGCTTTTTTTGTTTTTGTTTTAATTTGAGCTTCAGCAACCAATTTGCGCTGCAATAGCCAGTCAGCATTGAGATCCTACAAGGAGGTAAAACACCAAGGACGTACTGGCGGAAGTTCATTTCTCAATTCAGTGGTTTCATGCACATATGACACGGATCATTTTCACGTATGAAGCGAGTCAACACAAAATGCTCTAGCGTTCAAACGAAAATTCGCATTGTGTGTGGTGTGAACAAAACAATAATCAAGGTCCACACAGTTTTAAATATTCAGTGTCATACTTGCATTTGGACATGTCGTTGAGATAGTTGTCTCTGTTGAGTAGTTGTCTGTTAGTCACAAACTCTACAGCAGGAAACGGCACTTCAAAATAAAAGTTGTTGGGTTTTTTACAAACTTGACACGTTTGCGAGTCACTTGTGGTCCATTCAGAGTGGACCCCCGAACCATGTTTGAAAAGCAAACCCACCAGTTGGGAACCACCGCCCTAGAGGTTCTTTATTGCTTCTATTCCCAGTAAACTAAGCTGAAGAACCAGTAGAGAACTTTTTAGGCCTCTCTATTGTCCTTCAGAGGTACTCTGCTGGTTCTTAAGTTTAATTGAGTTGAGTTGAGTTGAGTTGAGTTGAGTTGAGTTTAGTTGAGTTGAGCTGAGTTGAGTTGGGAAAAAAATAAAACCATTGTATTAAAATAGCTCACAAACAGTGTATTTCCATCATATAACACATTAAAGCAGTGGCTCTCAACCTTTTTGCCCTTGAAAAGGTGATGTTTTGTGTCTCTCAGTGAGCATTTAGTAAAGGATTCTGAATCTTTAAAGCCAGCAAGTCATAAGAAATTATTAATAATCATACATATTTTAATTATAAGTATCATTTAGAAGCAAATTCACTCACCCATGGTATTATCTGGCATCAGGTTAAAAAGCTATGTAAAGAATATGTGCTAAATGGCACATCTGGCGGTTGTATACAGCAGTGTTTGATATAAGAGCTAAAAAGCACCATAAAAAGGTGGGTGCCATATAGCACCAAAACAGGCCTCCCTATGATTGCTTTGAGTGTAGATTAAGTCATTTAAGTTTTTGCATTGCTTGTAAGTCTTTCAGTGTCTGCAGCCCGGAGGTCATAGCTTTCATTTACCACGGCTGTTATATCACATTAATGGACCGATAAACTGAAACACTTGGACCAATCATATCACAGCTAAGACCTCTGTTTTATGAAAAGGGATCATCTCCACATTTCTTCGTCACAAATTCTGAGGTAGATCAGATAGATACTGTAATTGTCACCCTATGTCTTCTTATCAGCACATTGTAGCTGTTTGCTTGAGTTCAAAGCACAGAAAATGCTGAACATTGTTCCTAAATGCCACCCACTATCTCTGACAGAACAGAGACAGTGAGTGTGATCATATCTGGTTGTCACATGGCCATAAATTTTATATGAGGCCTTGGATTTCAAAATCTCATAAAACACACAAGCAAACATCAACCGAAAAGGGGCGCTGCCAACTCCTGATTCAAACATTGAATAAACAATAAAATAAAACTCCTTAGCTCCTTAGTCTGCAGTATTTTGTGCTTCACAAACCAAACAAATCAAATAAACTCAGGGGACTAAAACACACTACAGGGCAGCAGAATCTAAAAAATGACTTCAAACTTAAGTCAGGGCAAAAAGTACTCAAAGTAAATCAAAGTAATCGAATTTCAAACCTAAAGAGTCGCAGATTTTTGGAAAAGAAAAATATGCCTCGGAGTGTTCCAGGTTAACCAAACAAGCTCCTCTACATGGTAAAATAACATTATGAAGTTATAAAATGACGCATGAATCATTCAGACCCTGAGCTCGTGGGTCCCCATCACCAGCCTGAATTATTCACTTTGATTCTGTAACATTTGGTCTCATTTGAGGAGCGATTTCTCATCTCCAGAAGCGATGAACAGTGAAGACGAGTGCTGACAGATTTTTTTTTTCTCCCTGTGTTTATTTGCCAGTTGCGTCATTTAAGTGATGAGTGTGTACTTCAAAACGACAACACTTTAGATATGAATGAAAACACTGGCGGCCGTTTTTGAAGTGGCAGTTGACATTGTGTTTATTTATTTGTTCACTTACTGGGTGTTTAGGATTTGCTTTATATCAGCCAGCTTTCGTGCGCCCTGTTTATTGTTCATTGTTTTATTTAATTTGCCGAGCCTATGTGTACTGTGACCCCCCAAATCCTTTTAAAAGTGAAATACATTGTGTACTCCTACACAAGTATAACTGAATTCACATACCAGGAGACAGAACAGAGAGAGCACTGTTCAGTTGCAGTTGCTGCTCACTGAATTGCAACACTTGCCTCAACTTTATTTTAAACTGCTGTAGCAAATATTTTTTGTTCCAAAAGTTTACTTATGCAATATATCTCCCACTTGACTGTATGTGCACTGGAGGCTGCAAACTTCCACATTACACCAGTATAAGTTGCATGTTGGACCACGATTGGTTTCTGAACTAGTTGTGCTGCTTGTGTCCACATTTTAAAGGAACAGTGTGTGGGATGTAGTGGTGTCTGGTGGTGAGGATTGCAGTCGTTTTTACAGATAACTTAATATGCACTCACCTGCCTTCTGATCTAGACGTTCAGGAGGTTTTTACCAGGGGCCGAATTATCCACAGAGGTCTCTTTCCCTCCAAAACAAATGTAAAAACGGCTTGTACCTAAGTAACAAGAACTCAACAATTCTTATTTTCAGGTGATTATACACTAATGAAAACATACTTTATTCCATTTCTGCCTATATAGCCCCTTAAATCTTACACACTGGACCCTTAAGGTGACCACAGAGAAACTTTCACCCTTCATCGGGATGAATGTGAAGACAACCTTCTAGTGTCGAATCTCTATAAAAAGATATCTGTGCACAATGTGTAGGCAACGCTACAATATTTTGGTTTTGGAAGTGTTCTGGTTTCCGTTTGTTGTCTGAGTGGTATTCACCAATCATGTTTGAGTAGGCTTTGGTTGCCCGCAGGCAAGCAGTCCATGTGGGGAGCATAAGAAATGAAACGCACCTGCTGAAATGCAATCTCAGAGCCTATCGGCTATTGTCTGACAGTTTAGTTTCTATCTTTTTTATAATTTACATGTATTCACATGCAGATATATGTTTAAAGAGATGAGCCAAAATGTTGTCTGGATTTATCTCAATTTGCGAATCCCACTGTCAGCAATTAGCAGTGCACGAAAGAGAAGTCCTGGCCCGGATATCTGCTGGTTAAACGAGATCTCCTAAGACACTGGCCGCAGTCCTCAGAGGCTTTATTGTCTCCAGACGATGGCCGATGGGTTCTGAGATTGTCTAGTGTCAAACTCTCCACAGTGAAGTGAGGCAACAATAAGCAAAACACATCAACTACATGTTCATACCTATATTTTTATGTTATTTTTATTTTCTCACAGGGAGCACCAAAAAGAGTATGCCCGAGGTGTGGTGGCGAGGTCCTGGGACTGAGGAGAAAATGCACAGCTTCACAGGCAACGCAGTCGACACCTACAGGGGTCCCTCCAACCCCCACGCTTCCATCTACATCCTGAGGCTGCGCTCCAAACAGCAGAACACCAGAGCTACAGTGTACCTCCATGAAGGCCTGGGGCCCTCGGGCGCCTTCCCTCTGCTCCCAGCTGACCCACGAGTTCACACATTAGGTGTAGGCATGACCAGTGTCACTCTCAGCTGGGCGCCCAGTGCCTCCATCACCGGCCTCCCACAGATGCAGAAGAGCTATGATTACTGTGTCCTCGTCAACGCTCAGCAGAACTACCCCAGCCTCTGCGCTGCACAGGAAAACATAAGGAAAAAGAAAGACCAGATACAAGAGAAGAAGGAGAGGAGGAGGAGAGTGACGGCGTGGCCGATATTGAAAGAGTGGTGGTGGCAGCAGTGGGACTCTTATCCTGAACCCCAGAGGCCACCTTCCTCCCTCACTGATGAGTATGCTGATCTCCAGTGTGTGTGTCAGGGGACAGAGAGTGTTTGCACCGTCTCGGAGCTCCTGCCTGACACCCAGTATTACTTTGACGTCTTTGTGATTGACAGGCTGAACGGGACCAGCATGGCATACAAGGGGACATTTGCTCGAACGCACGAGGAGGCTCGGCCGGCGATCGTCACGCTAAGGGAAGGGGAGCTGAGGTGGGTGACCTTCCACGACAGAGGCTCCAACTCAGAGCAGTTCTTCAGTTTCCGTCCTCGGGGCTGGCAGCAGAGCGGCCTCCTCACCTTGCAGAGCTGCGGTGGAGGTGAAAAGGTCAAGGTCACCGTGTCCAGTAAAGGTCAGGTTTTGACCTCACAGGCTGTAGGGGGAGATTTAGTGCACATTTGGCTCCAGGGAAGTCCGTCCTATCTCATCCACTTGGAGAGAGAAGGAACTACCGCAGGCCAGATCTCCGCTGCTACAGACCCAGCTCTACCAGGAGGTCTGATGGCCTCAGTCAAAATGCAGACCTCCTCAGCCTACCACCGCCGGGGGGTCCCATCCTTGCCGTCCACCTTGCAGATAAAATCCTTCAACCGGTTGCGTGGTTGCAACAGTGTCACCCTGGCCTGGATGGGCACAGAGGAAAGAAGCCTGTACTGCGTGTACCGCAGAAAGCTGGGAGACCGTGAAGCAGAGGCAGGGGGTGCGTCAACTCTAACTGCGCCCTGTCTTGGGCCAGAGTCCCGCTCTGACACCGAGAGGGTTCTCTGCAAGTATTTCCAGGAGCTGAATCCTCGGCGGGCCGTCACTACAGCTGTGATCGGGGGCCTGGAGCCAGGGATGGCCTATGTGTTTGATGTCTATCTAATGAGACGCTGGGGGATCCCTATCAAGTACGCCAGCAAGATGGTGAAGACCAGAAAGGAATGCTGAGCTGCCGCCCCCTACAGGAGGTTTTTAGACTGTCCCAGTTCAGGGGAAAATGCATCGGCCATGGACATGCGGTAAAGACTGACCATGAGAACGAAGCCATGTGACTGTTGTGGAGAGACTGTTACCATAACAAGGAAATATTCCCCCTGGAGGAGCAATGGTTTTATTCAAACTCCACTTGCACTATCCATGCAAGCGGATGAAAAGCATATGAGACGGATCTGCACACCAGCAAAAGTTCATAACATTTACAATACGACTCTTGTGCTTTTTGTTTTTCATTGTTGATCATGATAATGATGTGCCAGTTGTCCAAGTGCTTATTTATGTGTCGGGAGTACAAAGGACAGACGAGGTTTGCGATGACAGAAAGTCAATACGAAAACAACAACAGAGACTGTGCCAAATATGCAACAGAAACAGATGGGGCAATAATTGGATAACATCTGAGACAGGGGGGGGTTTGCAGTGTATATCTCCAGTGCTGCATATTGTACAGGCTTATAAACACAGATGGGTGCAATCTACAGATGCTTAGTTCAAAGTCAGTGTGTATCTTTGTGTTCTGCTTTCGCATGGAGCAGTGAAAAATACTTAGTGACTTGCCTCATTGTCTTTGATGTATTCTTGTGCTGCTTCAAACGCACCAATAAATTCTAGGGTATCTGTATGTTTTTTACTGAGTGATGCATGTATGTAAACCGGACTGTCAAATTAGATGTTCTTGCTACCAAATTGTTTTCATAGCTTCCACTTTGACTGTGGAGGATGAGGCTTTGTACAGCTCAGTGCCACACTGATATGTGACATTAAATTATAGGGACATTAAATGTGTTTATTTAGGTAACCAGATGGGGCAGAATTGGAAAGACTTGGATTAAAATATTACAGGGGAAACTTAAAAGTGACTTGGGCTTGAAGACGTCCTGCCTTGTCAGGTTATTATCTTTCTTAAGACAACGCTGTCTTTTGACTTTCAAGTAATTACTTACCTATATTATCAAAATAGCAACCCTAACAGTGCACAAAACAGATCAAATATTACCTCAGACAGCATTACACTATTTTGGCAGTAATTCCAACTTTTTAAGTGAGTTATTTATTTATTTATTTGAGAAAAGGGACAGTGTGCATTAATCAACATTTTAACAAATGTAAATGCACCTGAATTACCTGAAAGGTTAGTTTTCATTGGCAGTTCCTTCGCCAGCTGTATAAAGGCATCCTAGAAAAATTAAAAACAAAAATAAAATACATCAAGGAAAACAGGTCAAAGCATATTGCATTGTAGCAAATAACACATCACATATATGCGGTTACAGACAAAATCTACTATCACATGTTGCAGGTAAACATGACGTGTATCAGTGTTCACATCTTTGGGTGTCAACAAGCCATTTCTTGGCATTAAACTCAAATAAGTGATATGATGGAGACTTTTTAATTGTTTTTGGTACTGAATTCCACTGATGTGATGCCCCGAAGGAAAAAACATAAGACAATAAAAAGTCATGACAGTGTAAGGTGTTTTAATATATTCAGTCAAGAGCAGTTAATAATAAGTATAGGATTAGGTCAGAGTTTAAAATGGAGTCAGGATTACAAACATCATATTCTCTGTTTCCTGCCCAGGGACT
>JAPZEB010000003.1:21135532-21151471 GCA_029783705.1 Chaetodon striatus | reverse complement strand
ATTTCTGCAGAAGAGTTGACAGTCAACATGACAGGAAAACTATGTGGCACACTTTACATTGCTACTCCTTCACCCCGCAGTTCATGACAAGTTCATCTGTGAAGTTGGTTTCACACATGAAACTTCTATCACCGCCCCCCCACCCCATTATTCTGCTGCACAGAGCCATAAGGCACAAGTTGAAAGGGAGCCTGTTTTCAAAGTAATCTCACTCTGCCTCTGCACAACTTCAGAGACCGTAGGGGAGAGAATGAGAGTAAAAAGCAAGATAGGAGTTTGGGTGGGGCTGGCAGGGCTCCAGTGATGCTAAAAACTCACAAACGTGTCCCGCGGATGACCTCATCCATGGATCCCGCTGCGCTGGACTGACTCTGGCTGGGAACCAGTGGCAGGAGGGTCCGGGGAGGAGGGTTTCTGCGTCGCGCAGATTGTGCCGGGCGGGACAGCGAGGAAGAGCTCTGTTCCAGGGTTCGGCGAGGGCGAGGTTTGCTGGAGGGGACCACGCTGGAGCCTGGTCTGTGAGGCGCTCGCTCCTCTGGCTCCCTGTATGGCAAAGAGAGAGTGAAGCACAATCGCTGAATGGTGCATTTCCACCTGCTGCCAACTGACTGTGTACTCTGCCAAACAAGGTGTTAAGACCAGAAACAAAAACATGGCATGAGGGAGACTCTGTCCCTCTATAATGTGTTTACCTGTAAATGGAAAACAAGAACTACAAGGCATCTAGGTCTCTTTAAACTCCCATTCCAGGATTAAAATCACATTTTATGAATACACATAACTGTGCGGTGGATGTGTCCTTGATTTTTTTTTCTTTTTTTCCATTTTGGCACCGGTTAGAAGATAAAAATGTGTTCATACTGGTTTCTATCCAGCACACCCAGGTTCCTCTGCTGCAGGGGGATGCTGTGGATCACGATGAGGTCATTCAGGTTGTGCTGGGTCGCTGCTGCTCCTACTGGGACCCTTCCAGCCTGGGGAATGGTGTGATATGAAGAGGGAGATAGTAATGAGATAGAGGAAGAGTGGGGGAGGGTAAAGCAGAGGGATAAAAGGAAAACAATGATTTAGAGAGAGAAGAGAGGGGACAAGACACATAATAAGCAGGTAAGGCAGGTCAGAAACAAATAATCTATCTTATGAGGGCCAGTGGCCACAAGGTTAGTTTATTCCATACGTATAATACAGCACATTGTCAAAGAAACGGTTATTAATCATGCAGTAATGTCAGGAGGACCCCGTATCTGTGATGCCACCAACCCAAACTAACATTCACAACACTTAAAATGCAACAAAAGCAATAAGTAGAAGAACAAAAGCATTCCAACATACTCGTTGTGAAAGAAAATCAAAGCAGTTTATGTTGAAAATGACTTGCAGTTAATCAAAAAAGATAAACGGTGGTGATGCATTCGTGTTAATCAACAGGCACAAGCACATTTACTCTAAAGATACAAATAATGAGCCGCCATGGACGGCGCGCACACGACACGCCGCCATTTTGGCTCTAAGTGAGGGAGTTACATACAGTGGAAGGCCTTTTCTGCTTTTTGGATTTCCGTCTGGACTTGTGCTTTGAGCCCTTTGACTTTGTGTTCTTTGAGGGGGGAAAAGGCATGACCAAAAGAAGATAGTGGAAATAGAGGAAAGAAAAAGAAGAGGGTAAAGAAAATAAAGAGAAATGAAAGAAAAAGAGTGACATAAAGAAGGAAAAATAAATAAACGAAGTAGAAGGTACACAAAACACATTGGCAAGGTGAAGGGCAGAGGGAAGGAAAGAAAACAGTGATACAAGTTAATGAACTGGAAGCACTGAAAGACTAAAAGAGCAACAAGCAGGAGTGAAAAAAGGTGACAATCGAGTGTGGACTGTGGAACAGAGACAATTGACTCTAAAGCCTGCTACGATCTCACAGTCAGGGATCAAATGTTATGTTGTCTTCTCAGTACTAAAATGATTCAAGGTCAGCTTGAGTAAGACATGTCTTCTACTAAAACCATAAACCTTTCTTAAAAATTATTGTCTAGTGTTAAATACAGCTATTTGAGGTGCATTTAATAAATAAAAAAGTATATTATTGCCATTGTTAAACATGTTTCATTGCATCTGTTGAAAGCCAGAATAAATGACTTTTTAAAAGGAGAATTTTGTGATTTTCCTGTTTTTAATTGGTCCTCTGAACTGCCAGCAGTGACTGATGAAAGTGAAATGAAGCTCCCAGTCTACTCCCCCACACGGACCCTGCTGGATCCCAGTCCCCTTCAGACCACTGACCTGGAACTGCAGGCCAGCTGTGAGCGGGGGCACCCTGCTCTGGCCGAGTTTAGGCAGCATCGTGGGCAGCATGGAGAGCAGCATGAAGGGATTCTGGGAGTCTTGCTGCACGGGGCTCAAGTTCCCGGAAATCTTTTCATCATCTGCCGATCACACATGAAATCACTTCTAAATACTGTGCACAAATTTTTAAAAAATTAATAAGAGTTGCATGCAAAATTAAAAAAAAGCCCTACTTGAGGTGCAGCATTCCCAGTGGCGTTGAACCAGCTCTTTCATCCAGCCAACCAGCTGTCGCCACACATCATCAAACAGCAGGTCGAGAACAGCCTGACGGCGACACCGGTATGGAGAGACGGGGGGCAGACAGTGATGCCTCCGACCCGACTCTGAACAATCCTGCTCCCACTCGTCCTCCCTGCAGAAGTTGGATATAGAAACTCATTTTAACAGCTGAGGTTTAAGATTTAGATTCTGGGATAAGAACATCACTGTGTCACAACTCACAAGTCCCTGCTATCGAAAGCTAGGTACTCCTCCATTAGACCCTCAACTTCAATCACTCTCGGCTTGTCGTGACTGCTGGAGCCACTGGAGGTGCCAGGAGCCTCGTCCAACTCTGCTGAGGAGGACCTGATCATCATCGCTCTCCTGCCCTGCACGTTTAACCTTCCCCCAAGACAAGGGTACACACAGTTAAGCACCTAAACATACACACATAAAATGGTACGCTCACAGACACAAGCCCACACATCTTGTATGCTTTCTATAAATAATTACTGAACTCAAATCCAGCTCCTGAAAAGCAGAAGGAAAATTCTGATATGAACTTTTACGGTATGCACAAGCTCCCACTAACGCACTGCGTTGTGACATTACGAAAGTGGCTGACACAAACTCCTCTGTGTCATCTTAGTTTGAAAAGTGGCAGTCCCAGCAACTACTCATCACAGTTAACCAACATGACCCACAAACTTGATTAAGAAGCCTGAGCATCTAGGTCACAAAACCACAGAGTCAGTCAGGACTCTTCTATAATTCATGCAGTAACACCAGTCATCTGGACAGCCAGCCAACAGCCACTCGAGACGGAGAGGCGACATATTTCCGACAAATTTCTTCAAATAATAAAACAAAAAACAGCAGTTCCTTACATCAAGGAGATGTATCCTTGACTTTATATGTCTTTCTGACATCAGACAGTCAACCAGCGAGTCAGTGCAGTGAAGACTTACTCTGTGCCACTCTTATCTCTCTCCTGGGACTTCACACTGCTCTCTTTGCCTGCTGATGGGCTGATAGCAGAGCTGCCTCTCCCTGAAGTAGCGTACCACTGGAAGCCCTCATCACCGGGAGACATCAGCTGAGTCCCCAGAATCCTGAGTGAGACACACACAAATAATATCTTAGTAAAATAATTGTGTTTCACACATCATTTTTTCAGGTTTTTCTCCTCAGTCAGAATTAATCTTTGATCCCACTGCTACCCTGAAGTAAAAGGTCAGAAGGTTGGGAGGAAACTGTGGATAAAATACCGAAGATGTGGGAAACGTGTGGCCCACTGCTGACATTCATCCTGCAGCCCCTGGAGTATCCCTCCCCCGCTGCCTCTCCCCTCATACAGCTCTTTGTCGATCTCCTCAAACATTTGCTGCACCTGCCGTGACGCTGCCTTGTCGAACTCCTGTGGGACAGAAACACAAAAAGACACAGAGACACAGGAAAGGAAGCTAGTCATTCCTCTGTTCTCATACCCCAAGTCTATGACTGAAAGCTGCTGCTTTTCAGTCTCTTCATCAGTTATTGGCGACACATCGCCAGTCTTTTTTTTTTGTAATCTAACGACAAGCTTCAGCCTGCATAATAATTGGCCCTTATGGCCCTTTGGGATGTGTGTATGCATTTGTGGTCAAGCAGGATTGTTCATATGCTGTGAGGAGAGGGAGGCAGGGAGAGTTTGGAGTTAGTTTGCGTAACTGAGTTGTCTTTTCTTTCTTTCTCAGAAGCAGCTTGAGGACAACAAACTAAATAAATCATTGAGTCCTGGAAAAGTTTTGTAGGGACCAGCTGAGGCTAGAAAGCACAGCATAATAACAAACCAATACCCAGTGGATTCACGCCTTGCATATGCAAAGAAGCAGCAGACAAATGAGGCATCTACCATATGATACAGTGACTGGCTGTATGCCGGTGTATGGTTTTCCACGGGTTTGCCAAAAGGTGACAAATGTTAGAAAATAAATCAAAATCTGTCATTAAAACGTGCATAAAAAACATGTCTGTGGAGTTATTTTAATCTTTGTAACAGAATAACAGACAGGATGGAAAATGCTAGAGGAAAAACAAAGTTGTGAATGTGTGTGTGCGTGCTTGAGGAAGTGTCTTATGTGACAGACACAGCCAGGCTGGCATCGTCACTCCACATTAAGATCTCAGGAGTAGACTTACATCGTAGCCCCAGGAGAAAACAGAGCTCCTCTCCGTGGAGATGCCAGTGCCTGTGGAGCTGTGGATACCTGACCAGGACTGGCTGGAGTCTACTGAGATGACGGTGGGACAGTCAGAGTGGCCTGAGGCAGCAGACGTCTCTGAGCTACATATCAAGTACAAAGAAAATGTGAGGTTTATGTATGTTTCACCACGTCTCATATTTGGGATACAGTTCACAATCTATGTTTCCAGTGCTCCCTGTTCCACATGTCCACTGAATTCAGCGAGTACATTCAAACATTTTGACTCTCTCTGTCACAATATAAACCAGTGCCCTGTTATGTGGCTGCGTAAATCTCTCTGGTGGTGGCTGCTGATATAATCAAAGGTGAGGTTTCAAAGTGGAAAATAAAGGGCAAATGTCAAAGTAACTGAATATTCCAACAGCCTGACTCATTATTTATTCTTTTAACTGCACATCTGAAGGAGGCAATGTGATATCAATTAATCTGCTGCTTCTGGGTGTCTCGTTTCACACACCAAGAGCCCTGAGAATTAGCTGTCCACTCAAGACGGTGTAACATTACAAAACACACAGGCAGGAGTATGTTTGTGTAATAGTTTGAAGTAGTTTCATCTTGACCTTACGCTGGTATTGCCTAGGTTTACCTTCCTCGCAGAACAAGCCCGGGTTGCCTGTCCGTAGGATGACCAGGATTCAGTTACCTGTTGTGAGCGGAGACAGCTTCCTGGAGGTCATGGAGGTAACGCTGAGGCGTTTGGTTATCGTCCGCTTCCTCGGGGAGAGGGTGGTGGTCGAGGCTGCTGCGAGACAACCCGCGACTGCATGAAAGACAGATTACAAATGTTAATCAAAAAAATCTAATAAAAAATTGTGAGTTTGTAATCACATATTGAAGAGGTCACCAGTGGTGTGTTACATGTCACTGATGGGCTTAGGATCATATCTTAGACGAAGATGTTATGCAATGTGTTCACAATGATTATATCTCATATACGCTTCACTCCTCAGTGAACGCTTTTTCTAAAGTTTGGGACCCTTACCTAAAGTACATTGGACCTACACTGTCATCTTCCATATTACAGAAGTTTCCTAAATTGGCCAGTCTCTGTACATTTCATGTAACCCGTCTTCCTGTAACCTTGCTAATTGTTTATTTGATGCTACCTTTTTGTTGTTGTAGGAGGTGATCAAGTCTGAGGATGGAAATAATGCCCACTATACCTATTTCTATCTTATTTTCTTATTTTTAGCTACTTATTTTATTTGTCATGTCATGTTCGAGCTGCTTTGTTCAGTGTTGTGCCAAAAATGTAATAAATATATTACTAAAAAGAAATTAAGATATTGAGGAACATTTTATTGGCGAAGTTATTTCGAAGGTAATTTTTATCATTTTATTTTCAATGAAGGGAGGCTGTCTTTAGCTATTTTAGCACAATAACATGACAAAACATCATTAAACTATGATTATCTTCAAAAGTTATTGAATCAACAAGTAAAAACAGAGTTAGACATTGAAATAATACTAAAAATATGATGGTGATGGTCTATATGCATGTGATTTTTTTTTTACATCATTCTTGTTTATACTCCTTTTTTGTTTTATTTTTTCGCCATGTTTTAGCCTGTTTTTCTGACTATGCATACATTTATTTGACTGCTTTCCAACGCATGACATTATTCAAACAAGGAAATGTTGTTTCTTTAAATAAATAATAGGTTGAATTGTTAGTTTTAAAGAAAATACATGCCTATCCCTGTCTAAACCAGGCGACAGACGTGGCAGATGGACTGTCACTACCTGGATCAATAAAAATATTATTTTACACTGCCATTTGATAGTCAATAATTCATCTCACTTTCCTCCAGTGTATAAGAAAAGCATTCAGCCTCTGACAGCTGTGAAAACCATCTTTACAGTGCTCAGCTGGTACAGTACCTAATTCAATGCTCACCCTTTATTTTCAGTACTCACATCTCAAGTTTGTGCGATACAGGTCTTCTGCTGTACCGTGAAATCATCCTCCCTTGTCTCCGTTTTATAGGCTCAAGCCCTCGTCTCTCATCCTTGCCTCCACGTCCTGGACTCGCTGGGAACAGTTCAGAAGGAGGTCTGACATTTCCTCTAGTCCGCAGATGAGCACCCTTAGTGCGGGGAAGCTGGACGTGGCTTTGGCTACAGATGCTAACGCTGTTTCTAACAGTTACAGCTAATGCTAGGAGGAGGCTACGTCTAAATATAAACTAGCTAGCTTTACATGGACGGACAGGTAAAACAAGGCACGAACAGCGTTGTCTGATTCTTCAAAAGACATTTCCTGTCAGAGTAACCGTGCTACGCTACATTAGCATATTGCATGGTCCGGAAGCTGCCAAACAATTTGGTTTACATTTTAAAATGTAACGTTGGTGGAGCTAGCTAACGCCACTTCAGAGGGTTTTCTTGCTAATGCTAGCACCACCAACAACAATAATACGGCTGTCATGGATACGCAGCTCCGTAATCCCGTGGTCTCATGGGAAATAGATTTCCGACTACTTCCAGAATAGCCGTTAGGTCATTGGCAATTTCACTACCACTACCAGAATGCCTTGCGACAACGTGATCCCGTTCCTTAAATGTAACCGTTAGCCGTTGGTTGATACACTCAAGATGTCCGTTATGTATCAAATCAATTATTTACGAGATATTTCGGTTCAGTAGAGAACCGTTTTATTTTTTATATAAATTTGGTTTAATATAGGTCGTAATTAATCTGTAGGACAGCGAGAATAAGTCAATATAAAACGTAGGAACTATTGTTTGTTACACGGTTGGGGTAGTCGAGTAGAATTCACAGTAGGACCTAAACAGTGGCAGATGGCGTGCTAGCAACGTACGTAAAAACGAGGAAAGTTTAATGCTTTTCCCGAATTTAAATCTCTGTAGACAACACCGACACAAGAGCTCACATTAAAAGCAAGACAAGGTAAAGCTGGCTGACACTTCCAAGAGATTGTCTTGTAATAATTATATATATTTTGCCGTTAGTTGTTAACTAGCTTTTATATTAATCAATGCTAATGCCCCACTCTTACTTTCTAGTTAACTCCAGATACAGAAAAAAGCGCTACGATGGACGCCCTGCAGAGGAGAATGATTCAGGAGGACATGGTTCAGTACAAACTTTTCTCGATCCAGCCAGCCGGTTCAACCTCACAGCAGACTGAGGAGCATCTCACACATCTAATGGAGGAGATTTTGGCAAAGGTTGCCCCACTGCTGATACAATACATCTGGCAGCATCAGTCATTCAACCTCAAGTATCATCCTGAGAAAGGTATCGTGTTGACAACACATCAGAAAAGAGATTATTTAAATATTGGTCCCCACTTTAAAGGCTGACATGTGCTGTTTTTGTTGACAGGTGGTGTCCCTGCTCACATTGGAGGGAGCACTCAGTTTGGGGACAATGTGGAGGATGAGTGGTTTATTGTTTACCTCCTGCAGCAGATCACACAGGCTTTCCCAGAGCTCGCAGCCAGGTGAGAGAAAATGTCCTCCCAGTTTATTGTTGTGAAATAAATATAAGTAATGATTTGATTGCCACATCAACATGCTCAAACGTGGATCCACTTTAGTCGTTGTCATGTTCTCCTCTGCTTCTAACTTCCATTTCTTTGTTGTGTGTGAAGAGTTGAGGACAATGATGGGGAGTTTCTTCTGATTGAAGCCGCAGATTACCTTCCCAAGTGGTTGAATCCAGATACCAGTGAAAACAGGGTAAGTTGACCAGATGAGATGGCAGATATGATGATGTTTTCTTTAGTAGTTCATGGGCTTTTGTTCTCTTTAGTAGGGATGAATGATAATAACGACATGTCATCAGTATCGACTGATATTGGCTTAAAAGTGAACTATCGTAATGGGCCAACATCCTTTTTCATGTTTTGCACAATGAATGAATATTACATACATTGAAAAGTATTGTATTTCATGTCTCCATCTGCTGGTGGGCCATCATGGTAAGAGTATGCATGCATAATGTGATGCTGATTCCAGCACAGAAGAGACTTGATGATCACTAAAATTAGGTGGGGAAAAAGTGAATATATCAATATCAATTATCGGTGAAATGAGCTGTTAAATATTACTTTACTTGTGTGGACCCCAGGAAGAGTAGTTCCAATCCGATCCGTAATCGATTCCATAACTGAGCTATACATTTGTGCCAACGAGCCTCGGATGATTGATTGGTACCAGCTTTGATGGGCGTGTGCGTCTGATACAGGAGCTGTAGCCGGTGGTTTCAGGACAGAGGGGCGGGGTGGTGGGGTTTAGAAACTCAAAACGCCAAACGTTTATTATTACCCCGTTTGCAGCGGACTTGCCTTCAGGGGAGAATCTCCTGCAGTGACCCTTGGCCTCACCGCTCAACTCCCTTCATGCTGCTGCCCCCCCTCCTCCCTCCCTCCCTCCGCCTCACATTTGTGGTCCGAAATGTTGAAAGGAGAATAAAAGAATACAACGGAACAATATCTGAGGTCATCGGAGCCGAGGCTGCCGTTCCGGGAACAGCGGAGGTTTCTGAGGCAATATTCTTTTATTCTCCTGTTATGGCAGAGAATAAGAGACGAGTGAAAAACTTACTTCACAGCTTTTTTCATCCAAGAACAGATCCAGGGTGATAAAAGTGGACGCTCCTCCAAAGTTTTACAGCTTACCACTTTCTCTCCTTCCCTTTCTCCATTCGTCCTACCTTCCCTCATCCCCTCCCTCTTTTCCCTCTCCTCCATCATTCCTCTTACCTCTTGGGAGCAGTGGTACTCAGCTGCCCGTTGGCAGTGTGGATAATAAACACCACCACCCCACCACCCTCCTGCACCTTAGGGCAGGAAACCCCACACATACGCACCTGCACAGGCTACCATGACAACAAGTACCATCTGTCCATCAGACCGGCGTCTGAAAGAACCTGTTCTGAGCCATATGCAAGAGGATAAACACACATACCCACTCACAGCCACATAGTGGACCTGGGTCAAAGGTTAAAGAACCCCATTTCCTGTCCAGACAGACGAGGGCTAAACACCCCTCCTCTCACTTCCACTCAGTTTCTTTCTTCCTTGTTTTCCCTCTCTCCCCCTTTCTCTATTGCTTTCTCTCTGTCTGAGCTTGGAACTCATTGGACTGCACAAAAATTTAGTTTTTTTTGTGTTTTAAAGGAGCAGTGTGTCAGATTAAGGGACATTTAGTGGTGACTAGCACTGAGCATTGCAGATTGCAACCAGCTGAAACTTCTCCCGATTACAATTCCTTCAGTGCTCATTATTCAGGAGATTTTTACCGAAAGCCAAATTATTCGCAGAGCTCTCTTCCTCTCCAAAACAAATGGACCAGGTGATTAGAACTGGTAAAAACATTAAATGAGGGAGTTTCACTTTACAAATCAGTGTTTTTCTTTATGCTGTTCGGCACATTGCAGACAGGGCAGTTGCCAAGCACCTGCTTTGAGTGCTTACCTTTTCTCTCTGATAAATTTTCGATCCAGACGTTCAGAAGGTTTTATCTAGGAGCCGAATTTGTCCGCAGAGGTCTCGTTCTCTTTATAACAAACAGACCACTTGATTTAAGCCTGTAAAAACACTAAACACAACAGTTTCACATAACAAGTCAGTGTTTAGCATATCAGAGACGAGCTGTTAGCCCAGCACCTGCTAATGTGTGCTCAACTTTTTTCTCTGATAACTTGTTCACGAGGTTTTTAGCAGGAGCTGTATTATCCGCAGAGGTCACTTCCTCTTTAAAATAAACAAACAAGGTGATTAAAACCAGTAAAAATACTGAGTAAAGCAGTTCCATATTCAGGCTGTCTGTACATTTACTTACAAAAAGTAATGCACCAAAATTCGTACATATCCCACGTAATGATGAGCCAGTAATTCGCGCATAACCCTCATAATTTGGAAGGCTGTCATTAGGTAACCAATGCGCTGATGGGAGTAAAGAATAAAGTGGGAAACGGTCTTGTAAGGAGGCAAGTTGGGTTGGTGGATGGGTCACAAGTACAGGACTTTCCTCCAGGACTTTCCAAGGCGATCAGTGTTCAGGATCAGACTTTTAGTCATTTGAAGGTACGTACTCACCATGTTTCTTCTTCTCCTAGACCTAATAACTGTAACTGTATTAAGTACATAACGTCATTCATGGGACACTAATTTGTAGGAAATCATACGAACCGTTGTATGAGGATACGTTGTGACGTTCCAAATCAGTGTTCTGTTGACGCTTGCTCAGCTTGTTTCTCTGATAACTGAAGATCCAGATGTTCAGGAAGTTTTTACTACGAACCGATTAATCTAAAGAGGCCTTTTCCTCTCCGAAACAAACAGACCAAGTCATTTAAACTGACTTTAAACATAGAATAACGTGGTTTCACATAAAAAAAAATCAGTCTTGTCTGATGTTCTAATCACGGAGGGGCTGCTAACTGTGATGGCTAACATGGAAACACGAATGGCTCTATCTAGAGCCTGTTTTATTCGTGGGTTTGTCCATTCTGGCTAATGTAGAAACATGACTGTGCAACATGGCAGACTCTGTTGACAAGGACCTGATCAGCAAATATCGGTGTCCAAAGAGTTGATAGAACGTTGTATCGTGATGAAACTAGTGATTTACACCCCTACTATGTAGATATAAACAGCTCATTCTAAGGTAACGCAGACACAATAATTCTTATATTCAGGTGATTATACACCAAAGAAAACACGCTTAAGATATTATATTCCATTTCTGCCAGTACATCCCGCTATAAATGCTACACACTGGACCTTTAAGTGTGATTGATGCTGTGTTTGTGATGGCAGCCTCGGCTTAGTTGCCTTAGCTCATCCTCGTGATTATTAACCAAGCAGCCTTTTTCTCACAGGAGCTCTTAACTGCAGACCAAAGGCTGATTTCATAATAACTATGGAGTAAGCTAATCTCTGAGAGTTACTGTTTCTTTTTTTTCAGACTGCTCTCAAGAGTTTCATTAAAAGGGCATGATCTTATGTTACACAGATTCGAACAGGCTTTGGCGAAAGATTCTCGTTAGTCACTATTGAAACCAGCTCCTCAAAAATAATTTTGGGCTCTGTATTAAATCAGCAGTCTACATAGCAAAGAAAAAAAAGTTCTTTAAGATGTTTTTTAGGGCTTTTCAGGGCACACGTGGTCAAATATATCTAGATATGGTTTCATGCATTTGAGGTATACGTAATTTATCCTCCGCCGTTTAACCAGCCTCAAAACTGGACACATCCCTCGCAGAACGAGACAAACCGAGCACGCCTCGTGTGTTTATCAAGTATCCAGAATATATTTGACTACTATTTTGCCCGTGTCTGCTTCGGAGCGAGCCTCTGTGGTGCAGGGCTGGTCTGGTAATAGCCTGTGTGCTCTGCTGTGCTGAGATTAATGTGAAGACTTATTGATGTAATGATGGAGCCATGAAAGAGCACTCTGGGCCGTGGTTTGGGCCCAACACATGAGCCTAATGGACTCTGTGTGTATGTTTGTGTGCGTGCGTTGTGTCTGCATGCGTTACATCTGTGTGTGTATGTGTGTGTGAATGTGGTTTTGGACAGAAACAGATGAAATTAATCGAGAGGTTTTGCGTTCATATGAAGGGACCTCGAGACTAGAGTCTGTATATTCCTGTAAGATTTCCTTGCTCATAGAAAATACGTGACTTTAGGTGTGTGTTGATAAGTGCACATGTGTGTGCACATGTGTGTATGACCTCAGACTTCCCTTGACTTGTTGTACATGCATGCTCCTGTGTGTCTCCGTGCATGTGTGTTTTATATTGTGGGTCTTTGCTGCCCATTGCTGCGCGGTTAAAGGGCAGAGCGGCTCATACTGACACTGTGGGACGGCATGGTTGGAGGCAGCTTGGGGGGAGGCTGAGTAAATACGAGCAAAATTAAAGTGGTACCTTTACAACCAGTGCCCTGCGGTGTGTATGTGTGTGTGGGTGTATCTGTGTCTCCGAGGATTCTCCGGTGAGGCCCAGCAGGTGCTGACAGGACCCCCTTCATCTCTCCACTCCCCCTACAAACCCTGTTTTGTGTGTGTGTGTCTGTGTGTGCCAGCGGGCTTGATGTGCTCAGTGTGGGTCTGATGTTAAAGTGATTGACAGCCGAGCAGTCACAAGGGCGATTGAGAGCAGTTGTGGGAAGAAAGGGACCTTACAGCCTCACAGCTTTCAGCCCTGAGGGGAAGAGTCAGACACATACAGAGAGCGAAGGAAGAGAGAATCTAAACAGATTAATAGAATACACACAGGCGAGGTTCGAGTGAATAAACGAGCACAAAACAGTTGCAGAATAAAAGATGTCCTGCATGTGTGGCTCTCAGAGACTTATTGGTCGGTTAAACAGAAATGGACAAGATAAAATGTAACTTTCTCTTGATAAAAAGCAGTCTTGCTGCTTCATAATCACCCTGCCTATTCCCTGATCTCATGGGTTGGAAACCCTGGGGACCGTGGAGGTTTATGGGAAATGGCTCATACTCAGGGAGTGATGTCATACGTAGGAGACAGACCAAGCTCTCCCTGGCTGATACGGCGAAGGGAGGGCAAATATGAGTTACAGGATCGGAAACACCAAAGACTCCTTAATTAAGCCGGGCTGTGACGTCTTTCAGGCCCGTCGTATTCCCCAGAGTCCTCATCGTTAGTTCATACTCACAGAGCTCAGAGAAGGCACGGCCTTTTTTCAAAAACATGTAGGCGAAGCAGGGCTGGCCGTAGAGTTCTGGGGACCCTAAACCAGACTGGTGTATTTATGTATAAATATATACAACAAACTCATGACTTGCCAAGCGTTTTCCAGAACTTTTTTTGAGTCTTTCTCAGACATTCGCTTATGTTCCACAAGACACTCAGGGTCACCCTGGGTGTGTTGGTTGTTAACATCCTGGGACGCCGTGTCAACTGCTGCCTGTGACATACACTTCTGTTTTCACAGGAAATGTACATTTTGCTCACAGTCTCTTTCAAAATAAACGCATTACGTCGGCACTACACAGCAAATTGACTTTTTTTCCCCCCTCAACATCAAACCAAGGTTGGGTTAAGGAAAAAAGAACAGGTTTGGGTTTGTAATCTTATCAGTGAACACCGGTGTCCTGGGTGAAAGTCGTGGGTGTTGGACCCGCCCATCACCACCTCCCATCTGCCCTGCTTGGCCTTTTGCCCCCTTAACCTGTCCTGCTGTGTATTCCCCAAATGCCATGGGTGCTGTCACAGAGAAACAGCAACCAGCCGCATATCATACCAATGTGAAAGGACGCCTTTTTTTGTCTGTGTCTGATGCTGGAAGTCACTGACCAAGTGCCTGTATTCGACGACTTTGGAGTGAGACCAGGTTGATGTCTTAAAAAGACACTGCTGTGTTTCTGTGTGCCCATGTATCATTACTGCTATTAAAGAGAGGGGGTATCTTCATCAGCCATTTTTGGCTTCTAACCTCCTGCACAGAGGAATGCTTACTGTTTTGTCTACACTCATGTATGTGCAAATAAATAAACTAAGCAGTTTGTTAGGTGTTGCCGTTTCACATAGCACTGAACCAGCGTGTGTACTGTAAATATTAGTTTAAGCACATATAATGTACAAATACATTTGTAGACTAAGGGGGACATATTGGTAGCAACACTAAAAAGTTTTTCATGGTTTTTCTAGTCCAGAATAAGCATATGATTTGGTTATAGATTGCTACAGACCATTTTACCAAAAAATGAAGAAAAAAGAAAAAATCATGATCGAGACAGAGATGAGTTTGTATTTTTGTGGGCATATAGCCGATAGTGAATGGCAAGATTTTTAATTTAACGTAAGCTTTCCTTTGAACACAGCTGTAATTCAGAGTTGGCAATCTGAATCATTTGCAGTCCCCCCACCCTCACTGCCTACACTGTCTATCTTTCTGCCACGTGTCTACATTTTCTGTTACAAGATTACAGAGTGTTGTTTACATCCTACTCCACTGACATTTTACTGTCTCGCAGTCGCAGACACTTTCAGTACTGTTACATGTCGTGATATGAAGAAGCCTCCTTCATTCATGGTTCTGATGATGTCGCTTGTAATTAACACCCCCGCCTCTTTCACATGAACGTGCTAATGGCTGGATAGGAAAACCCAGAGTTGGCTGAACTAGTTGATAACAAGCTTTGTAGTACCAGTTATCCAGACTGGCAGCGTTAGGGTTAGTCAAGCCAAAAAACAAAAAGGTGAACTGTCTTCGTAGTGCAGGCCTCAGTTCGCCTGTCTCTGAGCTTATTGTATTGTTGCCAAAATAGCACAAAATGTCTGTTTTTCGTTTTTGTTTTTTTTTTAGAAGTTGAATTTTTGTTTTCTTGCTGTCTCGTGTTCATTAAGAAAAATTCTAAGCTACTTTTTGTATCATTTAATGGGTAGGGCTGGCTCTGAATAGAAGAATAAAATAATTTGGCTTTAATCTCGTCCACTGAGCTTTACTGCATGTCATTAAGTTTTTGTTTATGGGCCTGTAGAGTTTATCAACACTCTCTTGTCTCCCAGCCTCCCTGAACTCTGCAACTTTTCAATCTTTGTTAATATATAGTGTCTAATAAAACAGAGAAGCCTCTCAAATTAACATTTAAAAAGTTAAATCATTTATTTGAATTTGTTCGGAGTGACCGCCATACAACCTCTTCATGTGTTACAGACAGCCAGAGCTGAAGCTCCAAGGAGGCCGACGTAAACCAGGCATGAACTAACAGGCTGTTACGCATCACTACAGTCCTTGGAGTAGAGAGGGGTGTATTCATGCAGGTAAGTGAATAAAATATCCCTTTCCTTTTCCCAGGCATTTTTGCTGTGTTTATGTGAGTATATATGCAGCAGAGACAACCGCCGTGTCTCTGCCAGGGCAGCACAGGAGAGAGCGGGCCGGTGGCCATCTGGGTTTAGAGGTGTCTTTAAATGGCGAAGGTGTAAATCTACTGCCCATGTGCCGGAGGGGACGTCAGTTTCTCTCTGGCCCGCAGACCCACTCACAGATCAATAAAGTTAACTCAAAACATTCACACTCTGCCATCTGAAATCAACCATTTAATGAGTTGCTGTTCCTGTAAAAGTGGAAAAGGCCCCTTCAGATTTATTAGAATAGAGAGAGAGTAGAATTCCAGAGAGGAGGAGGAAGAAGGAGGAGG
>JAPZEB010000003.1:21022865-21050077 GCA_029783705.1 Chaetodon striatus | reverse complement strand
CTTTGGACTGTGGGAGGAAGCTGGAGTACATGGAGAAAACCCACGCTGACATGGGGAGAACATGCAACCTGCTATTCCCCTCCTTATGGATTTTTTTTTTGGATTGCTGTTCTTGCTCCTTGTAAAGTGTCTTTGAGTATCCTGAAAAGCACTATACAAATCCAATATATTAGTATTATTATTACTACTTTTCTGTAAACTGTTGACCACAATATAAGCCACAATTTTATCAGACACTTTATTTAGAGTGCTTGTATTCATCGGGAGCAACAAGGTTAACACAGTCTTATAGCACTGACAATGAAAGCCCACTGTGAAGCTGGAACAGTTGGTGTCGACATAACAAACAAACAACATGTAATTATATTTTTTTATTTGCTCTGCTCTGCTTGATTATTATTATTTGCCATTAGCTAAATTGATAATGGTGTTTTTTTTCTCGTTTAGTCTTTGTTTCTATTTATTTCCTTTTCTGTTTATTCACTGTTCACACTACAGTTCTTGTGTTTACTCATACCGTAAGTTCAATAATGTGAGTCTTATTCACAGGTGGGAGCTGGAGGAAGCCATCGCACCCTTCTATATGGCCAGGCGGTGTTGTTCCTACACTCATACAGCGGCATGGTGAGTCATCTTGATATAATGCAGATGTCAATCAGAAGGGGTCAGTCTTACGTTGCCAACAGTTTTATTAGCTTCCTCAAAATATTTGTTCATATGTTTACTGAAATATATTTCTGTTTATTTCACGCCCAGTTTCTCAGTTGCTTGTCTTCATCTCAGTCATCAACAGACAAGCTGGCTTTTGATGTTGGTCTGCAGGAGAATAAAGCAGGTATTTGGTGTTGAATTTTTATTAAACAAAAATCGTTTTAATTTGTTTTTGTTTTTTATGTTTTTTTTTTAGATAATTGTATTTTTTACCACTCTGTATGTGTCACGTGGAACAGCAAAAACTTGGCATATATCCTCTGTTTGTGTGGTTCAGGTGAGGCATGTTGGTGGACGGTCCACCCAGCATCCAGACAGAGATCAGAGGGTGAGAAAGTGCGTGTTGGAGATGACCTCATACTGGTCAATGTTTCCACAGAGAGATATCTGGTGAGATAGTAAAGAAATAAAGATTTATGCTTAGATGAAAAACAGTCTGTTAACCTAACCTGTATAAAGAAATAGTGAGCTACTAATTAAACGTTTGAAGTTGGTAAATTGAATATGTGTTTTTTCTCCCACTGCATTCCCTCTTCAGCTTTCGTCCGAGCTTTGCAGAATCAGACACCACTATTTATATGTCACTGGTTTAATTTCCTCAGACTTCATTCGGTGGTTGGCAATCTGTGTTCTCTCTGCCTCTTGATTAGCATAATTGTTTATGATAACAGCCAGTGTTGTTCAAAAATCAGAAGTTGTATTCATTGTTGATGAGCCCATTTTTCTTTCTTCCCCAGCACCTGTCCTTGGGCGCTGTATTTGACAACAAAAGCTGGAGTGACAGCCTGATTGTTAATGCAGCCTTCCAGCAGACTCTCTGGCGTGTTGCTCCCATTTGCTCTGGAGGCGGAGTTGCTCAAGGAAAGTCTCTTTTCTTTTTGCTCTCTAAGCATATTGGAAAAACAAACTCTCCATCTCTAAGATGATATAATCCAGCTGATTGTTGTGTCAAAGACATGCGACTGGGCAAAGAGATTTTCCGACCACATGTTAGGTCCCCTGCTGTTGGCAATGAGTCACAGCCAGGTTGCAAATGCAGACTTGTAGAGATGTTAGAGCTGTGCCTCTAATAACAATGAGGCTAGCCTTTTCTATTTATTTATTTATTTTTACTTTTTTATTGGTGCAAAGGGCAGTACAAAAAGTCATACAATGCATTCAGGGTGGTAGATGGAGACGGGAATATAGACAAAACAGGACAAAACAAACAAAAAATGATCAGGTATAAAAGTATTCTTGCTGTGGTAGATATACAACTCATTGTTTTTACTCTACTAAGGGTGGTTATATGGGGCACTTGTGTGTGTGTGTGTGTCTATAAGTGTGTACATATTTGTAGTTGATAATGAGAAACCGGAGAGAGAAGAAGCACTGGGCAAATATTAGTAAGAGAAAAATACACAGTATAAATAAATATATTATACTACACATACATAATAATGAATCTAATAATACAATGATGTAAAAAAAAACTACTACTAATAATGATGATCAACAAAAAACAAACAGTTGAGTTGGCACCCCTAGTCCAGGTCCTGCGGGAGCTCTTGGGCTCAGGTGGGCAGTTGGACTGGGCTTGCTCTCTCATTTGCACTCGTCTGTTTAGCTGCTCTGGGCCACACTTAGACCCTTGGGAAGGCATTGGCCCATTGCAGATACCTGTGACCCCTTACAGAGCCTGTCCTCAAACCCTTGGGAATGGGCCAGCTCTGTTGGGGCGGCGGGGGGGGGGGTGTACTTGTGAGTGTGTGAGTTTCTGCAGGAGTGGTTGCCCTTGTTTAAATACTAGTTATAGCCCGTTTCAAACATGCTGTAATTGTAAAAAGTCTCTTTCAGTGTAGATTATGTCGATGTCTTTTGTGCTAATTCTAGGATACCTGAATGGGGGCGACACATTGCGGCTACTCCACAGCCACAGTGACGCATATCTGACTGTACCGTCCACAGAGCAGGGAGAGGAACTGCAAAGGTCAGTTAAAAAGACAAGTCCTCTATCATGTCAGTGAGACAAAATGTCCTTTGCCTCTGTGGTCATGTCTGTTTTTCCTAATTTAGGATGATGCATTATGAGATTGGATCAGTCTCCAGCCATGCCCGCTCTCTCTGGAGGCTGGAGATTCTGCGAGTTGTGTAAGTATACACAGATGTGATGGTCTGCTCACTTTGAGTTTTATAGCAGCAAAGTAGTAGGTTTTAATTTAATATTGGAAAGCAGTATAAAATTTTGTTATAGTTTCATTTTCAGAAAAAAAGTGCTCATATGCACAGCAGCTGATTGTTGTTAACTTCACAGAGGGTCTGCTGGTCAATGCCAGAGCACTGCCAAGAATTCAAAGGGTCAAACCATATTTATTATCACTGGCCCAGAATGGACTCAGGGTTGTGTGTCCCCTGTTTGCTCCCCTGCCATTTTGACAATAAAGAGGGGAAAATTTAATATTGTGGACTGTTTGGTTTCGGTTTGAAAACAAAACCAACAAAAACCATGATGCTCTTTACATTCCTCAGTTGGAGTGGTAGGCATACATGCTGGGGGCAGCCTTTCCGACTCTGCCATGTGACTACCGGGAGGTACCTGGGTCTCACAGATGACAAAGGCCTGCATTTGGTTGATCGGGACAAGGCTGATATCAACACAACCTCCTTCTGCTTTCGATCATCGAAGGTCAGGAGTCACATGAGATATACACTGAACACTTTTTTAAGGTTGCTACTAATAATTCACAATCCAAAAGTTTCTATGGATTGGAGACTTGATGGTCAAAAGTGGAGTAGATCAGTTTATTATCAGAGAAACACGTCTGTTTGTGATATGTGCAACAATAAAATTTTGCCTACAGGAGAAGCTCGAAACTGGCACAAAGACAAATGTTGATGGCATGGGGATCCCAGAGATCAAGTATGGAGACTCTGTTTGTTATGTTCAGCATGTAGACTCTGGGCTTTGGCTCACCTACCAAGCTATTGATACCCAATCTACACGCATGGGAGGGTCTCAACGAAAGGTAAACCTTTAGATTCAAAACTACTTTTGATTAGCCACAAGGTTAATGCTCATTTTATTAAGTGAAGACATGATTGCAACTGATGTGTTTCCAGGCCGTTTTGCACAGCGAGGGTCACATGGACGATGGGCTGACGCTGTCTCGTTCTCAGAGGGAAGAATCCCACACTGCCAGACTCATCCGGAGTGCCACTCTCCTCTTCACTCGCTTTATCAGGTACTAGATGCCATGTCTAAACCCTCAGTCAGTGGAACAATGTTCCACAATCAGTGTAGTGTCCATGAATGACTGAGTGAGGGTTGTTGTTTCCAGCCGTCTGGCTGTCTACAGTAGAGCTTGACCGATAAACGGATTATTGCAGATGTATTGGTGTCAGGTTTGATAGTTGTCAATGTTACATAGTTTGTCTACAAGAGAGAAATGCCTCTCTCAGTTTGTATTGTGATTACGTTTCTTTAAAAAACAAACAAACATCAGCTGATGTATTGAATATGTTAAACTCTCATATATCAAGTAGCCTTCATGGACCTTAAAAAACATCTGTCAGGCTTAAGCGTGTGTATATACAAATTGTGCATGATTTAGGTATCAAAAACATCTAAAATTCATGGCTATGTACAAGCTACACACACAAATATCCAGTTACATCACCACAGACTTTGGCTGTCTTGGAATATCTAAAGACGTTTCTTGTGGTATACAGTATCATAGCACTACCCGAAGAAAATTTCAAAACACGGTGGGAATACCAGCATGGTTTTAAAAAGCTGCAACTGCATAATTAAGCACTGAGAGAAAACTCTGGAAAATGTAATAATTTGCGGCTCAGATGCTCAAACTTTCTGTTTTTGGAAAACAAAAATAACAGTACATTTTTAAAGGTCTTTACAATCTGTATATGACAGTGTCTATCCTTAGACCTCTGATAAGGATTACATACTGTATCAGTCATAGAAGATCCACACATAGAAACTTCAAACAGTCTTCTTTTAATGATAGATTTGGAAGTCTGGTAGTTTGACTCTAGGCCAGTAACTAACTATCCGTCTGTCTTCAGGAAACTGGATGGTTTCAGTCACCAAGGAAATGTCACATCTGTCACCCTGCCGATGGAGATAGTGACATGTAGTCTGCAGGATCTAATCAACTACTTCCAGCCTCCACTGGATGGGCTCGGCCATGAAGCAAAACAGAAGAACATGACAGCGCTAAAGAATCGACAAAACATGTTTCAGGAAGAGGTAAAACACTGTGTGTGAATAAAGATATTGACTCTACATGTGATGTGTTTGTTCTACAAGTAAAGCTCCTTTTCTTCTCAGGGTGTGATAGATTTGGTCCTAGATTGTATTGACCGTCTACACCAATATAGCAGTGGATCTCATTTTGCTGAGGCTGCTCAGAGTGACACAGGAGAAGAGTGGGAGACCATCCTCAACCGTTTCTATGAGCTACTTGGTGAGAATTAACACACTCTCAGTGTAGTTGACATAATACCACTTTTTCCTTTTCAATACTGACACCACAACATTGATTACCTACTGGCACAGACTCGTATTTTTCCTCTTTTTCCTCGACTATGCTGATAATAAGCCATTTAAACACATTTTTTTAAGAACACATACCTTAAAGTGATCCATTAATCTAAAAAAAATGGTGTAAATTCTGCTATTTTGCATGAAATACATGGTCATGTCTTAGCTCCTAAGTCTTGCGAATCCTTAACACTCTTTCTCATAAAATCCTTTTTTTTCTCCTTCAGCTGCTCTGATCCGAGGAAACCGTGTGAACTGTGCACATTTCTCAGGGTCTCTAGACTGGCTGATTAGCAGGCTAGACCGTCTGGAGGCCTCTTGTGGTTGGTTGGATTTTCATTAAGAATCCTGTTTTTAATTTTCTAAACATTCAGAAAATTAAAAATGTTCATCTCATTATATTTTTTGGTACACATGTTTGAGTTATTACATCAGTGAGATTATTTAGTCAAATAATACTGTGACATGCTGTTAAATGTTTTATATTATTTCTGACATTAGTTATCTTATCTTACAGCAGCATCATGGCAAAATACAAACAATAAATACAGAGTATCTTCCCTACGGTAATAAGCAATTGCATATGTATGCAGGAGTCTTGGAGGTTCTGCACTGTGTCCTGGTGGAAAGTCCTGAGGCAATCAACGTCATCAAAGAAGGACACATTCGTTCCATCATCTCTTTTCTTGACAAGCATGGATGCAACCACAAGGTAATGTTTACAAGGTATCTGTGTGTCTTTGAAATACATATCGTGAGAAGTTATATCATCAATAATGAAAATTAAATGATAAATAATTATTATCATGTTATTTCTGCATGCACTGAACATTTCTGCAAACCACGGATTCTTTAGTTAGGCATTTTTCATACATATATCAACAAGGGAGGCACGGAGGAGCAGTGGTTAGCGTTGTCACCTCACAGCAAGAGGGTTCCTGGTTCGGATCCAGGGTGGGGGAGCAGAGTTTGCATGTCTCCCGGTGTTAGCCTGGATTTTCTCTGGGTACTCTAGCTCCCTCCCACAGTCCAAAGACATGCAGGTTAACTGGCTCTAAATTGCCTGTAGGTGTGAATGTGAGTGTGACTGGTTGTCTGTCTCTATGTGTCAGCCCTGTGATAGTCTGGTGACCTGTCCAGGGTGCACCCTGCCCCTCACCCAATGTCAGCTGGGATAGGCTCCAGCCCCTCCTACGACCCCTAACAGGATAAGCGGTTATAGAAAATGTAAGACTGAATGAATCATATCAACATTTCTAAAGTGACATAGTTTAGATTACAGGTATATAAACTGAGTTTCTCATTACGAGGAGGGGATGGTGGATGGTGTGAGACCTAGGTGAGAAGCAGCAGACGGCAGCACACTGCTGTTCGAGACCAACAAAAGCAATTTCTTTTTTAAACAGAGTTTGGGTCATTTCCAGCAGTGTTTGTAGTAACAAAAGCAAGTATTTTTCAATGACAGTTTGGAGTGTCCAGACATGTTTGTAGCAACCAAACCAGGTATTTTATGCTGAAACATGATATTTTCCTTACACTAACCGACTGGTTTTTATGCCTAAACTTGTATCCACAGCATTGTCACAACATAAAATTGAAGCATAAAGTTTTAAGATATCCACTACATACAAAACATTCTCAGCCATGGGTTGCTCAGAGAAACTCATCTGTTACTCTCCCAGGCTATCCTGACATGATATGTGACCTGTCCCCTAATGCTGGATCATTTCCACGTGTTTGTTTATCGAGCTGTTGCTGGATTAAGTGATGACAGGTTGTGTTCCAGGTGCTGGAGGTGCTGTCCTCTCTGTGTGTGTGTCATGGCGTCGCTGTGCGGTCCAATCAGAACCTCATCTGTGACAATCTGCTGCCAGACAGAGACTTGCTGCTCCAAACACGTCTGGCTAATCAGGTCACCAGGTACAATTTAGGATGATTTCTCTAAATATAACCACTTGTTTTGTCTCTGAGTTATTCCTCTGCATTCAGATTGTTCTCTAAATACGTCTGCTTGTGTCATTACCATTCACAGAAATCAGTCAAACAAAAGTTGCACAAAAGATATCAGAATTAGAAAGAAAGTTATTTGTTATATCTGAAAATAGCACATTTAAAAATCATGCGGGTTCATGGAGTACATGTTCCCATATTCTGACCTTGCTTTTGTTTTCTCATTGAGAACCACTGAATGAGGGCTTTCTTTCTTTAGCTCTTTTCATATTTACTCATGCGTTTGTTTAGCTGAGCCCTGTTTGTCAACTGTAGCGCACTCACTGCTGTGCATCTTAGTCTATTTCTAATTATGTTCGCATCCTTGACACAAGAAATACTTCAGAATTCTCCACAGCAGGCTACAGCGCTTATTTTTTCTCTTGCGGACTTGAGGTAAATCAAGAATTATGTGTCTGCTTCAGTGTCGTCTCTTCAGTTGTGTTTTTCTTTCTGAAAATATCAGACAGATAATGTTGATTTATGGGGACAGATGTCTTCGTCTCAGCCTCTTCCAGTGAGATTTTGGAAAAGTTGCTCTCTGCCTGAGGTGGTATGGCTCACAGAGTTAATCTTTGGACATTTTTTATCCAGTTTCATCATATTTCATCTCTGAATATTTCGGCCCGCTGTGCCAGTCGAAGCTTGTAGGCAGTTTCCATTTCCCTTTTAGCTTGTTTTTTTTTTTTTTTGTTCAGTCCATCTGCCCTTTTCTCCTCAGCAGCTGCCTTCTTTTATCATGCTTCTCTCTATCAGCAGCCCATTTTGTTCCTCGGGCCTTATAGCTTATTTTGTTTCATATTCTTCGCACCTGCCCAGTCCATTCCCCAGCTCTCTCTTCCTCCTTAAGCCATTTCTCATTCTATCACTCCTACTTCTTATTCAACTTAATGCCCCATTTGCAGATTTGCTTTCATTCTTATTTCCTTTTTCTCATCAATTTTTCTTTCCCTTTTCTGTCGTCTCCTCTTTGCCTATCCCATTTTGTCAATTCTTCCCAATGCCCTTTTTCCCTGTTCTTTTTTCTTTATCCGTTCTTCTGATCCATTTTTATCCAATCTCTTCTCGCATCTTATCCAGGTCACACATTTCTCTATGCGTCCTTTTTTCCATTCTCTCAATTCCCTCCGTCTTCCCTCATGTCTTCACTTGTCATGAGAACTCTGTCAAGGGCAAGGTTAGTGTCACTATATGAACTGGCATTTAATTTCAAGACACCGGCCGGACTGCCAGCAGCATACTGGTGATTTTCTTCCCCACATGCCTCTCCATCTTACTGTGTGTCATACTCTACTTCCAAATGATCTCTGGTAATTTCGTTATAGCATTGATATTGAGGGGAACCTCTACAAGGGCCTCGCTCTGTATTTGTTCATTCATTCATATATTTGTAACAATGTGCTGTTCCCCTGAGAGTTGAGTTATGCTATGTGTGGACTGCAGAGAGTACCAAGAGCTCTGCATAAGAAAAATGCAGTGTGGTCATACAGGGGGCAGTAAGTTAAAAATCAAACAAGCATCTGCTCAGTTATTTTATATTCAGTTCAATTATTCTATTTGGTACAACAAATGTCAGTGATGATTAACTCACTCCAGTCATACACACCCAGCCTACTTTTACAACCTGATGCACTGCATTTAATTCTTCACTTTTCTCAGGATTTCATGCTCTTGTTAATCATTCTTTTTTCATATAGCAATCATATGCATATAGAGTGCTGCAGCGATGAGTCTTACAACCTAAAGAATGAGTTGCATTTTTTTGCCCTCGTCTTGAAGTCATTCATTTTTGAGTGGGTTTTTTGTTATATCCTGAAAAAAGGACTGTTGTTACACAAGCTCTTGAGATTTTCACGTTATATTTTCAGTCAGACAACTCACGTTTAAATGTTTATTTCAACAGCAGAACATAGTTAGAGTTTGGCGTCTAGACTCTGGCCTCATCACTCCTCGCAGATATATTTACATGAGATATTGGAAAGAGATGAATAAATATTTTCCCCCCTAGCTGGAGCCTGCAGGTGGATGCTGGGATGGAGGTGGGGCTGAGAGAGCGAGCAGCAGTACTGATGCAGGGCAGCAGCGGCGTAGACAGTACATAGGGAGAGCTGGGAAGATTTTGCAGCTTAAATAGACTGCCACATTAGGAGGGTGTGTTTTGTAGATGACATTTGGAGAATGATGTACGACGTGTGTATATGAATCAGTGCAGCTCAAGTTGACTGCCTGAACTAGCTCGCAGGCGTTTCTCCATAGAAGCTTTCATGTACCTTAAAACAAACAAAAAAAGCTAGCATGTGGCTAAACGAGACTACTGAGGTTGGTGAGGACGTTAAACTTAATCATGCTGGACACGAAAACTCATCCACTCACCAGTCGGCCTTTACAGCCTTGTTGTGTTTTTACTCGCTCTCTTGCAAACTGTTTTTACTTAAACTTTCCAACTTGCAGGTTTTTCTCTTTATAGTATTTTCCAATTGTCGTTAAGTTGAATGCTCAGTGGTGGTTAAGCTGAAGTCATGAGGCTGTTGTGTAGTTTGTTCACAGCCTAACATTACCTTTTTACTTCTTTTGATTTTGTTTACACTTCAAAAATCATAAAAATGGGGCACCCCTCGGCTCACCTGGTGGAGTGTGCCCCCCATGTAGGCAGAGTCCTTTGCAGCAGTCTGGATTTGATTCCCAGTCACAGTCCTTTGCTGTTTGTCATGCCCCCTCTGTCTCCCACCTTTGCTATTTATCTAAAAAATCTTATAGAAATCATAAAAGTAGTGTTCATTTATGAGGAGTATCTTGCTTAACAAACTTTTAAGCATCGCTTTAATTTGCCACAGAGGTTCTGCAATAATCCAAAATCCACAGGAGAAATCCCGTTGGCTTTCGTCTAGGGAACCAGGGCAAATTTAACATCTGGGCTGGCCAACAAGTTAATTTCATCCCTGCAGTGCTCTATTGCTTAAGAGTTTTTTTCACATTTCTTGTAATTTCAAAGACCCATTCATGTCTTTGAAATTAATATTATACTAAAAACCATGGTAATCAAATCCATCAAATCTTACCAAAGAAGGACACCACTATCTTCTGTCTGTTTTTTGTTGCTTTTGTCTTCTTTACTCTCTGCACATCACTCCACCACAGCATGAGACCAAACATCTTTTTGGCTTTGGGGGAAGATTCAGCACAGCATCGGAGGTGGTACTATGAGCTGGTTGTGGATCATGTGGACTCCTTCCTCACATCTGAGCCCACACACCTGCGTGTCGGCTGGGCTCGCACTGAGGGCTATCAGCCCAGGCCCACAGGAGGTGAAGGCTGGGGGGGCAACGGGGTGGGAGACGACCTCTGCTCCTACGGCTTTGATGGGCTTCATCTGTGGTCAGGTGAGAATGAGATCAAACAAGAGATACAAGATTCAACATACAGTACAAGTACTACCAAGGAACTTGCTCACTGAAATATGGTTGTGATTGTTTCGGTTTAGGTTTGTCAGGGCACACAGTACTTAGCAGTTTTAGGGTTTTACTTACTCTTAGAGTTAAACTGTGATCTAAGAGTGCAAGATATTTATAAAGAGTATAGACCCACAGCAACAGTGTAAACATACTGCAACAGAAATACACACATACAACAGATACATATTTTCTAGGATAGACTGTAGGGTGTGATATCACTTCTGCTGGAAACACTTAAGAGAAACACCATAATTCTTTAACAAACTAAGATAAAGAGATTGCATAATAGACACATTTTTTAAAAATTGTACATGACTATATTGCTCCACATATTCCAGGGTGCTATTTGAGGCAAACACCAGTATCTAGAGATGTTACAAAATTGTACAAATTTATCTTAGTGCATTTCATTTGGCTTCATTAAGGGCATCTACGGGAGATTTAGCATGCCTAAGTAAAAGGAGCAACAAAGGAATTCAACAAAACAGATGCTTTTCAATTTGCTTGTTTGGAAAACTTGAAATCTCAGCAGCTATTCAAATAACAGACGGTCATTGTTTACGTGTTACTGCTGGCTCCTTTCAGCCTGCATAGGGAGAAATTGGGTGTATAAATCAGTAGCAGCAGCAGCACTAATGCTTGTAGTGAGTGTAAAAATCAAAGTATTGCTGCTCCATCAAAGATTTGTTTTTGCCACACTAGGGTAAATTCAGAAAACAGGAAATCTAGTATTTTATTGTAGTTGTTAGGGTTTTATTTAATAAAGTATGGTAAATTCTCAGTCTTAGAAATGTGTGGCTGCACTTGAATGCTGTCTCATTTTGCAGTTGAGTAGAAAGTAACAAAAAAAAAGATGAAATGGGAACACAAATGACCTCAAAAGTCTGTGTGTCCTGAATCTCAGGCTGCGTGGGCCGCAGGGTGAGCTCTCCCTTCCCTCACCTGCTGAAAGATGACGATGTGGTCAGCTGCTGTCTGGACCTCAGCGCTCCCTGCATCTCTTTCCGGGTCAACGGTCTACCAGTGCAGGGCATGTTGGAGAACTTCACTGCTGATGGACTTCTTTATCCTGTGGTCAGCTTCTCAGCTGGAGTCAAGTCAGTAGTGGAGATTTGGTGGTTTACTCATTCTTATTTTTGTCTTACTTTATCCTTTTGTCTTGTGAGGACCTTAATAGATACTGTGAATATCTTCCTTGTCCCATTTATGGAAATTTAGGGTTCGTTTTCTGTTTGGGGGACGGCATGGAGAGTTTCGCTTCTTGCCCCCACCAGGTTTTGCTCCGTGCTCTGATGCTCTGCTCCCAAGAGTCAAGCTGAAGTTAGAGCCATGTCAGGAATACATCTTGGATCATGGAGAGGGGAAACAAGAGCTCATTGGCCCCTTAGTACCTACCACTCCTGTGACCTTTACGCCCACACCAGTAGACATCAGCAAGGTAAAAAAAAATCTGCAGAGTCAAACACACTTAAATATCAAATCTTAATTTTATTTTATAAAAATGTATTTACTAGCGTATTGTACAGGTAGAGATTAGATACAAATATATGATGTCTATATCCAATTTGAGGTTGATCTGTAGTGCTAAAAAACACCACATTGATGCAATTACCTTTACTAATATTACCCTTATAGGTGGTATTGCCTCCACAACTTGAGAATATCCGTGAAAAAATGGCTGAGAATATCCATGAAATCTGGGCAATGGACAAGATTGATCTTGGGTGGACACATGGAGCTGTAAGAAAAATACAAATTAAATCACATTGTCATGTTATGTAAGGAATGGCACTTTACTGGCTCAGCTCTCTTCTATGTTACTTGCGCCTTAATAAAATATCAGCTTTTGTCAAACAGGTGAGAGATGAAGTTAAGAGGCATGATCCCTGTCTTGTGGAGTTCTCCAAGCTGGCGGAGCAGGAGAGGAACCAAAACCTTCAGATGGCTCAGGACACCCTCAGGTGAGGTCTACTACCCAGCCCATACATTACACACAATTTTGACAGTTTTTAAATATCCGTTTTTGTTTTTTTTTGTGGTTTGTTTTCATGATGAGCGAATGTTTTTGTTTTTCAACTGAAGGACACTTCTTGCCCTTGGTTTCCACATTGGTTTGACTGATGACTTCGCTGAGGAGAGAGTCAAATACATGAGACTAGCCACCAAGTACGTACATGCTTACTATTATGTTAAATTGCTTTTTTTGGAACACAGGCCATAGCAAAGAAGTGGATGCAGCTTGTGGGTCTGAAAAGTGAGGCCAATACTAAGTCCCTTAAACTTGCAATCTTTCTGATAGCCAGCAGGGTGTGACTCCACCGAATGACGTCTACGTAAAAATATGACCCTTCTTCTCACTTGATTTATTTCATCAGTAAACATTTTACTAACAAGCTCATGATCTCAGTCACTAGTTTCAAGTCTTCTTCAATACAGCATGACGGTCCTATTGCAAGTTATGGTCTGATTTAGAGTAAAATAGATGACAAAGCGTGGTATGCTTTAGGGTGTGGCTTCCATATGATTGAAGAGTCACTTCTGTTATGACCTGTTAATCAGGATAGAGGCATAGCAAGGCATATTCTCCCCCAACTTCACACTCTTGTCCAAGTATGGTCACTTTTGGCTCCAAAAACCAAGATGGCAACAGCCAACATGCTAGAGTCGATGCCTCAAAACAGTAGTCCACAAACCCTTCAAGGTGTCACTAGATATATCTGTGGGGTTGTCAAACAGGACAACATATTTAGATGTTCCTCTAGTCTTTGCTTTTTTTCATGCAAATTATTGGAAAAATGTACCTGATTAAAACATCTTCAAATAAAACTGGAGGAGAGTTTGGCTGATCTGGCCATAACCTGGGAGTCAGCTCCCCTAAGGTGCAACTCATTTTGGAAGCAGAAGAAATATAGTCATGCTGCACCAAATCATTTTTCAGGGTTATTTCTAATCAGAGATTTTAGTGATGAGTCACTCGGTTATTTTACCTAGAGAAATATTCCACCTCAGGAGAGGCCACCTCAGAGTGAAATTTGTAAGGTGCCAAGGTGTGGCAACATGACACAGCTTTATTACCAGGGGTCACAACACAAAAAGGGTGGGAATCGCTGCAATTGTTGACATCACGGTGGCAACATCCACTTCTTTTTTACTGTCTATAGTTTGGAGCCTTGCACATATGAAAAAAACTGGGGGCTTTTAGTTCGTCAGGATGCGGCACTGTTGTTTGTAGCCCCACACTTGAGTTGCCTCATGTTTAATTTTTCATAAAGAGTTTGTCTAGGGAAGCTCTATTTCTGATAAACTTACTCATGAATACTTTAGAAGCACAACTAGATCATAACCACTCATTTTACAGAAAGTTTTTGAAAGTTATTTCCAATCTTGAAACACTCACATCCGTTTTTTCATTCCCTTTCTCAGGTATGAGCAACCCAGTGGGTATAGACCTTCCCCAGTAGACTTGAGCCAGGTTCTTCTGAGCCCAGCCCATGAGGACGTGGTTAACATGCTGGCAGAGAATGATCACAATGTATGGGCCAGAGAGCGTATTAAGCAGGGATGGACCTATGGAGCCCAACAGGTTTGTATTCTGTGCTGCATTACTGCATTGGTTAGACACTGCTGTGGTTTCAGATAGTATTATGACTACAGCATATGAAGAAGTATTCCCCATACTTTGTCTCTCAGTCACAACACAGACATGCACATAGCAACAAGCTCTGGCAACACAAACACTGATACTGTTCTCTGACAAATGTCAGTGCCTGTTTTTGCTCTTTGCATCTGTATTTTTAGGATGTGAAAGCGAAGCGGAGCCCATACCTCGTGCCCTACAGCCTTCTTGATGAAAGGAGAAGGAGAGTGGGCAGGGAGAGTGTCAGAGAGGCTGTCTGTACCCTGTTGGCCTACGGTTACAGCCTGGAATCTCTCAGCCAGGAACGCAGTATGTCTCAAAGCCCCGTCGTCAGTCCAATCAGCTGCAGCTTAGTTTATATCACTTCTGTTTATTGTAATCTCCATATGATAATCTGTGTAGTTACAGAGTATTAGTTGCACCATTGTACGGAGTATTCATGATACTGCAACATTTGTCAACATTTTACTGCAAAGATACACTTGTTTTAGCAAATAACCATATTGTTGTTGTTTCTTTGGTTTACAGCCACTTTATCAAATCCATGTCTCTTCTCTGCGGAGAAGTACAGAGTGTTCAGACCTGATAAATCGTACTCTGTGACCCGAGGGAAATGGTACTTTGAATTTGAAATAGTGACAGCTGGGAATATGAGAGTGGGCTGGGCCCAGCTGGGCTGTACCCCAGACAAAGAGCTTGGCTCAGATGATCAGGCATACGTCTTTGATGGATCTGAGGTGAGATATATTCAAATTTGACCATGCCTATTGTGGCCCATGACCAACAAGCCCCAATCACAGTGTGACTTTGTGAAAGTGGAAATAGATAACTTTTTTGCTTTAACCTATCATAAAGAAATAAATGTGGATGGCACAATGTAAAGGTGACAGAGTAATGACACTATTAGCATTTAGATTGGTTCCCTATATGTGTCCCTTTTACTGTGCAGTTCTATCTGGCACCAAGTATGATCTCCTGGGAAAACAAAGCCTCGACTTTTGGCACAAAGGAAGTGCGTCAACTATGTGCAGCCAAAACAGGAAAAGGATAGCTATCCCCAGTTACCAAAGAGTATTATGAGCTGTTTTGTTGAGTTTCCTCTGGGCGAAATGTGAAATGTTCCGAGTGAATTAAAGTTGCCTCTGGTAAGCAGTCATGCACTGTATATGTTTATGACTTTTATTGTGAAAGGTAAGAACTTAAGGAGGGAAACCAAGAGTTTGCCCTCTTGGGCCAGACCATGAGGTCTCTGTTCATCATTATTTTATAGCCTTCAAAAGTATAGGCACATCTCATAACCCTCTGTGACAGTATCACTGTAAGTTCTCTACAGTTGCTATCCCCATTAGCGGAAATGCTAGACAATGGAACAACCAAAGCAACTCCGGAAAACAAAATGTAGTGTGTTTTTGGAAGCTGCTAGGCTCTGAGGAAGACGAAAAACGATCTAGTTGTCTTTGTGAGTGGTGCCAACAATAACACCACCTGGAAATGCTACGGAGGGCAAAGTTTAAAAGTTTTCTGTTTCCACTTAAAAGCCCAAATGTAGACTCTCCTTCCTGTCATAATATAAAGTGACCTTATGCTCCCACAGTTCTTAGAATTTTCTTGATTTGGTCTGACAGTGTGCAGAATTACAATATGACAGTGTGATCAGTAATGATGCCAGAGGATGTTTTGGAGAGCAGACAGACAGAGACAGACCTGTGGCCTTATAATGCTTGTCTGTGTGATATGTCTCTAATGAGAGGAATTAAAATTAAGCATTTGAAAGCGAAATAAAATAGCAAACTTCAGTGTCTAAGTTGCATATCCAGACACTATCATCTGAATTAAACTCTGTGCTTGACCAAAAGCACAGCTCTAATTAAGATGTGTAACCCTGATTAAACGCTGGGCGCAGTCAGACTGTCTCTCTTGGACTATTTCCATATTATATTGATTCTTTCATCTCCTCTCCTGTTCCTCTGTGAAGCTATTACATTTGTCTTTCTCCTCTAATTCCTCGTCTTCGTTTTGCTTTCAGGCTCAGTGGTACCATCAGGGCGTTGAACCCCTGGGACGTCAGTGGCAGAGAGGCGATGTGGTGGGTTGCTTGGTGGACATGGCTGAACGCACCATGATGGTCACGCTCAATGGAGAGGTGCTGTTTAATGACAGAGGATCAGAGCTGGCTGCGAAGGACTTTGATGTCAGAGACGGTCAGGGAGAGTTGTTTTTTTTACCTTATACAGTGAATTTCATTTATTTACTGTATATTAAACTGAAAGATAATAAATAGAGACATTGTTTTGTAATGCTGCAGTATCCTCTCTTTCTTGAGAAAGTCCAAACTGTATCCAAGACTTAAATATATCTATCAGACCCAGATATTTTGTGTCTTTTCTCTCCTCACATTTCCCAGGCTTGTTGCCTGTGGTCAGCGTTGGGATAAACCAGGTGGGGAGGCTGAACCTGGGCCGCCAAGTGGGCTCTTTACGGTACTTTACTGTGTGTGGCCTGCAGGAAGGCTATGAACCATTTGCTGCCAACATGGCCAGAGACCCAGCCCTGTGGATGAGTTGGAAACAGCCTCAGTTTACCTCCATAATGCCTGATGATCACAACTTACAGGTTAGTTTACTTGTGTATAGACTTTCTTTTACCTTGTAACTTGGTTTATATGTCTTCTCAAGCATGCAGTATGGTGCAGCGACTCTGTGGGGACCCAGGGTCGCTTATAGCACTGGTTAATTGACAGCACTGATCCTGAAAATCTTGTTCAAATCTTATTCAAGGTCACTCGAGTCAGTGGCTCAAAGGATTCCTTATCTAGCCTGAGGGTTTCTCAGCGGTTGTTTGCACACCACAGTGCAGGCAGTGAGATGGGCTTTTACCGGCTCAGCATGTCCGTCCAATGTGCTGCTGTCCTCACTAACCCTGCAGGCGGTGTGCTTCCAGTGGCCTCCAGCTCTCTCTCTCCAGGTACAGATCATAGTATATCATATCATATCATATACAGTGTGTTCGACTTAGCCACAGAGAACTCAAGATGACTTCAAAAAGTACCACAACAAGGCCTCGTTTGGTTCACCATAGGCTCAAACAGCATGTGAAATTACCTCTGATGTGGCACTTGAAATCCACATAGCTATTACAAGATGAAAACTAGAGTAAAATAAATAGTTTGTGAGATCTGTGCAGCTGTTTTTGCGCTTATCCAAATTATTTGCCATCCAGATTACTGATATTCTTCCAGTGGTGGAAGAAGTATACAAATCCTTTACTGAAGTAAAAGTACTAACACCTAACCATAGAAATACTCCACTGCAAGTACAAGCCCTGACTTAAATAAAAGTATTTACATATTATCAGCAATATGTACTTAAAGTATCAGAAGTAAAAGTAGTCGTGCAGTAAAATGTTTCCTATCAATATGATGTTTTAATATTACTGCTACATTAATGTGTATGCTGCATTTTGCAGCTGTAGATGTTAAAGTTTGTTCTCAGTTTAACTCCTTTATATACTGTTGGATAATTTAAGCTACAGCAATGCAGCATATTCTTTAAGATCATTATGTCTTTGTAGCGGTGCTGTTGTGTGAGAACCACGCACCTCTAAAAAGTCACCTTCCTGTGGTGCTAGAAAAATAGCAGTTTTTGGCTTTATGACGATGCATTTTCTTGCTGATCCAAGAGGGTTTTATTTAGCTTAAGAAGTAGGAGAATTTTCTCAACCCGTAAAGAAACACTTCATCCTTCAGTTTATCACAAACACTCAAAATGAACACATCTGGAGATACATTGTTTTCGCTAGACAGGAAAGGGATGAAAAAAACTGTCTGCCAATTAACTAAAGCTGTCAGACAAATGTAGTGAAGTAAAATGTATAATATATACCTCTGAGATGTAGTGGAGTACAAGAGTTCATTTAACTTAAGAAGTAAGAGAATTTTCTCAACCCGTAGAGGAACACTGCATCCTTCAGTTCATCACAACCATTAAAAATCACCACATCTGGACTGCAAGGGAATAACAATATGTTATCTGAAAAGTAAAGCTGTTAGACAAGTGCATTGGAGTAAAGTACAATATTTGCCTCTGTAGTGTATTAAGTTTAGTTTAGTTTATTTAATTTATCAAAAGGACAGCGTGCAGTGACACTGATCATTTACAAGAAATAGAAATATGGTTGCACCAGATTTAGCGAGGCGCTAATTTCCATCTGTAGTCCTACACTTAAGGGGCTGAGGCAATATATAACAATACAGAACACAAGAAAAGCAGATACCCCACGTAACAAAGGACAGCATAAAATCAGGATAGTATACACAAAAACTACATTTTTAAAGTCACTAAGTTACTAGTGCAAACACTATGCACCATGCAATACAAAAATCAGTATGAAATACACAATAACTACATTTAAAACGACCAATGCAGATTTCTTGCACTATAAAAACAGTAACTACAAACTGCACAATAATAAATACAATATGAAATGCAAAATAAATGTGATTTAAAAATCGACCAAGTTACCAGTGCAGATTCCTTACACTATAAAAACAATAGGTGCACGTAGCACACAACAGATTACAATATGAAATACCCAGTAACTACATTTAAATGGACCAGTTTCAAATGCAGATGCTTTACACAATAAAAACAGTAGGTATGCTGCACAGTGCAATATATAAAGTACCATATAAAATATGCAGTAACTACACTTTTACGGTGACCATATGGAGTATAAAGTTACATAAAATGGAGATACTAAACATTACATTGTGCCGTCCACATTTATTTCTTTATGATAGGTTGACTCAATAAAGTACAAGTATGTCTAATTTGTATTTAGGTACAGCATTTAGTGTAATGTGAGTAAATGTACTTAGTTACATTCCACCACTGTATTCTACAAGTATGACCTTGGTGTTGTTCTTTTTAAGCTCCCCAGGGCCCTGCTGTAATTAATTCCCGTTGTCCTTTTAGGAAGGAAAGAGCAGGAGGAGATGGACTCTGACTTTGAAGTGCTGATGAATGCAGCCCACAGCTTTGCTGGCTCAAGAGATGAGCTGAACCATAAAGACCATAGTCATGACAAAACATCTAAACTGAAACAACGGTAGGCAGTACAGAAACTGTATGCAATGAAATGTAGATTTTGGAATATGGAAGAGTAAACACAAAAACATGAATATACATGGGTTACAAGTGTCACTTTAGTTTAAGTAATAATGCTCCACTTACTTAAAAATGTTATGTATTGCACTGTATTGTACTGCCAGGTGATTAGAATGACAAAAGGATGGTTATGACTGAAATGTTCCCGTATTAAAATAACAGAAAACAGGAAATGAAGATTGTTAAAAGAAACAAAAAGAGCCAACAGGCTGTGTTTCTGTTCTGCAAGGTTCTTGTTGAAGAGTACTAAACCAGAGCTATTGAGCAGCAACTCATCTGCCAGGCTTCTAGAAGATGTTGTAGTCGACAAAGACAACCATGATCACCTTATCCAGAGCTCCAGAGTAAGGCTTTCATTTTCTCATTATCTCATCTCATCATAACCAGATAACCACAGAACAAACAAACAAAAAAAAAATCATCCTCAATAAGAAACCAAATATTTTGTGATGTTATTTCTAAATTATTTAGCAATGCCCATGAATAATAACAGTAAGAGCAAAATGTGTTTGGACAATCTGCGGCCTCATAGTGCACTTAAATGAAACAAATTGCACTTGGATTTTACAGCTCTTTAGCCTCTGGCTGGTCGATGTAATGTACCAAACAATGACGCTGACTGCCCTCCCTTTTACAGTATTACTACTCAGTGAGGGTTCTTCCAGGCCAGGAGCCTTTCAATGTGTGGGCAGGCTGGGTGACCTCTGACTTTCATCAACACGATGTGAATTTTGACACTGACAGCGTCCTCACTGTAACTGTGACCCTTGGAGATGACAGTGGAAAAGTCCAAGAAAGGTTAGTATTGTCCAAGACAGTGACATTGTCAGCATGAGTGACTATAAAGAATTTAAATACTTTGCAGTCGGAGCTGATGTTGTCATGATTATCCTTTTTACACCATAATCTCAGACTATGTCATAAAATTCTAGGATTTCATTATCTTTTTTTGAGTGTTAATGAGAAATTTTAACATAAGGTTGTTTGTTTGCACAGTGTGAAGCGGTGTAACTGTTACATGGTGTGTGCCGGAGAGGCAACAGGCCTGTCTCAAAGTCGAAGGAGTGCAGGGTTGGAAATTGGCTGTTTAATTGACACAGCCACTGGGCTGCTCACCTTCACCTCCAGCGGAGTGGAGATGGCCACCTTCTACCAAGTAGGTCACACAGGAATCTATTTGCTTTGTTCATACTAATCTTTTTTTTTCTTCTGTACATAGTATTTTTTGTGAAATGCAGTACACACATATTAAACCTCAGTGAGCATTGTCTGTTACGCTTGGAAAAATATCTTATTGAAGTAATTCTTCTGAGTAATGTTTAACTTGGGGCACTGCATTATTAAACTCAGACAGTATTGTTTCACTGCTAATTAGGTGGAAGCCAGTACAAAGCTGTTTCCTGCTGTTTTTGTCAAGCCCACCACAAGCAACATGTTTCAGTTTGAACTAGGCCGCATCAAGGTAAAGGAACTAATTTTTAATCCTGTCAAAGACATTAGAAAGACGCTGTGTTTTTGTTTTTTTTACCTTTGTCTGCTTGTCAACATGATATAAAAGCAACATACTTAAAAAATTTGGACGAAATGTTGTTGACAGATTGGATCAGTAATTAATTATGTTGCAGCTTGTTAGTGAACAGTTCAGTGTTAAGTAACCTTTTCAGTCTGTGCTTCAATCAGTGTTCAAGCCTGTTCTATTCTTTATAAATGTTTGGTCGTCTGCTACAGTTTTTTTTTATGTATTTTTCTTCTGCTCTACCCAGAATGTGATGCCACTGTCGGCAGGTTTGCTTCGCAGCCAAAGAAGGAATGCCACCCCTCAGTGTCCTCCAAGGTTTCAGGTCCAGCATCTCAACCCGGTCTCATGGACCAGAGTACCAGACTGTGCATTAAAGGTGACGGCAGATCGGCCTGATGAGCACCACGGCTGGAGGATCCAGTGCTGTGAGCCCCTGCAAGTCATGATCCTTCAGATCCCTGATGAAAACAGGTAAAAGAGCCAAAATGAATATGTGTTTTTAGAATGGGGCTTGCAGATTTAAGTACACAGGAAGTAATGCATGTGTTGTGTTTACTCACATGCCTCTTGTTCCACTGTGATCTGGAAGCACCAGGCACCACACGCTTGTTTATTGTATAACATCATTAAAAATGCAACAGAATGACATTGTGTGAAGTCATCAGCTGGAGGTTTAATTTGATCTTGAGCAAGCAGCAACCCTGAAATTGTGTTTACGTTTTGATGACATGCGTCTAGGTCTGTTGACATTTTGGAGCTGTCAGAACGCCATGACCTTTTGAACTTTCACCACCACACACTCCTCCTCTACTGCTCTTTATGCACCCTTGGAAACACCAGAGTTGGTCACGCCCTCTGCAGTCACGTGGACCAATCCCAGGTCCTTCATGCCATCCAGAATCCACATCTGCCTGGTCCGCTACGTTCTGCATTTTACCAGCTGCTTATTCAGGTGATGCTTGTTTGAGTTTAAGTAACATTCAACTTGATGAGGGGAACTTTGGTGTCTCAAGAGTAAATAATTAAATATTGTTGTTCTTTAGGTTCACCTCAGCAGCTACAACACAGCATGTCAAATGATGAACCAGGAATATATTGTGCCTATGACTGACCAGACCAGAGAAATCACCCTCTGTTCCAGCCCTGCTAATGGTGTTAATGTGGGGAATTGTCAGCCTCCAATGGGCATTTCCAGCACCAGTCTCAGCACATCTCTTAAACCACGGATGCATTTTTCATCTCCTTGTTTTGTCAGGAGTGATGGGATGGAAGGAGATGGTGCAGGTGAAATATCCTGCACAGACAGCCCAGAAATCCCTCTGGACATATTAAAAGACCTGACTATAGAGATGCTGACTGCTGGAGTGTGGGCTGTGGGTCAGGGTGTGAGGGATCCTGTAGGAGGCAGCATTGAGCTTCTGCTGGTTCCCCTAATTAGGCTGTTCTACACACTGCTGGTTATGGGGGTATTTGGGGATGAGGACCTAGGGAAAGTTCTGAGGCTGATAGAGCCTGGAGTCTTCTCTGTTGATCCCGAAACCCTCGAGGAGGAGGAGGAGGAAGAAGAAGCTAGTGATGATGAAGAACAATGGAAAGGGGGCAACAACAAAGAAGATGACACCCCTAAAGAAGGACTTCTTCAAATGAAGCTTCCAGAGGCTGTCAAACTCGAGGTGAACGAGCCAACAGATTTCTTTGACACTTGTTATTTTTCTCCTTTTGTTATATGTGATTTTACTCCTATACGCTGCTTCAATTGAACCATAAAGGAAGATTAAATACATTTCTTTCTCCAGCTCTGCCATCTGTTGTCCTACTTGTGTGACTGCCAGGTGCGCCACAGGGTAGAAGCTGTGGTTGCCTTTTCTGACAACTTTGTTGGTCAGCTGCAGGAGAACCAACGCTTTCGCTACAACCAGGTCATGCAGGCACTTAACATGTCTGCCGCTCTCACTGCCCGCAAGACCAAGGAGTTCCGCTCACCTCCACAGGAGCAGGTTGAATTTGCTAAAATGAAATTCTAAATGTTACACTGAAAACACACCAAGCAGCACTGAAGTAAGGCTCGCCTCAATAATTAGATTTTTCTGCAGCCGAGAGATTGTTTTCAAATTCTTTGTAACACAGGTAAACATGTCACAAGAGTTACAGGACTGTTTACTGATTGGCTGCCAGTATTCTCTAACCACAATTTGCTGCCAAAAGTTAAAGTATCCCCCAACTTTTAGGTCTAGTATCTAACAGCCCCAGCTTGGAGCAGCTGCCACGCTTCAGTATTGCTTGCTGTGTTTTTAGCATTAGCTTAAAAAATGGGTTTAAAATGCTGTGTTGTGTTTTCTGCTACGTTCCAGGAGCTGTGCACTCTTAAAGAAATACACATTAACAATATAGAAATGCTTGGTCATCATGGTTTACGTTAAAACTGTGGCATGTTTTAGTCTATTGTCTGTGTGTCATCTGTGACCTGTCTTTAGATCAACATGCTGCTGAGCTTTACAGAGGATGAGCAGCAGGAGAACTGTCCGTGCCCAGAGGAAATCCAACAGCTCCTGCAAGACTTCCATCACCTGCTCAACACACACTGTGGTTGGAACACTGTTTATATTTAACTGGTTCATTCACTCACTCGTTCACTGAGCCAGGGCACTATGAAAAAGCTCTGAGAACACGCTTACCATTTACCTGTTTAGGCATTGAATTGGACAGCGACACAGAGGATGAAGAGGATGCTGAGATGTCTCTAAAAGATCGACTTCTCAGTCTTGTGGTGAGAGTCATTGGATTGAAGAAGACACCCATAGAGGAGGAGGGAAGTAAACCGCAGATTGCCAGTAAGTGCTTCTCTGTTTTATACATTTTGGCTTATGTGGCGTTGTCCAACATTTTTTGGTTCAGAATCAATATAAAAGCATTGTTGAGTTGTATTAATGTCTCAGTAAAACAAGTTAGAGCATATTCAGTTTCTATGTTGTGACATATTCTGCAGTGAAATATAATATTTGAGCGGTACACAGTTATAAGAATGATTTAAATCAAATCCTTCACATTTAATTGGACCACTAAAAAATGTGCAGGCTTAGAGTTTAGTGTGATACGGTGCTACAGTGCGATCTGTTGCTGAGTGGACTGCTGGCTCCACCCACACCTCCCTTGTTGCTGATCAGGAGGGCAAGGGAGGGATGAATGAGTTAGACCTCTGCCACATTGTTTTGGGAATAAAAACAAAGGTTTTGCCCACTCATCCCTTCCCTTCCTGTCTCTCTCCATACTGTTTTGCCAGCTACTACATCCCACAAATTGTGTGGTGCAGTTTTATATGACTGGTGTAGCTAGCTAGTCAACCAAATTGGAGGAAGTTTTGTAATTGCCCCTGAGTGCAGGAAGAGTAGTGAAGCCTTTGAAACTGTTTTACAGAGAGAGAGGAAAGACTGAGAATACTCTGATATTGATCCTCTGACATATGTCTGCCATATAACAAGGGATAAATTAGCAGTTACACAGGGACACAGGATTAAATATGGGAAAATGTATTTTTCATTTCAGGGGGACTTTAAAAGAAGAGATGGGTAAAAGTGGATATGTGAATGAGAACATCAAATATTAACCTAACCTGTGTTGAATTCGGCCAGTAACCTATCTGCTGTAGCAGGTCCAAAAAACATCTTTGTGTCAGACAGCCTCCTAAAAAAATCCCAAAATGCAGGACCATGACATTCAGTCTCTGCTCTTGCTTCTTTTTACTACTTCCTCAGAGTCCCTGAAAACTCTGATCTCTGAGACCATGGTGCACTGGGCTCAAGAGGCTGAGATGGAGGACCCTGAACTGGTTAGGGCTGTCTTCTCATTGCTGCACCGCCAGTATCAGGGCCTTGGGGGCCAAATGGCAGGAGCCCTTTGCAGAGCCTACACAATCAGCCAGGCATCGGTAGAAGACACCATGGCTCTTCTGTCCTCCCTGAGCCAAATCCGCTCCCTCCTCAGTGTCCGCATGGGGAAAGAAGAGGAGAGGCTGATGATCAGAAGACTAGGGTAGGGGGACATTTTTAATATGACATGGATTTGCTTTATTTGACATCTCTTGATTACTGTGATCTTGTGTAATTATTTGTATTGATTTATTTCTAACATATGATGTCCTTCTTGGTGTTGAAAATATCTTTACAGGTTTTTTTTCTCATTTTTCTTTTGCATACACTGTTTTCTGTGCAGAGACATCATTAATAATAAAGTTTTCTACCAGCACCCCAACCTAATGAGGGCACTGGGGATGCATGAGACTGTGATGGAGGTGATGGTCAATGTTCTCGGAGAAGGGGAATCAAAGGTGAGAGAGTAATTTATTGTGATAATATGGAGATAATGGGTGTAACAAAGAAGCAGGTTGTTTCATTAGTGACAGTATTGGTATTCCATAGGTCATAATTCAAAGATTAAGTGTGTCATAGCTGATGTGCATCATTAATAGGGTAATACACCCCGCAGTACAGTCAGCTGTACCATCTACTTCCCCACATCTTATTTTTCTTTATATCCATGCATTGATTTTCTTTTGTTAGGAGATTACTTTTCCCAAGATGGTGGCCAGCTGCTGTCGATTCCTTTGTTATTTCTGCCGCATCAGCCGCCATAATCAGGGAGCCCTGTTTGACCACCTGAGCTACCTGCTGGAAAACAGCAGCGTTGGACTAGGTATATCTTATTCTCTCACTCCTCTGTGTCACTAGTTACAGAAAAGAGTAAAAAGTAACCCTTCATTAGACTACAGAACTCCATTCAAGAGACGCTCAACTCCACTTCCGAGGCCATAGCTCGTGCTGCTGTTGCAGGGATATAACATTGAAAGTTTGACTAAGATAGTCTACAAAGTAAAAATTTATTGCAGGACAGATTTTCTGTAATTAATAACGCAGATATATGCGTTTTAACATCTGACCCTTTTACTTTTCGCTCGGACATTATTTTGCACTAACCTTGTGAAGGTGTTTTGTGAAGATTTTGGCCCCACGATAAAAAGCCCCAATATCCTGACATTATGTATATAGTTTATGAGTTGGCATTCAGATTGTTTTATGCCTTCGTCCCTTAGCTTCACCCTCCATGCGTGGGGCCACTCCCTTAGATGTGGCAGCAGCCTCTGTCATGGATAATAATGAACTGGCCCTAGCGCTGAGGGAACCTGACCTAGAGAAGGTGAGTTTCATATTCTGTGTCTTCCTCCACAGTACTGCTGTTAATAGATAAGTGCCCCGGTCTGCTATGAACATGCTCTGCCATTCCATATTATTTTGCATTTCACTCAGCTCTGTCATTGACGTTTTGGTGGCTCTGTTAACTGTCTGTCTGTGAAATCTTTGTAGTCTTTGCTCTACACCATTAGCTGTGCAGTAGCTGCAACAGCTACCAGTGTCTGTGAAACTAATCCAATCTACTAAACAGGTGGTTCAGTACCTTGCTGGCTGTGGTCTCCAGAGCTGTCTGATGCTCGTGGCGAAAGGCTATCCTGATATCGGGTGGAACCCTGTGGAGGGCGAGCGTTATCTGGATTTTCTACGTTTTGCTGTCTTCTGCAATGGTAACCAGTTAATGCTGCCCACAGCTCCCCCATTCAGAATAGATGTCCTGTGATACGACATTTACATTTCTATGAATATATAATTCTGAATTTACCTAATTAACCTAATTGTTCCATTACTGAAATGTGGTTGTGAAAAGTTATTTTCTTTCCCCATTTGTCTTCAAGTGAAATGCATTTTTTTGGTAGCTGTAAAAAGCGAAGTTATTTCACTAACAGTATTATTTATGTATTCATATATTCAGTTATACTATTGACTTGTAACCTATTCAGGGCATTTATCATGTCTGGGACGTTTGCTACGGTGCTGGAATAGCAAGAGCCAACTGCAAAGTTAAAAAGGCACAAGAGGCTGCATCATGTCGTGCTCCCAATTAAGTCAACTATTTGCAATAGAGGTAATTAACTCTCTGCTGCTTCTACTATTGATTTTTCTTACTCTGAAGTGGTGCCCAGACAGCATCCATTCAAATTGTCCTTGAGGGTGTTGACAGTTCAGCCAAATGGGATTGGATTTACATACCAAGTGCCGTTCAGTGACTGCTGTGCCTCTTCAATGCAGTCTTTAAACTGTACATACTGTATATTGATTCTATTGATAGTCTTGGTGTGTTTATTGATTTCCTC
>JAPZEB010000003.1:21005293-21022765 GCA_029783705.1 Chaetodon striatus | reverse complement strand
TGACATTGAATCCTCTCAGTCGAAGTGTCCCTTGTTGAATCTGTTGTTTTCGAATAACCCTGAATCTGTTAAAAAACAAATGCCCCCCCACAGAAGGCACAATTTCATCCAGTCCACCTCATGGTCAGTCTTTATCCTCTGTGTGTTTCTTGACCTCAGGTGAGAGTGTAGAGGAGAATGCCTATGTGGTGTTGAGGTTGCTGATTCGTCGGCCTGAGTGTTTTGGTCCTGCCCTGCGAGGTGACGGGGGAAATGGCCTTCTAGCAGCCATGGAGGAAGCCATCAGGATCTCAGAGGACCCCTCTATGGACGGACCTTGCACCACCTACCAGTCCAACAGAACACTGTCAGTATTAGGGAATAAGCACTGCATTTTTTAAAACTTGTGTGCATAAATGTAAGTACATATAGTTTAAAATGTTACGCACTAAATTAGGTATCACAAATTTGATAATGCTGCATATAAATTAGCCAATGACGTCTTAAAGTAGATTGAAATAGATAAACTATGGTACACACTAGAAACACCTATGCTTAAAAAGCTGTCTTATACAGAATTCGGACTACATGGCTTGTTTGTCTCCTCTGACAGTGCCCATGTGTGGGAAGCACATGGCAATGGCCGCTGTTGTGCAAGTTGAGTGGGACTTGAAGTAAAAGCTTAAAATGCACAGTTTGTTTTTGTTATTGATTTAACAGTTTTAGTTAGAGCTGTAATGGTACATAGAAGTCAGGGTTTGGTTCATACCCTGGTCTCGGAGTCACGGTTCAGTGCAGCAAATAAAAATAGTGAATGCACGAGGATATGTTACTTTTCATTTGTTTGAATCAAGACTTTCAAAGACAGACAAAATTCTCTGGCTGGAGACTGAGTTGTACAAACACCTTTCCAAATGTAAGAAGGTCACAATTGGCTATAAAATTGAAAAGCAACTCTTATGCTATTAAATTTAAAACACAAATTTGACAGAATAATAAAATGTAAAACATGTGGGTTAGGTGGAGTTTCACAATTTGGTCCACCTCGGCTATACGCAAATGTAAATGCCAGTTTCTTCAGTGATTTTTTTAATCAGTTCTGCTTTGAAGCCTCATTGAAAGCAGCGGGGACAATGAGTTGGTCTTGTTTTTTTTTTTTTCTCTTGTCTGGCACGTTATTGTAATACCAATTAATTTGTGTTAGCATGTTGGATGTGTTTCCATTGATGATCCTCTACACTGTTGGAGTGATGCTGGCACACTGTCCTCATCCTCACACAACTCTCTCTCTGTTGCTTTTGTTGCTGACCAGGAGCTCAAAGGCGAGCCCTCTGGCTCTGCCGTTTCATTTGTGCTTGCCATAGTGTGGCAGACTTACACGCCAATCTGCTTGTTGTGCTAACCTCATCACCTTTTCTTCCTCCTTTTCTTTGGTTTAGCGCGGCTTGCGCTCCAAGTGTTGCATTACTGCCAAGTAGTGGATTTAAACTAAATCTCCACTTACTAAATAAAACCCATTTCTCACTCAGCTCCATATTCTCTATTTTCCAGGTGTTTGAGAGAGCCTAAAAGCTTCACTCAACTCTTACTGCACACCCTCTCTGTACCACATCCAGAAATCTCCTCGCTGCATCTATAATTATATCAATTTTCTCAGATTTCCTTTTAACTCCAGCAGTCTCAGCACCTGTTGCTAAGAGCAGACAGCTAAGAGTCCAAGCAATGCTCACGTTCATGAACTTTGGTTCCACATTATGGCACTAATCTTCACACTGTGTAGTGTCTTTTGCATGCATCTGCATGCACTGAACCTCACCCCCTGTACCGTGACAGTTTAGCAGGAGCACACAAAGGATTACAATTTTAGTGCATCACATTTTATTTTCCATTTTGTAGTGTAGAATATATTCATAAAATACATTTCTAGGATTTTCCGTCTTTTCTTCATTTCTGCTGCATCATTTTCCACAAAAAAAATATAAGCTCATTGTTGTGCTGGTTATGCATTAAAAGTTCATCTGCAAATGGAATCAGAGTTTAAATGCAGTAAAAATTGTATTGGGTATAAGCCTGTTCAGCGCTCTGTTTTCATGCCCCATAATAATAAGTCTCAGAGTAATTTTCTCTCAGGCTTTTTGAGCATTTCTTGGCTGAAAGCAGCATCTGTGTTCAGTCAACCTTCCCTCAGTAAATAGAGGTTAAATAAGCTAAATACAACAAGGCAACAGTTTAATGACACTGATCATTTTTTAAGATGCGATATTCAGGATTTATGTGGGGTGGGAGCAGAGCACTGCTCTGTCTGCATCTCTTCTATTTTACCGTCAGAGTTACAAATAAACAATAAGGTCATTAGAAATAAGAAGGAAAGATCTTATCTCACTAATGGGCTGCTGTATTTAGGAATAATCAATCATTTGATTATATAAAAAATGATGATTAATGATTTATTTATAAGTTGCTGACAAGCTTGTGACAGTTATGTTTGTTTCCTGTAACAGAGATGTTGTCCAGGACAATGATGATGACCTCATTCACATGGGGCATGCCATCATGACCTTCTACTCGGCCCTTATTGACTTGCTGGGACGCTGTGCTCCAGAGATGCATGTGAGTGTTTTCCCAGCTTTTCAGAAGCAGCTTCTGCACCAACATCCGCTGATGTCTCAAACAGTAAAGCCTAATGGAGAAAGTCCGCAAAGTGCTTTTTAAGTAATGAGCCAAACAAACAAAACATTTTTATTGCTTTTACCTTTCCACAGAATGGCCCGGGCCACATACTGTATGCTTGGCTGAGCACAGATTTTCAGGATCAGTATTCATCTGACTGAACCCTGTTACATTGAGACTATAGATTTATCATGTAATATCAATATACATTCATTCATTCATTTTCCGTATCCACTTATCCTGTTGGGGGTCGCAGGGGGGCCTGGAGCCTACCCCAGCTGACACTGGGCGAGAGGCAGGGTACACCCTGGACAGATCGCCAGACTATCACAGGGCTGACACACAGAGACAGACAACCATTCACACTCACATTCACACCTATGGCCAATTTAGAGTCACCAGTTAACAAATTCACAAAAATAAATCGTAGCCACTGATAGCACCATGAAATGGCATCACTTGTAACTGCTATCTGTCCCGTCTTAAGGTCAGAGTCACAAAAGATATTGCACAAATGATATTACAACGCAAACACACCCATGAATCCGAGTGCATTTTGTATTTTCACCTGTTTGCAGTTATCCAAAATGCTACCTTGACACCAAGAACAGTACAAGAACACCAAGAACACAGTATCACAGAACAGTTGCAAAGGAAAAAAGAAAAGCAACATTTTCAGACCACGGGTCAAAGGTCCTGACCGACAAGGTGCAGAGGCATCCCTCTAAACGTCAGGCAAGGAATTTAAACCTGACAGAGAGAAACCATGTATGACGCTCACTGACAGAGCGGGATATTGAACTCCAGTTTTCACCAACTCTCTGATGATCCAAATAATTTCACTGTAACTGTAGCTGGCTTGAAGCCCTCATCCGTGTGAATTGGACTGGTTTGCAATAAGGCTCATTTGCACAGAAAGGGGCAGATGTTGCACCAAATGTATGCATATTACCTCAATTAAATTTGTGAAAATAGCCGAGGAGTATTGAGACTATTTGTGTGGCAGCACGGTTAGGGGGGCATTCCTCCCTTTTTTGGTGCTTTGAGAATTTCATGGTTACTTTTTGTCTTATTTTGAATGCAAAAGTCATGCAATCCTTTTGTGAATTTGCCCCTAAATGTATAAAATATTGGAGACACTTTGGTTTTGAAGTATACATAATACCATGTATGTCATCATCTAATTTTAACCAGAGGTCTGTGATGTTGATCAAAACTCCAACCTTGGTGCTTAGCGGTTTATTGACAGACTAATTGGCTTCAGCCTGTCAGAATTTGTTTAAGATCTCAGCAGCAGAATCTCACACTAGGGCAGCTTGGGGAGTGAGCATGTGTACCTGACTGTCAGTATAAGCACCGAATATCCTTTTGAAAGGATACATTTCTTTTTGTCTCTTGCAGTGGCATTGAGGTGCTAAGGCAAAACAACACAAGGACATTTTTTTGTGTCGCATCTCTTAAACACAAAGACAGTTCAGAATCTTTGCAGAAGTCATATAATGCATTAAAAGAGAACAGAGAAGCAAGTAAAACTGTAAAAAGTTAAAGACATTTTTCAAAAGAGAAATGAACTCAAAGGAAATAAATGGACAATGGTAAATATACAACAGTGTTTTAGAAAACAAATCAATAAAGCTGTTTTTCATTTCTGCAAGTCAACTCTTGCACTGGCCATACAATGTAATTCAATATATGTTCATAACAATATGTCTGTTATTTATTACTGGTTCATTTCATATTATGCCCAACAAGAATCCCTTGTAAGCTGTACACGACCAATAACAGTGTTTTCTTCTGAATTGTTATCCAGTTGATTCAAGGTGGCAAGGGAGAAGCTATCCGCATTAGAGCCATTCTGAGGTCGCTCATCCCAATTCAGGATCTCGAGGGAGTAATCAGCATCTCCTTTCAAGTTCCTTCAGTGTCTAAAGGTCAAATATATTAAATTCTGATTTTCTTAAAGATGTTATTTTTGTAGTTACAGTCTCTCTTTGACGCTAGAGTAATGAATGTGTGTGAATAGATGAATACTCTCTTGTGTTGTAAAGCTGTTTGACTGGTCACTAAGACTAGGAGTACACTACATAAATACGGTCCATAATGTTGAGAATTGTTTTTTCAAATGTCAGATTATTGACTTTTCTGCATTGAGATATGCTCTTTCAAAAGAGGATCATGATGCATTTAAGAAATTATTTTTTCCCCCCACTCCTACATGTCACCTTGCAGTACATAATCGTGACACTGGCTGAGTCTGGACAAGGGATGAACACACATAGGACAGATAAATGTCCAATACACATGGTCCTAACATCTGACCTTTTCTTTTCATTTCTTTGTCCAGATGGTCTGGTGGTTGAGCCTGATCTATCTACAGTGTTCTGCCCAGACCACAAGGCAGCTATGGTGCTGTTCCTGGACAGGGTGTATGGCATTGAGAACCAGGATTTCCTTCTCCACCTACTCGAAGTTGGCTTTCTGCCTGACCTTCAGGCAGCTGTCTCACTTGACACTGTGAGCATCAGAAATTATGTTTTGCTGTCTCGTTCAGCTGCTTGATAGATCCAGTGTGACACTGTAGGAGTGACCTGTGACTTTGTATTAATCCGAGCTGCACCCCGTCACCTATGAAAAATATCCTGTCCTCTCCCTCCGTCCCCTGGATTGACCTTACCATATCAAAACAGTAGTTACTGTTAAAAAATCCTGTTCAACATGACTTGATTAACCAACTGCACTGCCTCACATCAAACATGATTATCTCAATTTGCATAAACATTTTTTGTGCAGTTCACTAAGATGTCCTCCAATTAATTAGATGTTTGTTTTTCATAAAAGTTCAGAGTATGTATCCCTCCTCATAAAAGCTGATTTCTCAGCTTTTATCTTCACTCTTTGAAACCTGAGCAAATGGCTTGATTTCTTTTAAAATCAAAGGCAGTGAGCAAAAAAAGAAGAAATGACCCAAAAAAATTAGCAAGAAATCAGTAAAAAGAGACAATTCAAAAAAGGAAAATTAGGAAAAAAGTTTAGTTTTAAGAACAAACAAGAAAATGACCAGGAAAGAGTGCTTAAAAATTAAAAATTGACATACTTTAAAAATTGAATCATAATGATTTTAAGTATAGTTTTTAGAAATAATTTTATAAATCTATTTATTATTTTTATTATATGTGGGACATTTCTTACCAAGTTGCTCATTGCCTTTTTCCCCATGTTTCTAAAAAAAAATCATCAAGGTTGAAAGGTTAAAATACTTGCAAAAGGCTTATGAAACAGCACAAGAAAAGTGATGTTGCTCTAGGTTCCAAATATGAATGTCCATGTTCACACTGAGGAAACATTGGTTGCATTCATGATCACAGTCCTCATTGCTATAAAATACCTTTTAAGTAAATTTTAAATAAATTAGTAAATAAATAAATAAAATAAATATACCTATAAAATAAATAAATAAATCCCCAAAATAAATACATGAAAGAATAAACATACAAATAAATGTAAATATGAATGAGTCAGTATTGCTTAATTTTTCTTTTATTATTTGAAAAAAATATTTTAGTACTTTTATGTATTTTGGGGGAGGTTTTTTTCATTATTTATATTGGGATTTGTTTCATATGCGTATTGATTTTTTTCATTGGCATGTTTACATATATATATATATGTATGTATGTATTTATTTATTTATTAATTATTGACTTAAATGGCATTCCATACATTTACTTGTTGCTGCCTCCTCCCTCCATCTTGTCTGTTTAGCTCCACTTAGTTAACTGGACTCTTGTTAGTGTAACCTCTCTTTTATTGCAGGCTGACTTAGGATCCACCGACATGGCCCTGGCCCTCAACAGATACTTGTGTACATCAGTGCTTCCCCTGCTCACCAAATGTGCAGCTCTCTTCTGTGCTCTAGAGGACCATGCTCTCCTGGTGGATTCTCTTATCCAGGCAGTCTACAGCCTCTCCAGGGCTCTTAGCTTGACCAAGGCTCAGAGAGACACTATTGAGGACTATTTGTTGGCTGTGTGCAGGTAGTGCTTTTAGTTGGTGAAACAACCCACAGAGTTAGGCTTCTGTCTGTGCTTGGTTATTATTGCAAAGAGTTGTTGCTGCCTGCAGATGGGATATTGATTTTTCAGCAAGTCGCTGATTGATTATACATGTTATGGTTACAGTATTATTGAGCTGCATCTTATGTGGTCTGCCATATTTAATTCATGAATTATTGCACCATAAGCTTCCTGTATCTACTGACCTGACTGTGTTTTTGCTGTTTGACCAAATCACATGTTGACAAGAGAAATGAGAAACGGCAACAAATTATTGTTAACTGATGCGGATACATCAGTGCACTCCTATTTCCACTCATTATATTTAATGAATCACTGTAAAGCCTGTTTTGACCAATTTAGATGGAATTTACCAAAGTCAATCACAATGTTGACAAATTAATTAACATCTTGCCCACGGCATCTTCTCAATTATTTGTGATATTCATCTGAGACATGATAATAAGTCATAACATCATTCATCTGGTGTGTGTATATGTGTGTGTGGGTGTGTGTGTGTGTATGTGTGTTGGTGACTAATTCTGCACTCACTGGTGTCCTCAGTAAACTCCAACCGTCTATGATGCAGCCTCTTCTTCAGCGTCTTGTCCTCGATGTCCCCCATCTCACAGACTACAGCAAGATGCCACTAAAGGTAAATCAACAAATCCTAGTTTACTACTGTATATGTGAAAATATATTAGTACACCAAGTTAAAGGTGTACTGTGCAGGACTCAAACAAAAGTAATCCCATTCAATAATCACTTATGACACACTATAAGTGTATTTTAATCAGGAGAGACATATGAATGAAGTTAAGATGATGTTTAATACAGAATATGAGTGTGCAGATTGACAGATGATTTGTGCTCATTAAGATTTAAGAAGTCTTTGGCACTAAAACACCAGAGAGAGATTTTGTGATTTAGGGACATCTGAGAAGCAGTGAGATAAATCCTCCGCAGAGTCCAGACATTAGCAGAGGCTAGTGGTGGCAGATTTCTCTGAGGTTGATGAGGCGGATGAGGCTCATGAATCCAAGAGGACTAGGTGGTGATGGGGAAGCGGAGGGTGCGCACAGCTGCATCATGAAAGACGTACATTCAGAAAAAGAACCATATTAAGATGATAGGCTAAGGGAGAGGGTGTGTCGCTGTGCTGTTGATTTATTGTGAATCAGCTGTAAAACAGCTGATAACAATTAAAAGTCCCGGACAATTACAGCTAGAGATAGAAAGTGAGCATGGAGTGAACAGCAGGGTGAGAAAGAAAAATTACAGCTTAGCTGTATTGTATTGTATCCTCACTGAACTTCCGCTAGAGCTTAATTTATCTGCAGAGAATCTGCCCTCGCCCTTTAATTTTTTGCTGCGTTTGGGATGTTCCTGGGCACAGTGCAAAGCTGAGGTCAGGACTTTACAAAATGGTAGTGACCAGGTTCCAAATACAAGCAGCGAGAGGATGCTACGAAAATTGTGGACACAGCGCCTAAAAAATGCAAATATAGCGAGGTGAAATGCCAAGCAGAAAAAAGCTTGTTCTGAAACCAGAGTTAGCTGGGGTCGGCTTTCACTTTTGCTGGGGAAACTGCAAACAATAACTGACAATTCCTGCATGCAGTATTTAACCTTTAAAATGATACAATTTATTGACTTTGTGTCAATCTTTTCATCCACCAGCTCTTGACCAGTCACTACGAGCAGAGGTGGAAGTACTACTCGCTAGCTGGAGCGCTGGGAGACCCGGGTTTGGCCTCTGAAGAGGAGCTCCACCTGTCTAGAAAGTTGTTCTGGGGCGTGTTTAAGGCCTTGACAAAGACGGTAAACCATACTGTTTCCTTGTGTCAATCTCAAATCACATCAAAATTATTTACAATTAGTATAATATTTATGTGAAGCATCGAAAAAGTTGTAGAAAATGAGTTGATGTTTAATTTTTTGACAGTGTGATCCTACCATTGATTGAGCGCCTCTTCTTTCTGCACCCTCCTTGAAGTTTATTTCAGGGCAAACAGCAAAATCCGTATTTGATTTCCTGCTTTAGTAAACTTGTAGAAGAACCTGAGCAGAGGAAGATGCAACACACTTGAGATTAAGAGTAAATTTTTCATAGCTTGGTATGAAACCTCCCGCCCCTGCGCAGAGTTGCTGGAAATATGAGAGACATAAGCAATAACTGAATGTTTCCTCAGTTGACTGCATGCATGCGCCAGCATATTTCTGACGGATACTTACCTGACTGAAACATGAAAACATCAAAGAAGTAAGTTCATAAGATCACTTCAGTCCCTCTTGTGACCCACATCAAACAGCCTCAGACACCGAGTCAGCACTACACAGAAGAATCCCTTCAGAGAAATATTAGTGTGTGTAGTATAGTGTGGGCGTACTGTGTTTCAGTTGCCCTATTTATTTTACTATGCTCATTGTAGAGTGGCTACAGCTGAAAAATAACTTAATATGGCATTTGAATAAAATCGTATAGTAAGGAAAACTGGTTGTATAAATTAGATTTTATCCCAGTTGACTTTCACTGTGTTTGCAACCACCTCTGTTATTCCTTTCTGCAGTAACCAGACTTCATAAGCATCATGTAAATGAGAAACTTCTCTTTTGTTGGGATAAGGGAATTTACAGCCTGAATTCAATTGCAGAAATGGTATTTCTTGACCACTTAGCTAGGTTTCTTACAGGGTCTCTCACCCGAATTATTTCAGCAACAGGGGGAGGTCTTTGCATCCAAAATAATTAAATCCAGTGTGTTATTAAATTGGAATTGAGTAAGCTGGCTTCCTCGGCTGAATAGTGCTCTTTTTAAATTAAAATTAAATAACAAACAAAGTTGGACATTATTACTGTTGCAAAAATGAGGCTTAACCAAAATCCAAATGTAGAGGATGTCAGCTCTGCAATATGTCCGTTTTGGTTCAAATAACCTATTTTCATGTGTGTGTATTACCTATAATGTTATGTTAACACATGGGTCCAACAAATTAATGAACACTGCATTCTTGTAAAATGTGTTTGCTGACAAACTTTTTTGTATTACTTCTTCGTTTTACAGATACTGGAACAGGAGAACAGACTGTTTGACATTAATAATTACAAACTTTGTTCACCCGTTATTTTATTCCAGTATTATTTCTTCCATTTAATTGCCCAGCTTCCCCTGACCCTGTCCTATTATGTCATGTGCTGTCTTCTTTTCTTTTTCCTTCCTCATACACTATATTTCCAAAACTACCCTTTCTTCTCCAACCACACAGCCCTATGAGCCTCAGTTATTTAAGCTGTGTGTCCAGTGTCTGGCTGCAGTGGCCAAGGCCCTGCCTCCTGACCACATGGACTCAAGCTGTTTGTTAAGTGCAGAGAGAAAAGCCTCGATGGACCCAGATGGACACTTTGACCCGCAGCCTGTAGATACCTCCAGGTAAGATACTGACCAGGGCTTTTTATTAATCATAGATAAAGAATAGCACATATTGATTCTGGATGACCTGCTCTGCTCCGGGTAAAGTGAAGCTGTAATTTGGTAGACAGACTTAACTTTGGGACAAAGTGTCATAATAAAAAAGATGTTGATATGAAAATGTATTTTTGTGCTCTTGATAAACCTTTCCAATAATGAAGAGCAGTTGTATTTAAATGTGTTACTGTGTGATAGCGTGACATGATGCATTATTTCTCTTCTTGTACTAGTGTGTCGGTGCCAGAGAGACTGGAGTTTGTTGTAAACAAGTACGCAGAGCATACTCATGAGAAGTGGTCACTGGACAAGGTAACATCACAGTAATTATTTCTCTAATCTTAAGAGTCTGTTAAAGTTTTAGTTCAGAATTTTTTTTGAAGTTTGGTTATATGAGTTACCTATCTTTAGTCAGTGTATTACCTACAGTAGATGGCGGTCAGCATTCCCTCAGTTTGGAGAGGCAGGCAGAGGTACCGCCACAGAAGCTAAGCACTACTGCTGTTGACGGAGACAGCAGTGAAACATATTTTAGCCACCCAAAAATCATCAGTGTTAGCTTAAGTGTACAGTATATTTAGAATATTTTTACCACTTTATCTTGCTGTCAGACAGCTCTTTCTGACAGGAAACTGAGGCCATTATTTATGCTCTCTTCCAAGCCACCAGACTCCCCGTAGAACACAAGTATTGCTGGTCTAATGCCGCCTCCTTAGTTTGTTTGTGTCATTTTGTGACTTTGGTGTTTTAAGGTACCTTCACACCTGCCCTGTCTTGGTTCGGTTCAATCGAACTCAAGTTTGTTTGCCCCCTACTTGCGGTTCGTTTGGGCAGGTGTGAGCACAGCAATTGCACTCAGGTGTGCACCAAAACAACCAGACCGAGACCTTCTTGAAGAGGTAGTCTCCACGTAGTTCTCCCTCCATTGTGACATTACTAAGTGTCGCATCTTGCAACTGTACTCTTCTTCAACGTTGTGTTTACTTCCTGGATTTTTCCCATGTTGAAATTCTGACAATCAAGAGCAGCTTTCTCGCGCAAGGCATTTGTAAATGCTGCGGTGAGAACATGAACCAACTCTAGGCAATTACACAACTTTGTAACAACAAGAGTCCCTGATTCAGACCAGAGCGAGACAACTCTAGGTCTGAAAGTGCCCTTAAAGGGTAGTTCTCAGCAGTACATTACTTAGCCTCTGTGGTGGTACTGCCTGCTTGCTTCTCCAAACTGACATCTACTGTAGGTAACACACTGACTATGTGAAAGTACCTCATACAACCCCACTTCAAAAGATCCAAACGCTCCCTTTTAAGTAGAGTTGATGTATGATATCCTCTTCAGGACTAAAGCACTTAATACATTTAAAAGTTAAAAGATCATTTGTCTGCTTGACAGTGTCAAAACATCTGTCTGTGTTGTGTGCTTGAGCTAACATATTGATGTCTGCATATTTTTAATGTGTGATCTTCACTGAATCTGGCTATTATCTCTGTCAGTTTGCCAACGGCTGGGTTCACGGGGAGCAGCTATGTGAGAACACCAAGGTTCACCCTCTCCTCAAGCCATACAGGGCTCTGGCTGAGAAGGTAGAGTGAGAAGTCAAAAAGATAGAAAGAAAGCAGCGAACTTAGAAATCCCAAAGGCACTTGCATACCAAATGTGGTGTGTGTAATATAAAAGATTAAAATGCCTCGGTTCATGGTCTTTGCTGTGTGGAGTGGACAACAGACTTCTGATAAAGTGTTTGAAATATCAAAATAGTTTGAGCATGGTGTGCTCCTCTGCTGTCCTTCGATGACCTTCCTTTCCAGGTTTATATGCGGGTTTATTTATGTTTCTGCTAGGAGAAGGAGGCGTACCGCTGGGCCATTAAAGAAACAATAAAGAGTATGCTGGCCTTTGGATGGACAGTAGAGAGAACCAAAGAAGGAGACGCATTTGGCACACATACCTGTACACGCAGAGTATCTCAGTCTGGACAGGTATGTGTACTTAATAGACCACATTTTCCTAACATCCAGGCACCAAACCTGTCTTTTCTCTTAAAAGTTACCTAATTCACAACTAAACTTCTGCTGACTAGATTTATTTATTCGTTTAATTAACTCATCAGCCAGTTGTTCTCTGTCCTAGCTGTCTTTTGAAGGAGCATCAACCTTCAGTCCCAAACCTTTGGACATGAGCAGCATCACCTTATCATGGGACCAGTGTGTAAGTAATTAATTTTATTACTGCTATATTCGCCATTAAAATAGGTACAGCTTTCATTCTACTTTAAAGGAGCAGTGTGTAAGATTTAGTGGTGTCTAGCGGGAGGGATTTCAGATTTCAACCAGCTGGAACTTCTACTGAATTCACTAAAAGGAATTATCTGAAGAGCACCCCCTTTCTCCAAAACAAACAGACCAGGTAATTAAAACTGGTAAAAACATGATATAAATCAGTGTTTCCCCCACACTGTTTGGTAAAGGGTGCTGGCCCAGTACCTGCTATGTGTACTCACCTTATTTCTGATCCAGACATTCAGGAGCCAACTTATCCATAGAGGTCTCCTCTTCTCCAGAACATACAGACCTGGTGACTTTCACCAATAAAAACTGTAAATAAAGCAAATTTCAGTGTTTCTCTGACACTGTTTGGCATGTCAGAGCCGGGCCCGTAGCCCCACCACGTGCTAATATGTGCTCACCTTCTTTCTCTGGCAACCTAAGATCCAGACATAAAGGAGGTTTTTGCAGGGCTGAGTCATCCGCACAGGTCTCTTCCTCTTCAAAACAAACGAACCAGGTAATTAAAACTGGGAGAACACTAAATACAGCAGTTTCACATTAAATGTCCGATGCTGCTTGTCACGGAGGGGCTTTTAATTACAGTGACCGACACAAAAACTGGCTCTATCTAGAGCCAGTGTTTGGGCTTATGCAGAAACATTGTGATCTCTGTGGATGAGGAACTGCTCCCTATGTAGATATAGATGTCTCAATCTAAGGTGAGAAAAACAACAATTCTTATTTTCAGGTGATTATACACTAAAGAAAATATACTTGTTATGTTCTGTTCCATTTCTTCCTATATATCCTCCTAAATCCTACACACTGGACCTTTAATCCTCGCACAAAATCTGCAGAGGTGCTAATGCTGGCCAATTACCAATGTTGCTGTTGTGTTGGCAGATACATTTGAATAATCCTAATAATGCCTTGCATTTAAACAGGGTTATATATGAGAGTTGTCAGATGTCATGTAAGCAGCTTAAGGAAAGTTGGAGTCTACCTGCACAGACATAATTGTCTTTTTAAAGCAATTTAAATTTAAACAGCGTATTTAGCGAGACAAGTGAAGTCACCATGAAAAGATAAATCATCTGCCATTGATAACATGTTTGGAGTGCTGTGTAATCATATTTGGGGTACAGGACTCATTTTCCTTGATGTATTTCCTTGACAAAAGTAGTTTCCCTGTTAGAGGAGAGGGCCTGGTCTCTCCTGCTGGTCCATTAGGACACCGTCTGCTGCTTAAAAAGGGAGTGAGAGGAGCTGATATATTTAGCCATTATTTATCCCAGCCCTGTGTCTGCATCTCTGGTGATACTCATGCCAAAATAAATACAGTAAATAAAATTTACTCGTCTTGTTTTTTTCTGTAGGGTATGGCTGAACAGTTGGCTGAAAACTACCACAATGCCTGGGCTAAGAGGAAGAAACTAGAACTTGAGAGTAAAGGTACCATAACATGGTGTCAACAACTATTCTACAGTGTTTCTTTAAGTCCTCTCCTCCTGACTCCTCACCTCTCCTGTCCTCAGAGGGAGCACAACAGGTAACAAAATTGCAGTGTACTTGACCCATTTCTGTTCTCAGGAGGGGGTGGCCATTCAATGCTTGTACCCTATGACACCCTGACTGCCAAGGAGAAAACCAAATTCAGAGAAAGAGCCCAGGATGTCCTCAAGTTCCTTCAGCTCAACGGCTACACTGTGTGGAGGTGAGCGCAGAATGAGCGTATGATTGCAAAAGGGCAATGTGATACAGTATGTATGAGCTGGGTGGCAAATGAGGTGCTCCATTTTCATTTCACAGTGGTATGCAGGCAATTCAGAAAATAAAATACATAGTCCAGATTATACAGTAATTAAGGTCAGAGCTCACTGTCTTTTCCAGCGGCCGTGTATCATTGTCCCTGTTTGATTTCACTCCCTCTACAGGGATCGGAAGACAGTGGGGATGGACTTTCCAGCCATAGCCAACTGCTTTGGCTACAGTCTCCTTCAGCAGCTGCTGTGTCACACCGAGGATGCCCAAGAGCACGTGTTGGAGCTGGGTAACATGATGGATATGAAAAAAAAACAAAACACATAAAAGAATTTTTTACATTATGCATTCCAGAGGTATGAGTGCACTATGTAGCCAGCGGTGAAACATTTTGAACACATCACTGAGTCCTCATATTTTATCAACAATGAGCAACAGCCTCTTGAGTCTACACTCAGCAAGTCTGATTCAGGGTAGTTTTGATTTGAACCATCACAAAATGGCTCACAGCGTGCCTGGGTATGCGAACTTGTCTGTCTGATGTAAAAATTACCCAGAAACACTTTTATTATTTATATTTTTCTATTTTGTAGTATCATGGTTGCTTAAGTCTTTGTCTTTGATTTAGTATTTCATTGTATTTTTCTCCCCAGAGGTGATGCAAGCCAGAGGACAGATGTCTAAAGGAGAGAGAGCTCCACACCAGCAACCAATTAATTTTTTTCCCAAGGTTTGCCTCAGATCAAATACATATCTAAATACAGTCGAAATTGTCTGTCTGATATGAAACCATCGCAATGACATTGATCTAGCCTCCTTCCAATTCCCCTTTTCCAGTGCTGTTTTTCCTCTCCTCTTCCTGGCCTTTTTTCTTATTTCATTTATGTCATCTAATTAGTTTTGTTAGGTGGTTGCCATGGGCAACCCCTCTAAGTAAACCCCTTTGAGGCTGTGTAATTTATTTAACCATTTTGGAAATCCATGTGGGCGTGTCGATTGCCATCAGGACATTGATTAAAGCTTCCCACACAATTCTGCCTCCGAGGAGGCAGCGAATGAAAAGGGTCTATTTTTCATTGATGGGACCCACTGAGTCAGACCCAGTCAGCCAATACCATGAACAGCCATGTCTCAGATCTCTACATCCCACACCTCCTACTCAACCACACACTCACACAACCACGCATGTCTCTGTCTGGCTGTCCATCTGTGTGTCTGTGAACTGCGAGTGCTTCATAAGAAGAGCTAACAGAGTACAAAGTGTTTTACTCTTTCCTCCACAGGTCCTTGTCAGGTCCATTATTATATCTCATGTTAAACACAAGGTTCCTGCGGATCCTAAAAACGTTTTTAAAAGACATTGAATTCATTAATCTAAAAATAAGGCCCCAGTGTGTATAATAATGTCTTGTCTTTCTAAAGTCTTAAAAATTCTAAGGTAGGAAGAAGAATTTTTCCTGGCGTTACATTGCAAGATGTCAAAAATTATTTGTGACATCTATGTATATTTTTTAATTTACCAAACAACACTCACATTAACGTCACGCAGATCAGGGTAGCGTAACCAACAATACTCATATTCAGTTTCCAGCCAAGACACTCAAAGCAAAGGATCCACTGTCTGCTAGCTACCTGTCACTGTTCTCTGGACAACATAGTAAACCACAAATTCAGTGAAAATTGGCGATTTGACCAAGATTTTGCAGATGTCTGAAACTGGCACAAGACAATACGTATGAGGCTCTGTGCATTTTATGCAAAAAGTGTTTAAAACTATGCACAGTGGGAATCAAGGCTGAGAAAACCCACATGCAGAGTGAGAAACATGAAACTGCCAAGAAATCCTGCCAACAAACACCAGGTATTTCCTAGTCCTGTTCTGCCCACGTGTCTACCACAAGACAAATAAAGTCCAAAAGTTTTTTGCCTACTCGCGCTATTTTTTTCCTCTTCAGTTTGGGTTATTGTCAAACTGGTCTTAAATTTCATTCCAAGTGGCAATAAAAAGTCTTAGGAACCCTGTAAACATGAAGGTACAGCTTGAACCCTGAACCTCTTGAAATGCTCGTCATGATCACAAGACGTTCACATCAGCTGAGTGAAGAAAATGTGTTGAACTGATAAGTGATAAACAAGACGTCCAGGATTATCTATTTGATGAAATGGTTCAGCTGTGAAACGTGTTTTAATTAGATATTTTTTTAGGTGAGTATGATGTAGATTTACTATAGCACTGAGACAAGCAGGCACAGAATGTATGTGATGTTGTGAAATAAAACTACTCCATCAACAGGTTATCCTTCCTCTTTTGGAACAATATGTGAAGAGCCACCGTCTGTATTTCCTGTCCACCTCTCTCTGTTCAAGTGGTAATAGAAGCCATGCATCCAAAAAGGAAAAGGAGATGATTGTAAGGTGTGTTTCAACCCCCAACAAAACACACAGTAGTCTGAGACAGTTCCTCAGACATGTTTTGCATAATAATTGAACTGTTTTATTTAAGGCTTTTTTTCTTCAACTAAAGAGCCCTCATTCTTCTGATTTCGTGTCCTGTAATTACTTTTTTCCACTCCTCATTACTTCATTTGTCTTTTCTCCTTACATCCAGCCTCTTTTGTAAGCTTGCAGCTCTAGTAAGACACAGGACCTCACTCTTTGGTAAGGATGGTGCGTAAATACTTAGACATCAGTTTGTCCCACTTCTTCTCTCTCATAGCTGGTTTCTTGGTTTGCTCTTTAAGATGCAACTGAATGAGACTCATCTGATGCCTTGTTTGTTTAAGCGTGTCATGCATATTTTGTGTGTGTTTTTCCAGGAAATGAAGCCTCATCAGTTGCAAGCTGCCTCCACGTCTTGGCTCAGGCTCTTGATGCCAGGTAGCTAGATGGCACTACTGTCACACTCTGCCTGAATCGATCTTCCTGCTCTGCCTGCGGTCACATCAGTGTCACACCACCATGTCTGAGGATGAGATGACTGGTGTAATTGAGCCACTGATACACTGATGCTATCTAATTGTGGCTGATATCACTTTTACTCCCTGAGGACAATGCCTCTGAAGCATGACGCTACAAGTGGAATCTAGGCTCAGAAGAGATTGATGTCATTTGGACTTGTCTGCAGGATAGATTAGCAACCGATTTAGTTCATTTGACTCATTTTATTTTAGCCTGCCAGAAGAGACACTGCATAACACTTTTAACATTTCAATTTCCCAAACTTTTAATTTATCATTGTGCCTTTAACATTGCCTGTTTTTGCAGAAAACAAATC
>JAPZEB010000003.1:20995002-21005193 GCA_029783705.1 Chaetodon striatus | reverse complement strand
ATCAACTACTGTATATTTAATTATAAATACATATGGAAGCATATTTTTGCCAATTAAAAAAACAAAAAAACAAAATAATAACTCTATATATTACATTAAAGATAAAAATTAACTGCCTTTCTCTCACCCTTTGGTCTTAGGGCAGTGATGAAGTCCGCCCCAGACTCTATCCAAGCATCTCTGCATTCATTCTTTGAGGCAGCTGCGGCCGATCTGGAGATGACCGTAGAAAACCTTTCTGTGACCTTGGTCTGTTTGCCTCAGAGCAGGAGTCAGCAGGCTAGAGGAGTGGCCAAGGTTCTCAGCTACACAACTTCCATTCTCCTGCCCACCCTCACTTCTCTCTTCCAGCATCTTGGCAGCCAAAACTATGGGGTGGACCTCCTAGGTAAGGGCGACCTTGATGTAGACCACCGTAAAGGAGGAATGTCTCAAGTTATTGAACGACACATTAAAATGCACCCTATAATACACTTTCACACCTGCAGCCTGTTAAAAACCTCCTCCGATGAAAAGTTGGAGAGTTAATCCTCTTAACATGCTCATATGGTGTTTTTTTTATAGATTACAATACCTATTATGAGCAAATTAAGCAGTTGATAGCATGGCTGAAAACATTACCATTCTGGTAAATCGACTCGTTAGCGACCCTGTACAATTCTTTTTTCTTTGTCTTCGTCGTCCTTCTTTATGTTGTCGCCTTCTTTCTTCTCGTTCGACATACTCCTTTATTACTACTTGCTATTGTGTAGCTAGCAAAACAGAAAACATTAGGTTTGTGTGTTTGATGAGCAGAGTTGGAGGTGAGCAGGTACACTCAAGCTGCCGGCGACGACTGAGGGGTGCATGGTGATAGAGGCAGGGCTATTTTGCATATTCATAGATGTACTCATACTAAATAAGGCAAAGGTGGTGAGTTACATCTAAGCCATTTTAAGGCATGATGGGAGTTTTTTTTAAAGGAAAAACACTGTAAATATGTAATGTTGATGAACAGAGATGAGTTTTTAGGGGTTTAGTCAATGCCAGGAGAGGAACTTTAACATACCGTCCTGTACCTTAACGACATATACAACCACCACGTGTTCGCTCTTCTCATCCATTTCCCTCTGCATGCTATGGAGCTGAATGAACAGCTGGTTTCCACACCCCTGCAATCACACAGGGACACCCTCCTCTCCACTTCCTACCTTACACATCTTTGAAACCAGTGCTCATTAAGTGTCTCAGTCATGGCCACAGAGCAGCAGGAGCATATTGTCTCCCTCACTAATATCCTGACCTTCCAGGAATCATTCATTACCTAAATCAGCCATCCAGCTCGTCTATCTCTCTGTGATTGTTTGCTATCAGCTTCCCTACTCAGCATCCTTGGCTGTGTTTGAAAGAAACCTAACAAGGATCTCAGCTTAAAGCATCACCTTGTCTTTCCAGTGGGGAGTATCCAGGTGTCCTGTTACAGGATCATCAACAGCCTCTACTCTCTTGGCACCAGTAGCAGCATCTACATGGAGGGGTACTACCTTTTTGTGCTAATGACAATAATGTCGTGTTTTCTTTCCATTTAATGTCTAAAATTTAATTTTTTTCACACAAGATTTTAGTTAAAAATATGGTACTTCTTCATTAATGGTTACTTTACTGTTTTTTTACATACTGTACTATACTGGGAGAATCGCTGATCTTGCTTTTGATTTTGATCTTTGAAATCTGAAGCTCATTTTGATGTATTTTCAATTTAGAATCGAAATCAGCAATCCTACGCCACACAGTTTGATAACACTTGGACACAAGTCAGCCCCATGCTTTGTCCTAACATGGCATTCCTATACAGGCAGAGGCCAGCAGCAGGTGCGTGTCTGGCAGCCCTGACTGGGACTTTTCCTGTATGCTTCCTGGAGCCATCCCTAAACCACAACAACCCTTACTCCATCTACAACATCATGAGTGCTTCGGAGAGAGAAGGTAATAAACAAACACACTGTATACACACAGATATTTATCAGTGCTGTATGTGTAATCTCAGGCTCCTTGAATAGCTCTCATCCCCACATCTTAAAAGGATAGTTAGGATCTTTTGAAGTGGGGTTGTATGAGGTACTATCCCGTAGTCCGTGTATTACCCACAGTAGATGTCAGTCAGCAACTCCCTAGTTGGGAGAAGCTGGCTATGGAGGGACCAGAAACAAAGCATATTTCAACCACCTTAAATAAATCAATATCAGTTTAAGGGATACTATATTTATAATATTTTCACTGCTTTACCTTGCCGTCAGACAGCGATATCTGACAGGAAACTGAAACCGTTGCATTGTCTCTTTGAAGCCAGACTATTGAAAAAAAAAAAAAAAGTGATAAAAATTGCTGAACGCAGGAGCTGCTGATCTACCCCTACCTCAGTCAGTTTTTTTTGTTTGTGTAATTGTGTGACTTTGGCATTTAAAATGGTTATTTTGGATTAACCAAAGTTACACAATAACACAAGCTAACTGATCAAGGCAGCGGGAGACCAGCAGCTCTTGGGTTTAGCATGCCAAAATGACTGTTTTTGTTAATGGAGTCTGGTGGGTTTTATAAGAGCCTGTATGGGGAACTGAAAACGTTTACAGCTTTCCCATCAAAGCGGGCTGTCAACCCCACGTCAGAAAATCCACACCATCCTTTTAAACCCCATGTTTTTTCAGCTTCGTTTTCCATATCTGTTTCTGTTAGACCTGGGGTTGCCAGACCGGGTGGAGGACATGTGTCCCCACCTGCCCTCTCTGGAACAGGCTCTGGAGGAAGCAGAGGATTTGGCAGGCGCTGGTGCCGGAGCTCGCCAGGCCAACTACATCCATGTCACGGAGGTCACTCTGCCTATGCTGTGCAGCTACATGTCCCGTTGGTGGCACTGGGGCCCTGAGGGCCAGCCAGACAGCCCCATCTGCACCGCTGTCATTCCTCAACATGCTAGTGACCTTCTTGGCCACATCCTCCGTATCATCCACAACCATGTTGGAGCTAGCCAGGGCAACTGGATGAAACAGCTGGCAGGTATTGTGCTCACATACAATACTGTTATTTATGTGTGGCTTTCTTTAGTCCACATCAGTTACACCTTTCATTTTTCACACTATTAACAGTTGTCAAATCTTTCAGTTTTTTCTCAGCCAATTATATGCAAAGCCCGCACCGAGCTGTTAAAGAGCCACTTCCTGCCGCTGATGGAGAAACTGAGGAAGAGGGCTGAGTGTGTGCTGATAGAGGAGGAGCAGATGAAAGCAGAAGGGAGTGATACCTCTGAGGCTGAGCTGCACATACAGGAGAAGTTCACTTTACTGGTGCGAGACCTCTACGCCTTCTATCCCCTCCTTATCCCATTTGTGGATTCTAATCGGTAAGGCATGCTGCCAAGGAGCTTAGATGTGGGTAGGCAAGCTTATTTTCTCAGGCCAAAAGCTTCAGGAGTAATTTTAAATTGTAGTAGAGTCTGTAGAAAGTCATTTCACTTTATTTGATATTGACAGCACCCAACCAGTAATTATCATCTGGTCTCGGAAGTTCTTTAAAAACCATTTGAACACAAACTTTTCCATTAATGTTTGTGAAACAGCACTTGGTACTTTTTTAGCAATTTAAACAACACAAGTAAAACCACTGAAACAGAGTGAGAGTAGAAAGGACATTGCCATCCAAATCAGCGTAGTAGGATGAAGCAGCCATTTTGCGACTAATTTTGCCTTTGCATCCATGTAAACTTCTGTATAAACAAACTGACTTGCAAGTTGAGGACTCATTGAGGCGAGGTTTTACAGTAATGACCAAACAAGCATTGGTGTACTTCAAAGCATGGAGAGGAGTCTTAAATGCTTTATATCCGTTGCCTTGCTGCTAAAGAGTAATTAAGGCTAGCTGGATATACCTTACAGTGTTACCTACAGAGAAAAGTAAGTACTTAGTAAGTAGTAGTACTTTGGCACTATATTGCAGTAATGTTACATCATGTTTCGACAAACATGCAACAAAATTAACAGGAAAATATGGTAAAAGTATTCAAACTAGTGTGTTACATAACTCGTTACAACAAAAATGTCATCAGAGTATTCACTTTGTAATGTGTAATTCCCCATACTGTCACTTATAAAAACATCTACTCACTAACATCTGCTCACTGTGCAAGGATGCCAATACCTTCGATCATTTAAAAAGCAGCAGTAGGTCGAAATTAAATTCTCAATCAAGTGAGTTTGACGCACTTGACAGCCCCACTGATATGTGCGTGCAGTTACCATAACAACCAATAACTAGCAATTTTCTGTTGAACGAGTAAGATGACTACAGCAAACAGTTTAGTGTCCTTTCTATTCATTATATTTCTATGAATAAAACATAGCTTTTTTATAAAGAGAGTAGTCAGGGTGTCATTTAGTGGTTATTAAAGTTATTATATCAGGCATATGTTAAGCTTTACAGGAATAAATTCTGCGGTGATATTCAGTGATGTGTTTTGGTTTGTCTTGTCTCAGAGCCAGCTGGCTGAAAGAGTCGAACCCTGACGCTGAGCAGCTGTTCAGCATGGTGGCAGAGGTCTTTATATTCTGGGCCAAATCTCATGTGAGGATGACACACAGCATTTTTATTTATTCCTCTCATGTCAATGTTATTCAAGTGAATATTGTACCCTACAAATCATTTTTCTTCATCCTTGTTTGATACAACAGAATTTCAAATGGGAGGAGCAGAACTATGTGGTCCAAAATGAAATCAACAACCTGGCTTTCTTGGTCAACAATCACAAAATGTCCAAGGTCAGACATTAACCCCATGACAACTCAATGATGTGCATCTCTTTAAATTTGTGACACTGCTACTAGTTGTATAATAATCACAAAAAAGTTGGTAACTTTTAGTCAAGTCTCAAAGTTTATTTATCGTCACGGCTTTTAAATACTCAGTTCAACCATGAACAGAGGAGAATGAAGAGGAAGGGGGATCGTTATTCCACACACACCTCTCTCATTGTGGCTTCCATGAAGAGACTGCTCCCCGTGGGACTCAGGCTTTGTTTTCCAAGCGACCACAGCCTTATCATGTTGGCTAAGAGCAGCTTCACTCAGGTCAGTTGGACATGTACCAGCATTAATGTAGTCCTCATGTGACAGAACCTTTGAAGGTGTAAACCACATTGTAATGAGTGTAGTTAATTGTTGATCTGCAGTGTGGCATGACCATGATGAAGATGAGTGTCTTAAAGGTCCAGTGTGTAGGATTTAGTGGGATATATTGTCAGAAATGGTATGTAATACTCATACCTATGTTTTCATTAGTTTAAAAAGCAACCCCTCTGACCTGTGGTGTTCCCCAAGGCTCCATCCTTGGCCCTCTGTTGTTCTGCATAGACATGCTTCCGCTTGGTCACATCATTAACAAATATAGTATACCATTGCTACACAAACAACATGCAAATATATGTTCTGTTAAAAACCAGTGAAGAAGGCAGTTTTAAACATCTTTTATCCCGTCTGTCTGACATGAAGTGCTGAATGTCCCAAAATGTTCTCCAGTTAAATGACAGCAAATCACAAATAATCCTCTTAGTCGGTAGCAGTGTTGCAACCTCATCGCTATATGCCACTAAACCCTATACACTAGACCTTTAAAATATCTCTGTGATGTATATATTTATTGCTGGCCACTGTTTGCTTTTCACAGAAGAAAACGGAAGATGAGATTCGAGAGCATGTTTTCACCTGCCTTATACATCTCCAGAGTCAGGTAGAGGCTGTCACTGCATTTTTATTTTTGTGTTCTGAACATGTATAGGGTATTCGAGTGTTTTCATTCATGAATACCATTTGCATTATGGGACTTTTTTTCTTCATGGGCCCAGCAACCTAAGACACACATTACAAAACTGAAGACAATCCCATGAGAAGGATAGTCGTCTGATATGGTTAGTGGGATTCCTGTAGCAGTCTGTCATTGTTGGAAGCAGAAATTAAGTGCAAATAACAAGAAAAGGCATTCATCTGGACTATTCTTAGAGTACAAATGAAGTGTATACCTTCCACATTCTGCAGACGTTCTGCATATTCATTGCCATGCCTGAGTACATGTGACTTTTAATTTCAGGAAGGCAGCAAGTGTGTGGTAAATTAAACTGAAGAATGCTCTCATAGCCTGCAAAATCATAAGCTGTTTTTTTTTTAATAATCTTATTCAGTTACCCATTGTTCACCGGAGACATCAATGTGACATACTCACAATACTGTTCAGAATATGCATGCAATATCTGTTTATTTATGAGTCAGTGATAAATGTTTATTCATAAGTCGGAGATGGAAAAAAACATAAATTCTGCTTTGTCATTAGCATAAACAAACTTTTAAGCAAACATTTGTTGATGTTTTTGCACAGCCCATGATCCATCCTTTGTTGGTTGTATGAACATTAGTTATTATTTGCAGTGAAATAGGCTGCTTTGTTGTTGTGGATCATGTGAGAATTCAAGCAAGGAAATTAAAGGCGATAGGGAAAGCAAGATTCAGGACAGCAACTTGATTCCTTAATAATGTTTATTAGCCTAACCATTTCAAACCAAGCTCCCTCATTCACTCTTTCAGCTCTGTTAAAGATTTTTTTCTCATTGCCATAGCCCTTTTTCCCTGAATTAAACTCCTCTCCAGCAGTCTTTCTAAAAAAAAATCTATAACTGAATGGTTGAAATACAGAGGAAACAAAGAAGATGAAAGAAATGAATGTGCCATTCTTTTTTCTCTTTACAGGCATCAAACTGTTTGAGGCAGGAGACCCTTTACGCAGAACACCCGAGCCAGCTGGGGGCCATCACTGACGCCCAAAGTACTGCAGACAGGATTCTTGAAATAGCTCGAGTTCTTTATTACCTAGACCAGGTGAACTTTTAAGACCATATGAAAACATTTTTTTTTTATCAAAGCTGCTGAAAATGTGACTAGTATTACTTTACCAGCCAACTTTTGGCTCCAAACTGAAAAGAAAACTTCTTTGCTGTGTTTGGACCTCTCTTTTGTCGGCCTTTTTTTTGTTACAAAAGACATGTTGACATGTCACAGTAGAAAAAGCACAGGTATAAATAATAAAATGTATAATGTCCATTTTAATTCCATGTAGCTGCTTCGGTTTCAGTGCTCTGGTGTTGTGCATGCTGGCTCAATGTCACACTGTCATGGCTTAGGGCTCATTTACACTCCCTTTACATACAAAAATAGATACATCTGTTTCAAACATTGTTAACATCACTGCTCTCATACTTCCACGTATCCTTTATGATGGCCTTGATACAGCCAACATGTGCCGCTTGAGGGCAGAGTCAAAAGTTTCACACAACAACAGATGAAGCGATGGTGGAGGGAGTAGTAATATTGTACCTTTAAACAAAGGCAGCATTGTAGGTGGTGGTGGTCTGCGAGGCCCTTAAATACATCCCAAATCTTTTTACTATATCACAGATTTGTTCTGTTCCACCATTATTAAAATTTCCTCGTCTCCTATGGTTGTATTTCCCTTGAACTACGCTACACTGCCTCCATGATGCCCGGTGTTACTGCTGTGTTTCATCCATATCTGTAAGCTTTCAGAAAACGTGAACAAATGCAGATGAAATGAATGCAGAGTATGGACAGAAGGCTCCGTCAGTCTCCGTATCTAACGTTGAGCATAATGAGCCCTTGCTGGGACAGAACGGAGCCATCGTTAATATTATCAGTAACACCTGTTCTCTTCCTACAGTGACTGCTCAAAATGGCTGCTGTGAAAAAGGTCTGAGACAGAGAGAGAAAGATTTCTTAAGGAAACTGAAAGAGCTTTCCTTTGATTTGAAATGTCAGAAGCTTGCATCCAGTGAAGACGAATGAGCATTTGAGAGAATGAAAGGTTTCATAGATCTTTTAAGGTTGCTTTCCTTATTTTTACAACTATTTTAACAGTAGAGGTGATTTTGAGTACAGTTTAAGGTACTCATGTGACCTTGTTTTCATAAGTGTATGAGCTCTAGATTTCCTCAGAGCCATCCATATGCCTTGTCCTCACAGGACTACTAATAAAGCCATTTTGTGGTGCATGTATAGGCTGTACATTTATTCATTCTATAAAAATCCCTGATGAAGACGCTGAGTAGTAGTTCCTCTATTGTTTTCTGTAAGTAAAGTGACTTGTGATCCCTCTCTGCCATCATTAGTCTCTGAGTTGAGAAATGTGTTTGTTTGCCGAACATGGCTGAATTATTTTGTTTCTGCCAACATGATTAGTTGGTCATTTCTTAGAGCTGTTGTTCATTGACAAGTGAGGATTTGCCTCCTTTTCAGTTGTTTGATATTACAAGGCCTGGTAGCTAAGGGGATAAGAAACACTGATTTATTTTGAATAGTCATGCCTGCAGTGTGAATGTACGATAACTGCAAAACAAAAGCATGAAGATGGATCTCTGCAACAGCAACCACTGAAACTCCTGAGTTCATTCCAGGTCGTGTGCACTACCTTGTTACATTATCTGTGTCACATCTTTATTTATCTTGGGTTTTGGGTTCAGGTGGAACGCCCACAGAGAAGTAAAAAACCTGCTTGGCACAAGGTGTTGTCTAAACAGAGGAAACGAGCGGTGGTGGCCTGCTTGAGGATGGCCCCCCTCTACAACTTACCCAGGTACAAACCTGTGATTACATTCGCATATTAAAGCATATTAAACCCAGAGTCTTTGTGCGGTTTGTATGTGATATAGGAATAGTTTTTTGATGTTTGTGTCTCGCAAATTATAGTCTTTACTCTCCAGTGGACGTATCCTTGAATAGGTATAAGAGGCCTTGATTAATAAAGAGTCTAATCAGAGCTCTTTTATAGTTTAATAATGTCCCTCTATGCAGCCTGTTTTCAACCTCTTATTTGCATTTGTCTATGCAAATGCAAATCTCATGTTGTCTCTCCGCCCTACCCTCTTCTTCCCCAGGCACAGAGCTGTCAACCTGTTCATCCAAGGCTACAATAAACTGTGGATATCAACTGAGGACAACAGCTTTGAGGAGAAGCTTGTGGAGGATTTGGCTGTGAGTGGAAAAGCAAACCACGTTGACATCAGTAGTTTGAAATAATTTTGTAACATACAAAAGTGAAAACAGGCCAGAGTTTTGAATTGTGATCAGGTGAGAAACACAAATTGGCATTTTTCCATTTATAACAAAGATTTTCCAATCATGAACATGATTGTACCTCAAATATGGCCCATGTTTTTTTTGGGCAATTTGCACCCAAGACTTTCTTAAAATTTTTAAAAGGGTCTTGTCCCTGTCTCAAGTTGATTTTGTAGTTCAGTTGATGACCTGAAAGGGCCTTTTCAAGCCCTTGGCTTAGCTTTTCAGGCAGCACGTCTTCTGCGCTGCATACACATCTCACCTACTTTGCAGCACCAAATTCACACTGTGCACTAACACTCCAGTATGTTGTTTTACATACAAGAAATTAGCATGTTTTCCCATTTTGTACTGGGAAATGATACTCTCAGTTCAAACCATATCTGTGAGAAGCCACTACTATTTCCCGATTTGGAAACTTATGAAAGAAAAAGTTTAATGTCTGGAGTGGATCGAGTGGACCCATCAGCCCAATATATTTTTTGCACTTTTGGGACTGTATACTTAAGGATCTCCCATGATTGTGGCGATTCACAGTTTTTTAAAAACCCATTATATTGGCTGTTTTATACCATCACAGACTGCTGGTTCCTCACTCATCTTAACTGGTCTATAGGGGCCACAAGTGATTAAAACAATCACATAGCAAAAGGCATTCCTGTCAATCCGCCAGGCTAAAAACAAACCTTAACTAATCCGCTGGAGGCCATATTTTGGGCTTTGTTTGGCTCAAAAACCAACATCCTTAGAAAAGTTCAGTCTCATTTTTAACCAGAGCATCTGCAGAATAGCGGCATGGTGGTGTGGTGGTTAGCACTGTCACCTCACAGCAAGAGGGTACCCGGTTTGATCCTGGGTGCGGGAGCCCTTCTGTGCGGAGTTTGCATGTTCTCCTCATGTCAGCGTGGGTTTTCTCCAGGGACTCCGGCTTCCTCCCACAGTCCAAAGACATGCAGGTTAGTTGGTGACTCTAAATTGTCCGTAGGTGTGAATTTGAGTGTGAATGGTTGTCTGTCTCTATGTGTCAGCCCTGTGATAGTCTGGTGAC
>JAPZEB010000003.1:20970567-20982440 GCA_029783705.1 Chaetodon striatus | reverse complement strand
TTTGAAATTATTGTTCCTACGTCCTTCCAGAAGGACTGAATAGAGGGACAGGTCCAGAAAACATGGGCATGATCCGCTATCATTTCTCCACATTCCCTCCAGCAAGTTGACTGAGAACCAGTTTTTTTAATCTTCTGTTTGGGAGTTATAAAAAATCGAATCAGGTTCTTCCAACAGTGTAATGTTTGATGTTTGAAGTACATTTTTGTACTTATACATTTATTCTTCCACCCAAGTAAAATTTTGAATACAAGACTTATATCTGTTACGAGGGAGCTGATCTAACTCTGGTCTTTCTAAGTTTGATGCTGTCGTATTGTATTGCATTATAATGTGTGTTTCTCATATTTTTTTCAAAAGTATGCTTGTATGTCTTTGATAAGGTCATTCTTTTTTGGTCTCTTATTGTCTTGCCAGGTAGCATCCTTGCCTGCATCTGCAGAAGAGGAGGAAGTGGCCGCATCTGTTATCAGTGAGGGACTGGACTCAGCTGCTGACGATGAGGACAGAGATTATTTTGTGCTGGAGGAGAGTAGTGGATACATGGAGCCGTCGCTCCGTTTCCTGGCCGTGGCTCACACAATCATATCCTTCTGTTGTATTATCGGATACTACTGTCTCAAGGTATACCAGCTCGAGTTCATATACTTTTGTAGATTTTTAATGAACTCATTTCACTTTCTTGAATCAGTTTCTAAACCACAGAAGGATTGACAACGAAGCACATTGCGAACAAAGATAGCTTTTGACCTGTGCTGCTAATCTAAATATCAGAGATTTGAAGTTTTTCCAGCTGAGCAGTGGACTTCTAAAGAGTCAAGTGATCACTGTAGTGTTTGATTGGCAGGTACCGTTGGTCATATTCAAACGTGAAAAGGAAGTGGCGCGCAGGCTGGAGTTTGACGGGCTGTATGTGACAGAGCAGCCCCCTGAGGAGGACATCAAAGGGCAGTGGGACCGACTGGTCATTAACACACCGTATGTTCATAGCCACATAATCAGCTGGCTGATGTCATATTAACATCAAACATGTTTTATTCTAGTTATAATAGTTTGAGAAACTTACTGTTGGCACCTTTTTATAGTCATGCCACAAGTTGTACAGAAATGTTTCACTTGTCTATGTTTCTGTTGTCTATGTTTTTTTAATTAAATTTTTTTCCATTCTAAATATTTTTCCATTGTCTTTCTCTTTTCAGATCATTTCCAAGTAATTACTGGGATAAATTTGTGAAGAGGAAGGTAGGCTCTTCTTTGATTTTGCGCAGTAAAAATATTATACATTCTTTTCCAAATGTGCTTATGGATGTATGTAATTGTGTGCATATTTCACTCAGTGACACTTCATTAAGAAACTAACTGAGATTTAATGAGCCATTTAATGGCAGGTGTAATTATTCCCCTGTCAGTTACAAAATCGTTTTATTGTCTCCAGAGACAGTGCGGCACTTTTAGCTTCCTCATTCGGATTACCTCCGCTGTTATGAAAAGAAATTATTCTTTGCTTTAAGTTTAAGAAACTCCTTTTTGGTCTTCTTTTCCTTTTATGAGAACATTCAATCGACTTTTCAGCAAAATTTAGGAGAAAATAAAAGAAAAGTAGGTCTGTTGAACTGAACCAGAATACCGTAGCTGGTTTTACTATTTCCCTGACACATTAAATCAGGAGAGTCAGTCATAAAAATCATAAAGTCTTGAAAATGACTGCAAAGACCCATATTACATCTGTACTGCCCAAAGTATGTTATAGCACTTTCTTTTGCATCTTGTTCCAAATTTGATGTATAATGGTTAGAAAATAGAGTGCTAATGTCTGTTTCATTGACTGTAAAGAAACGTGGAGGTAGTGATGGCACTCATTGGCTTCTAACGGGCTTCTCGAGGTTTTTAAACCTTGATTTTAGTGACCAGGAATGAGATTTTCATGGACAGATGGGACCCAAGTAGGACAAGAAGATGGAAACCACCTCAGCCGATTGTAATGTGCTGAGATTCCTGCTACTCAAACAAGCATGCTCTGAAATATGCCACTCTTTAAGCGCAAATATATCTTAAGTAAAATTTGTTTCTATGTCACAAATACCCGTATAAGAAAACTGACAGTACAGGGTGGCAGCGGTTACATACACATTACTAACACAAGGCCTTAAAAAGTATTAAATTGTCTTAAATTCACATCGAATGGGTTTTTTATACAGATCACTGATGTAATTTTTGGTGTTGTCGTTATAGGAAACATCATTTTAACAGGAGGAAAACACTGTTTTACGGGTTACCAGACTTTAACACAACACCTGTATGTGCGCAGTGCACCTTTTTTTTACCCCTCAATGCACCTAGATCACGCAATGACTGCATTGTTAAACTAGGACCTTGCAAGCTGTGAAAATTGGGAAAGTGCAAGTGTAAGGACAAATAGCTTAAAAGAATAACCATTACTGAAGGTGATTCAAGCCAGTGTCTTGAAATGTTTACAGAGCAAACTGTGCTGTATGTCGAAGCTGTTTGAAACTAGGCGTTAGGGGGATCAGGATGGTGGAATCACACATGCAGAGCTGCAAGCACAGAAAGTATCGTCAGGGTAATTTTTACTGTTCATTTTTAACTGATATCCAGTGTGTACTTGGAAAGAGTTTATTTTTATTTTTGATGGGTATTTCCACAGCAAGTCTGGTCTTTAATTTCATTTAAAGTGGTATTTAAAAGGTCCTAAAAACTCTTAAATTTAGCCTGTTTATACCTGTAGACACCCTGCAGTAGCTGTTTAGCCCATAATGTCTTTTTTGAGCGGATCTCTGAAGAGTAAGAGAATTTTTTGGAGCCAGCGCCTAGCATGCATTGGAGGTGGGGCCCTGTTCATTTCTATTAAAGTTGTTAAGTTGTGCATAAAGTCAAAAACTTCCTTGGTTTGAAGTTACCTGTATCTTCAGCATTGTGGAATCCAAAGAGCAAGTGCACTAGAGTCTTACATCAGCTGAGCACCAAACTTCAGGTTTAGTGCTGCTAACTTGAATGAGAATTAAATGATTAAATCGTGTGACTTCTCCATACTTCTGAACTGTTAGCGGACTGAATGGATCCAGTCAGAAGAGTGAAATGAGTCATTCTGTGATGCTCAAAAAATGTACCCACTGATTTACAGACATCTCTTTGACAGTGCAAGTTGTGATGAACCAGACGTTGTAATTCCACAGTTTGGCCACTATGTCACATTGGCTTTAAAGCCTGGTGCTTTTCTTGGGGTCTTGGGCATTATCAGCACTGTATCCTAAGGCACTACTGCACTCTGTACTGCTGTGCTGGGGCGGCCTCTAGCTCTATATAAAGTATGTTTAGCAGTGCCACATTGCATTTAATAATCTGTATTACATCATTTTATGAGCCTGCAGTAAAATAGATGGTAAAATGCCCTGAAGTGCTCTGCTAATCAACTTTTGAGTTTGGACATTGTAGATATTGCTCATCATACTTTGAGTGCTAATGTTTGTAATAAGAAAATGGCTCCATAATAAAACTAGACTATGTTGGCTCTTGTTTCAAGACAATAAATCAAGTGACATAGGATGTCTCGGAGCCACAGCAGCATAATGATAAGGAGAAATTCTGCGTTCACTTGCCAAGGTTCACTGCACATATACATACAGTGTTTTAGTAGGAAGGCAAAGAGTTAAACATAAGCCCACGTCAATACCGATTATTTATATACTGTCAGATTGCACACAATAAAAATAACAGACCAGTTACCATTATTTACACAACCAACATGCTACTGTGGGATGCACAACCATTGTGCACCTAAAATCTCACTCTCTCTCTGTCTCTTCCTCTCTTCATGTGTCAGTTTGTTATATGAGTCACTGTACTTTTATTATGTCGACCTGTTCTGTACACACATCTATTGCACATTTGTCAGTCAGTTTTTTTGGGCAGTTTTTCCTCATCTGCTGAGAGGGTCCAAGAACAGAGGGATGTCATATGTTTTAAAGCTTGAGGCAAATGCTATTGGGCATTTTAAATAAAATTGAGTTTAATTGAATTGAAAATCTTGTATCCGGGACACAAAATCTTCACCCCTTTTGTTCAGCAGCTATCATAAGCAGCACCATCATCTTGTAGCAGAACTAAGCTGCCATCTCATTACGTGCAGAAGAATTCAATCTCTTACCTCTTGCTACCTCCTGTCATTCTTTATTCAGATGAAAAGGCACCTAAGAGACTATTGTTTTATGTAAATCTGTCTTCTTGCCCTGTCAGGTGATGGATAAGTATGGTGACTTTTACGGCAGTGAGAAGATTAGTGAACTCCTCGGTCTGGACCAAGCTGCATTAGACTTTAGCTCTGAGAGAAAAGAACAGAGGAGGCTCAAGAGAGACACTGCCTGGAGTGCTCTGTGAGTAGAAAAAAAAAAGTCCTTGCCATCTTGCATTCTTAAAGGGATCCGTGGGAAACTGCAGCCATCTAGTCTGTCGTTTATTTTGCATCGTATGCAGTTAAGTTTCTCAAAGATATGGTGGATTGTTCAATAGGATGGGATTTTAAATTGAGTTTTTTTATTGTTGTTATTTATGTGTGTCATACACTGAAGCGTGGCGCATCAAAAGACAAGATTTTCATATTATTGTTTCTTTGTTTCAGTATAGCATATATATTATTGTTATAAATAATAAATAACTCTGGCCTTTGACAGGTAATATAGTATGCACTTGTGTACACATAGCAGCCTGCTATGATGATAGCAATGTGGCATCCTTCACTGGAGGATAGCTTCAAGCATGTTTGCATACAGGCAACTTGGTGTTAATATTAATGGGAAAATGTTCAAATAAGGAAATCAATGCAGCTCTTTCTCTGATGCACTTTACTGTAGAGGTGAATGGGACCCCTGATGAACACGACCAGCCTGTTCACTGCATTGCCAGTTCTTATCTTGGCCTTGTTAGCTACGTCTTAAAATAACATTTTAGATGCTGCTGTCATTATTAATAGCCTACGGCATTACAAATAGCCATCTCACTAATACTGTGTACGTGTTTTTTAGTATGTGTGTGTTACCTAATAAGGGTGGCCAGACAAAAGAAGGTCCTAGAACATTATGTTGTACTTGAGGAGGAACAGGACATTCTGAAATGAAGCCACGTGACAGACAGGCTCTTTGAGAAGACACTGTAGCAACATGGGTCTGATTTTAACCATGGACATCTTGGCCTTATTTTCCAGGTTCTCACCATGTATCTGTGTGATGATGCTATTTATTTCAGATTCAACTCCATTGACATGAAGTACCAGGTCTGGAAACTAGGAGTTGTGTTCACTGATAATGTGAGTTCACTTGTGTGTGTAGTATTTCATGGCTTCTGCCCAGTCTGTTTGTGTGTGCCCTCTTGTTCCTACAAAGCCAAGATAAAGGTGTCACTTCTTGCAATTTACGTTAACCGATAATTACTGAGCAGGGTGCTTAAAACACTTATCTGATGTTTTATGACTTATCCCTCATTTGTTTAATCTTTTGTTCTGCTGTGCTAAGATTTTTGTTTGATACTATTGCACATGCTGCAGAAGTGACGGTGGTAATATCCTGTGATTCTGCCTTATCTAAAATACACATTTGTCTCCCTCTCATCTGTCCTGGTAATCTATATTGCCTGTTATTATGTGTGTGTGTGTATGTCCTCTTTGGTGTGTGCACAGTCCTTCTTGTACCTGGCCTGGTACATGGCCATGTCGGTTCTGGGTCACTACAACAACTTCTTTTTTGCTGCCCACCTTTTGGACATCGCCATGGGCTTTAAGACCCTTCGTACCATCCTTTCCTCTGTCACACATAATGGAAAACAGGTGTGTGTGTGTGTGTGTGTGTGTCAGTCTGTCTTTAATTCTCTATCCATCTGTCTTAATGTGTGCTCATATGTGCAGTGTGCATGCATGTGATGTTTGCTTTCACGCTGTAGCGTTATATTGGGGCTTTTCTAAGATGAAGAAGCGTATTAAAGCCCATCTGCCTCTGTCTATCCCTTTGTAATTATGTGTGTGTCTGTCAGTTGGTCCTCACTGTGGGCCTGTTGGCGGTTGTGGTGTATCTCTACACTGTTGTGGCCTTCAACTTCTTCAGGAAGTTTTACGACAAGAGCGACAACAAGGACGCCCAAGACATGAAGTGCAATGACATGCTTACTGTGAGTTAAATGTGCATATTAGCACAAGGACACACACATAGTGGTCTGTTTCCCCACACATACATATATATATACCTGTTCTATCTTCCTATGTTTATATTTCTAACACAAACATAGCCGCACACTTGCTGCTTACTGCTGCCTCAGATTGAGAGCGGTAGAGGAGGATTCTGACAGCGATCCCAATTGTTAAAGTAAGAACAGTCTCTTGTCTTAGTTTTCCATAAAATGATGGACACATGGATAGAAACAGTCCCTCAAGCCTCAGCATAGCTTTTTGTTTGGCTATTCACAACATTAACACCCCACCGCCTGCTCTATTCTAATGTGGACTCCACTGTCACTCACATATGCAGGCGGATTGGCAGCGATAGCATTTGAATAAAACCCTGCTATTATAGGAGGCAGGGGATATTACATTAAATCCTCAGTCACACTCACTGTGTTATTGTTTATGTTGGACTTTTAGCAGCAGTGATTTGCAATCCCTTTTCCAACATTTCCACCACATTTTTTATACAAATAAAATACAAAAATGGCAAAAATATGAATCCAAAGACAAGCAGAAGACATCTCTGTTTGGGCCTCCTCTGAATTTATATAGGTAAAAAAGGTGCCAGTTTCAAAGTTTGGATATTCCTTGAAAGTTCAGCAGTCAATTTCTGTGCTGTTTTTGTTCAAGTTACTTGTGGGAAATATCCTTGACACTTAAAAGCGCTGTACAGTCTTTGCTAGACAACTAGAATGTTAATTATTCTTGCCTCATAATCGTACACAAACTCCTTGTGGGGAAATACTGTCTGAGGCAGAATATTGATTAAAATGAAACTTCTTCTGTTCTGTGAAATTGTGTAAGAATGCTGCCTGTTTAAAACTTTTAAATGCCTCCCCCAAAAGCAACTAGCATGGAGACGGGCATGAAAATGAATTGAATGAATTTTGATTTTGTTTTGCAGCTTGAATTTTCAATTTACAGCGTTGTCCTTGGAGTTTGGAAAACAATACTCTAGTCATTTTTTAGATACTTTACATTTTTCCCCCTTACTGCATACCCTTGTTAGAGACAGTGTGGCTGTGCATACTATACAGTAATATAAAATGTATTTTCTGTCAGTGCTACATGTTTCATATGTATGTTGGAGTGCGTGCGGGAGGGGGCATTGGTGATGAGATCGAGGACCCCGCTGGAGATGAGTTTGAGGTGGAGCGCATCGTCTTCGACATCACATTCTTCTTCTTCGTCATCGTTATCCTCCTGGCCATCATCCAGGGTGAGTCACAAACACTGAATCTGTTTCAAAAATACAGCTCAGCATTAACATGTATTCCACATGTTTTTCACTGAGACACACACAAATACATTTTATTCCTCTTGTTTGACTAGAACCGGGTTTATGAATTTTTCATGAGGAATTGGAAAAAGAACAAAGTATCTGTTTATTCCTCTGAGTCCTTAAGTTTCACTGACACCTGTCATTCAGAGACAAGCGTGCACACACATACATGTGCATAAACAGATTCACAGACATACACAACTGTGTCCTTTTTTTATTCAGGCTTGATAATTGATGCCTTTGGGGAGCTTCGTGACCAGCAAGAGCAGGTGAAAGAGGATATGGAGGTGAGATTTGGCATTTTCTCTCAGAAACACTTTTCTTGTACACACACATTCCAGCTCAGACAACTGCACTACTGATATGAAGTAGTTTTCAGTACATTTTGTGTTGTATGGAGGTTGTACAAAAGCGGCAACTTCCAGGGCTGAAAAATGAAGCCAACACTTGAGTGCCAAAAATAGTTCTTTGAATGGCCACTTGAGGATGGCTCTGGAAGTCTGTCAGTCCCTATAGACATGCATGTTGAAATGCCCAAATTCACAGCAGACAAACAAAATAAATGTTTACAGCTTTAATACGTCTTAAAAAAGACGGTTGCTAACAAGTGGCTAAATGAGACCACAACACGTCATCATGCCAGCCACAGCTTTACAGCGTATTCGGGGTAGAGATTTTAAATTATGCAGCCGTAGTGTAGTTAGTTTAAAGCCTAGGGATAGCTTTTTACCTCTGGCGATTGCATTTGGGCTTCAAAAAACACAAGAGGTATTCATTTCAAAGATTATCTTGCTGAACAAAACATGTTAGTATCATAAACATTTGTTTGCCACAGAGCTTATTTTCTGCAGTACTCTAAAATCCAATGAAAAAATCTCATGGACATCTCATGAGATCTCAGGACAGGGCCACTTCTAGTGACAGGCTGTCTGCCAAAACTGTCCTCAGGCTTCTCAGTCAGATTCACCCCTCGCTCCTCCATAGGCTCAGCCTCCTGGCCAAATATGGTTACTTCTGGCTCCAAAAAAACAAGATGGCGATGGCTGTAATGCTGAACTCAAGGCTTCAAAACAGGAGTCCACAAACCAATGGGTGGCATCACAATAGCTACGTCCATTACTTTTGCAGTCTGTGGTTGTGCAGTATAAAGTACTGTGCAGATTTAGATACAGACAGGATAAAAATTTGAAATCAGTAGCCAAGTAAGCTTGAGTTGTAATTTAAGCCAGTGTGTGAAGAGTTAACTGTGAGCACAATATTGAGCAGGTTAAGTAGATTCAGTTGTTGTGTGTCACAGGAAATGATCGTACCACTGGAAGAGGATGCCATTATCTCTGTCTCCTGAATAGTTAGTGGATAATAATAACAGAAAGCGAAATCTGAGGAAAAATCGCTGGTGTTTATGTGTAAATGACACACATGGAAAAATATATTTTGGATAAAATAAGCATCACTTGCTGTCTTTGGCAGCAGTTGGCTGTTTAAGTCGTTATTTGCTCAGAACTCTGAGTCTCTGAGGCTTGTTAGACTCCTGTCACAGTGCTTGCATACTGACACAAGTGTAGTGTTGTTAGAGAATGTAAGTTCATTTAGAGCTTAGTGAGTAAAGGCTAGATGCAGTAGAATACAAATGAAGGTGCATTTCTCCATAATTACGATTCCACAAATTGCATCACTTAGAGTCGCTGAACATGAGTTACATGTAATGCTTGTTTTGTCGGAGCCTTAGGAGTTTATTGACCACGTAGCCTTGGTGCATACTGTACAAACCTCAGGGCTACGCCTCTAAAGGCTGCAGCAGATGTGACGAGAATCCTACCAAAGCAAGCCATGCATGCGGGACAAGTAAGGTTATAAGAGACTTTATTAGCAGGCTGACAACCGTGTGTAGTCGGAACAGGCAAACAAGTCCAAAGGTGCACGAGAGGCAGGCGTGAGATCAAAGGCTGGACCGCTGAGGCAACAGGGCAGAATAGACGGTCTGACAAACAGCGGAGAGCTATCTTTTAAATGTAAAGGGCGCGCATGTGACGTCACTGAATGCATAGTTGTCATGGTCACTCCCACTTGAGTGGCAAACACACAACAGTATTTGTCACTGTACATTCACATGAAAAATACACATCACATGAAAGAGCAGAGAGCTGTTGTGCAGACAAAGACTGAGAAAGGACTCAAGCAAACTGTTTCAACTGAAGCAAGCGGGAGCTGTATTATATTAGTCTATAGTATAGTGAATGAATGACTAAATGTTTTATTATTGTGCCTTGCAAACAATTCTGCCCAGCCTGCGTGGGCTTACAAGACACCATAAAATCAAACAAGCTAGGACCAGAGTCCAGCGCACATTGTTTTCAGACAATAATAAGAAAAAAAGAGAAAAGGAGAAACAAATAGAGCAGTGATGTATGCATCCTCAATATTTAAATCATTGACTTCAGTGTGTATGAAACACTCACAGAGATATTTACCGTGTAGCACTATTAAACATATCTTTCCTTCCTTTCCAGGCTTTTGTGACAAAATTGTCAAACCTTAACACATCAAAATTAAACAGCCATTCCAGCTTTTGGTCATCAGAGTACCAGAGTATCCCAGGGTTTAGTCGAGCCATTTCACGGAACATTAACTCTCTTAAGTCATCATGCATTGTACAGTATAAAAGAAAATGGCTCTTACTTCACACTTCACACCCAAATCTCACAGCTCACACAGTCTATTTTACTCTTGAGTATTGTTGAATTGCCCAATCTTAATGGCCAGAGGAAGAATAGGTGCTCTCAGGTGTGCATAGTATAGGCTAGTATTGTCATTTCTCATTGTTAATGTGTGTTTTTATGTAGTCTCTAGTTTCTTTCCACTATGTGTCTCTTAAAAAATGAAACAGTACCACAAATTTTATAGCTGCTTTTCCCAGATATTCAACGTCTGGTGAAAGCAGCTGTAAAAATTTGAGGCACTGTTTTATTTAGACATAATTTGCTCTGCTGCAGTCGGCAATGATAAATCAGTTTTAGCTGCTACTCCCATCCCCATAATTTGTAGCTCTAAATAGGAGTCCCCTAAATACACATTGCATTAACCCCAAATCCCTTTTTTCTGTCATTTTACCAACACAGAGTCTTTGTGTGGCTACATATTAAATATGGGCAGAGGTAATATGACTGTTTCATACCCCCAAAAATGATGCAAATCCTCAGCAAATATGCCCCTCTGTGTCTTATGAAAACCTGGCAGTGAGTAATCTTGGGAGTATTTTGCTGTTCTTATTTACAGTCCTTTGCCTTTTGTGGGAATCCTTTGAGTGTCGTTGTAAAAGAAGCATCTTAAAAGGTGCCATATTGTTGTGCTAACAGACTAAATGTCACGTCTGAGTCACAGAGCACTAAAGCAAAAGGCCTCTGTCTTTGAGGTTATTTTTCTTGTAATATACTCCTGAGAACATGTTTGTCTGAGGCTGCTCCATGAATCATTACGTGTCTTACATCTCTCCTCCCGCAGACCAAATGTTTTATATGTGGAATAGGAAGTGAATACTTTGATACGGTCCCTCATGGATTTGAGACTCACACTCTACAGGAGCACAACTTGGCCAACTATCTGTGAGTTGATTTAATGCTCACTACTGTCATGCCTCGACCTAATAACTTGGTAAATACTAAAACTCACAACCTGGTGTGTTGCCAGTGAAAGGCTTTTGCGATATTACGTTTCACAGCTGCAGTGAAACATAAATATTATGCATGCTCCAACATCACTAACAAAAAAAATGACACCTCCATCTGTGTTCATGTTAGTTAATCATTCATCCATTTGGCTGTTTAACTGTTTATCCCTGTAAACCAATAGCCTATCATGTTCTCAACACTGTTATTCTGTTTGGCTTTAGGCCTGTTCTTGATTTAAAATATTAACGGCAGTGTTATGTTTATAATTCAGATTCAGACCACTCTCTTGTTCCAACTAATATGGGTATCAGTTAACATTATGTAATGTTAAGGTTTGTAAAGACAATCAGGTAAGACCTCATGTGTTAGTAATGGATGCCCAGGACTAAGACCAACTCTAGATGTGTACACGGACACGGACGATGCCTTCTGTCCATACTTTGCGTTCATGTCGTCTGTATTTGTGCACGTTTTCTGAAAGCTTACGGATACGGACGAAATGGAGCAGTACCACCAGAAATCGTGAGGGCAGTGTAGCGCAGTTCAAGCAGGACACAACAGTAGTGCTGTGCCTCAAATCACATACTTGCGTTAGTACACTTCCATGTAGTATACTATGTGCACTATGTACTTATTGGCGTAGTAATTTTGACAGAGTAGTGTTGTCTCAAACTTAACACGGCTGTTGTGCACTTAC
>JAPZEB010000003.1:20957271-20970467 GCA_029783705.1 Chaetodon striatus | reverse complement strand
ACACTCAACTTCTTGACTGTTTTGAGTGCACCATCCGTGTACTCATATCACACTGCATTTTTCCATACTTCTCAGTGTGAATACACTTATGCACTCAAAATATTAAGTGTAAGTACAGAAGTATGTGATTTGAGACACAGCATAGGACTCCATGAAGACATTTTAAAAATGGTGGAATGGAGCATGTGTATTTAAAAGCCTCACCAACCATCAACGTCACAATACAGCCTCCTTTAAAGGGAACATTATTACATCCTCCTCCATCGTTGACATGTTTTTTGTTGTCAGAAATGTTTTACTCCGCCCTCTAGTGGCCTCTAGTGCCTTCCAGTGGATGTATCAGACCAACTTAAACCAACGGACTAAAACACAGGATTTTTTGCTTACTCTTAAGACTCATATATACTCCCTTTGTGTACAACAATAGATGCATTCATTTTAAACATAGCCGCCACTGCTCTCATACTTCCATGCATCCTTTAAAATCAAAAGAAGCTCCACTACAATACAATAAAGACACAGGCAGGTATGAATCAATCGGTCACAGGACGCTAAAACATATTGTAGCATCCATATGAGCTTTTTAGATAACAAACAATAAAATAGTAGAAAATATAGCAGAAAATTCAATGACAGTACAAATAAAAATCATCACAAAAGGATGAAATGACAATGGAGGTGAGAAAATGTTTGTGTAAAGGTAGAAAATACCTATTTAAGTTATCATCAACCCATTTTTTTAGGTTTTTCAGTGGTTTTGCGCATATAACACAAACCACACAAGCAGTGCACATCACTTGTGTGGATGCACAATTGATCCACTGAATTAATGAACACTTTTTCCACGATGTGGTCGGTTAAAAATTGTTATTTGTAAGTTGTTGTTGCACTGTGCACTGTTGCCACATCAGTAATTGTCATTGACAAAGCTTATTGAACCTAATTAGTATGGATTTCTCTATGTGTTTGCATCCTCTCACCAACAGACCCCTCACTGCTCATGTCTATGCATGCATGGTTGTCCTTCATGCAACATTTTAAGCCCACCTGATGAGGGTCTACAGACTGAAATGTCACAACTCATTGCTTCATTCTTCTTGTCAACCATCAAATGATTGCAAGCATTGAAGTAAATAACCCGGCTGTCAAAATACAGCTGTTATCACTCATTGTATTTCCACTTGAAATACCTAACAACTGTTTCCATAATCACCACAATCCCTGGCCTTGTGCACAAGCTCTTAATTTAGTGCTGCAACTATCTGTGTGGAAGGTATGTGAGTCGCTACATGAACCCCTCTTCTGTGTCCTTACAGATTTTTTCTGATGTACCTTATTAACAAGGATGAAACTGAACACACGGGGCAGGTATAATAGTTATCTCTCTTGTTTTATTGTGTGATCCACTCAAAGTCAGAACAAGGTGTGCACTTTTAAAGCTAGGAAACAATTCTTCTGTCACTACCAAATGCCACATTCCTTAATATATCCACAACGGTTCCTCAATGTCTCGGTGACCTATTTATTCCAGCTTATGTCATCGCAATGACAAAGCTGTAGTGTAACCTTTTCAGCTAAGACAGAATCTGCATTCATTGTGTCTCTCAAAAGCCCTATCAGTCCTGGCACGCACATTTTATGATAATGTACATGCCAGGCATACCTCTTATGATTCTACTTTATCTTTTCACTCATAAACCATTTAAGTATTACAGCTATAAATCTGAAGTGGGGGGCTTCAAGTTGCAAGTATTTTAATTCACTTGTCTTATCTTTTCAGTGTAACATCTTAAATGACTTGTAGCCTAGAGGAGCAGAGATGAGTGCTTTACTGTAAATCAGCACGGAAATGATAGTTTCACTGTATTTTAAGAGCTGCAACTTCTTCTCTTCCTCTCGCACTTTAGTGTATCTAAATCTATGAAAGAGATGTCCGTCAGAATAAATGAGGACATGCTCAACTGTAAACGCTGCACAGTGTAATATGAAAACAGTCATAAATCCATTCATATTTGGAATAATTTCCGTTTATCTTTGTAGCGCAGACTGCATTTTGGATGTGATGCTGCCGAATTGATAAAAGGAAGAAAATATTACATTGTTTATCACGCTGAAACATTTACGACAATTGGGTGCTATTTCCAAATGGAGCTGTGCTCTGGGACTCATCCCTAGATATACTGTGTGTATTCCTTCAGTGTGGTGTTATTCTCAGGTGTGGATTAAAGAGGGAGCTGCTAGGTGGAATGTGGAAAATGTTTCTCGACGGGCCAGACAAATGCTGGAAGAACTTAAATTTGAAACAATATTATTTGTGGACGCTAGTTTAGAGTGTTATTTTACTGAAGAATGGATACGTTTGGGGTAGTTAAGAGATATATTACCGCTCTTGTTGTCTTTGCCAGGAATCCTATGTGTGGAAAATGTACCAGGAGCGGTGCTGGGAATTCTTCCCTGTGGGAGACTGTTTCCGTAAGCAATATGAGGATCAACTGGGATGAAAGGAAATCTGAGAGATCTAAGGCCTTCCTAGATAATGGCATTACTCTGAAGCCATCTCGATTGATGCCCTTGGACTCACTAAATTACCGTGAATTTTGTGTGCACTATTGATTTTGGACTGATTTTCCCACAAAGTACGCATTCTTGATAGCTATGCACATCGGTATTTCTGAATTATGTAGATTAAATTATTTGGAAACTTAAGAATGAGGACCATTTGTTTATGTTTGGATGTAAAACTAATGTGCTGTTTGTTTTGGCAGTCTCGTTTCAGTAGTTCCTTGAGGCTACAGCGAAACTACTACTGCTATACTGTTTTCTGCATCATTATCTCGAGCAGTCAAAGCTGGCAATGCAAATTCAGTTTGACGGCACTTTGCATGCGTCTGTAAAGCTTATGTTTTGTGAATGAAGTGATTTGTCTTCCTAATCACAGCCTAGCATCCCTTTCCCCCGTGTGACATGCAGATAAACACTCTCCCTCTGGCATTTGTTCTTTTTACCCTCCTCTTCCCTGTTTCTTCACGCTCTTTCTTCTTGTCTCTCGTGCTCATCTCTCCAGGATCCTTCTCCTCCTCCTGTCCTTGCTTTTATTCTTTCGTTCCCCCTTCCTTCCTCTCTCCTCTCCTTCCCTTCCCCAGCCTCAGCTCTTTTCCCTTCTCATTATCAGCCACTGTGTAGCACACCAGCAGGTGTCCCAGAGCTCGGGTCAAAATATTGCCATGGAAGCGGATCACTGAGCTTAACGACATGATTGGCCGCTGTCTCTGATGGACAGTAAAGTCTCTGGGGAAGCCGTGGCTATAAGTCATTGGTTAAAGGAGTGTGGTGAGTTTTGTTAAACTGTTGAAACTTGCACAGAGCGTGTATGTGTGCGCAGAGCCGAACAGCGGGATGACAGGCGTGGGAAGGCCACCTACAGATATTGTCCTCATTATGCAAAGGTCGAACGCTGGGCTAACACAAAGTCTGCTACTGATATGTATTCATGTTGCTTCTTGAGTCATGACTTGTAAGCATGGCTGTAACTCATTGAAGGACCAGAAAAAAAGGATATTGGGTAAACATGAGGAGCCTTTGCTTTTCTTCTGAGAAATGGAAAAGTTTGGGTTTTTATTTTTTAAGATAAACAGATTTCACAATTTTGCCGAATACATTTCCCATTTAAAGAGCTATGGTGGTTTAAACAGTCTTCATTAGGATTGAGCAACATTATGATTAATTGTTAATCTAGTATAATTTCAATTATTTCAATAATATTAAAATTGGTCCAGTACTGAGCGAGAGTGATGCAGCCAGCAGCTGCGAAACATGCTGCAATATAATCTTCGAAGCAAGGGCAAACTGTCAGTGTGCGGCCACTAGAAGTACTAGTTTTTGCCATAGACAGGCTTAGATTGTTATTCAGAGTGTCGCATAACATTATGAAAAAAATCCAACAAAGAAATGAAACTTTTTCCGTCACCTTTTGCTTGACCTGGTCTGTTTTTGTCTTCCTGCACTAACTCAACTTGCAAGACTTCTAAATGAGACTTCTCCTTGAGCGAGACGTGGTTAACAATCTGAGCTTGTCAGTGGCAAAAACAAGCTGTTTTAGCCAATGTACATTGACACTGCACTATTGCCCGAGATTACATTGCAGCCTGTTTCGCAGCTGCCAACAGCAGCACTCTTACTCAATTCTGGACCAATTAAAAAAAGGCCCCCCTTAGAAACAAAAACATCAGGAAATGTTGTCCAGGTTTTTTTTTTTTTTTTGGAAATATAGTTGACCCTTTTCCACCAAAATTAGCACACATATGTGGGTTTCTTAAATGCAGGGAACCCCTATAAAACAGGCGGTAGACTCCTTTTCCGCCGGTGCAAGTAGACCAGAGCTGCGTCCACGTCTCTGCAGAAGAGGAGTATGCCTTTCTGTTTGTCTCTGTGTGTCATGTTATTGCATGGAGCATGGAGATCAATAAAAATATAGTGTTGACTTCTTTTTTTTAAATCTGTTTTCTTATTCAGTCTGTCTTTCAAAGTTGGTGCCGACTTATTTTTTAGCAATTTTTGAGCACTGCTTTGCTGAAGACGGACAGTATTTGTGGCGGTGCTACATTGCATTGCTCTGGAAAAGGGGCAAAAATTAACATATTAATGAGGATCCTGTATTGTCATCAGTAGTGATGAATAACTGTGACTACTGCATAGTCATTTGTTCCCTTAAAATTAATGAGGATTGTACATTTTCCCGCCAAAGACAAAAGCCAGATTAGTGTTTTTTTTGTCCAGTGTTTTTGTTTTTACCCTTTGTAATGGTTTTAAGTGGGCAGGGTCAAGTTGGAAAAAGCTAATGTCAGATTTCCATGCACCAGTCAGGATTTTGCATCATATAATTGGGAATCATTGATGACAGTTGGTGTGTCGTGTCCTTATGTTGCTAGGCCACAGAACTAAAGTACATGCAGGTAACTTGTTGAGCAGGAAAAGGCGGAGGGGGTTCCATCTGGTTCCTGTCGGAGGCTTGGTGATTTAGGCAAACAATGTCATCATGCTTGGTGTCGAATGAGAAAACCAAGCCTCAGGGTTGGCATGGAGTCATTTCATACGCCATGTTGGCATTGGATATGATTATGTGTTCAACATGAATTGTGCGTATTCACTGTCCTTGACTGAAATCTAAGGAATGTAACTGGATTGTGACATGATGCATACTATTTTAGAATTTTAAAGTTGGCTCAGGCTGTTTAATAATTTATTTTACTTGATTAGCAACAATAATATCATTTTTTGTTTTGTTTTTTGTGAACTCAAAATCACAGATGTCTACATTACTTAGCTTATTGCTGTGTTCAAGGTACAGTATGCTATTCTGGAGAAGGATTGTAGATTGTTGAGTCTCATTGTCAAATACCGATGCGTCAGTATTTGACAACTTGGAAATGAGACTCAGCAATCAGTTATCTTTCCCCAGAAGGACATACTGCACGTTTACAATTGATGTCACACACTGTTGTTCCAAAATTATTTGATATAAACTCATAGCTCTTGTAAGTGTGTTTACGTTCCAGTGGATCCTAAGCCATTTGAGCTACTATACAGTATGTTCTGAACCAATCGTTTATTTATATTACAAGTTTAAGCGCAAGTGAACATATTTTGGCCATCTCGTGAAATGTTTTCAGTTGAGTATTTTGCCTGTAAAAGGAAGGGGAAACACAATATCACCAGTACAAATACATGTAAGACAGGAGCATTTTTCTTGCAGCACTCAATTTCATTCCACTTCTCCTAATAAATGAGAACACCTCAAGGACCATGTCCATGTTGAGGATTCATAAGGATCGTAGCTGCCAGCTCAGAAGCTACCACAGATTATATAAACTAGTTGATCAGATGCCATACCAGCCTCGTCCAGAGGTTGTGAAATGGGGAAAACCTCTCATCAAAAGCCTATTTCATTTGGAATTTTATCCCTTTCTACTGTGTATCAAAATCAATCATAGCGTCAGACGACCAAACCCACAGACATCCAACTCCTGTGTGCAGTTCTCTCACACCACAGATCTGCAGGAGACACACGGTACAATAGAAGGTAGCCTTCCACTTGTTAATTTACCAGAACACCACGTATTTGAAGCAGGGCACCCGGCTCCCCCCAAACAGCCCAAATTAAATATACGGACTGTTCAGCGGGTAATTGCCACATCCGATTGATCAAAAGGTATTGTGGATAAGATGGATGTCCGTTTGTAGCCGCCAAGCTCTCTGCTTTAGTCTTCATGATCTTTCCATGCTGTGGTGGAGCAGTGCTGAGGCCAGATGGCCTGGATGTAGTTTAGTTGTGGAGCATAACTCAGTCGGGGAATTCACACTGTCTGCTCAAAGTATGAACACAACGGTAGCACTACGTGACACAGATCAGGTCCCTGATGTCTACGGAGATAATAATGCACATGAACTTTGGGTGTACTCTATCAAGCAAGGGGTGAAGCTGATGTGTGCCTCTGTCTCGGGCCGGACATCAGCGTCTTCTGTGATGACCGCTTACACGCAGCTACCTTATCACTGTGGCTATTCATTAAGTTAACTGCCTCTTCCCTCAGTCACATTCTCCCAACCCAGACTCCCAGCCAAGACAGACTGATATTAAACACTTGCACATACTTGTCTGAGATTTATTTGACATGCACAAGGGAAAGTAATTTCCTTTCCACAATGGTAGCTGCTGAAAGTGCAGAGTTAAGAAAATAAAATCCAAGCTAAGCAGCAGTAATGGCATGAAGTATTGTTTAGTTAAAATATTTGTTAGTAACATGTCGAGCAGATCAAAATAAATAAATTGATAAAAATACCAACAGTAAGCGAGACTGACTGCTGGAGTGTCTAAAGTCTTATGCAAGTTTCTGTATCATAACAGCAGAATGTGAGCAACACTAAACCAGCAGAGGAGATGTGCACTGTCTGACAACAAATGTTGATACTCCCAAGGTCACTGCCACTGCTGTGTTGAGTTTTTATCAGTAGTCAAGAATGGAGCCAGCCTGGGAGCGTATCTATGTTCCCGCGGTCCTATGCTCCCAAGCTCAATATCCTCTTCATATGACACATTTCCCTGGGTCACTGTGTTGAAATCACTCACATTATAGCCGAGATGTCATACTCAAATTGCAGAGCAAGTTTTTTTTTTCCTGTAGACATTAGGTGCATGTCCATCATCTCTTGTTATGTGCATTTTAAATTTGTGCATGTAAAAAAAGAAAAAGAAAGATATCCCCGAAAAGTTTGTACGCCCATGGATGCCTGTCCATGAGCAGCCCCCTCACTCTGACATCTCTCCAGGGCGGCAGTAGCTCAGTCCATAGGGACTTGGCTTGGGAAATGAAGGGTCGCAGGTTCAAGTTCCCGCCCGGACCAAAAATATGGAATGTGGACTGGTAGCTGGAGAGGTGCCAGTTCACCTCCTGGGCACTGCCGAAGTGCCTTTGAGCAAGGCACGGAACCCCACCAGCCCCTCGGGGCGCCTGTCCATGGGCAGCCCCCTCACTCTCCATTAATGCATGTATAGGTCCCGTTTGTGTATGTGTGTGTATTCGGACCTGTGTGTATATGACAATGGAGTGTAAACACTTAATTTCCCCTTGCAAGTAAATAGTATATATACATTTAAAAAAAGAATTATATACACACACACACATATATATATATGTGTGTACACACACACACACATATATATATATATATATATATATATATACACATGTATATATGTAGCTGTGGATGAGGCTTGAGTAGTATCACAGTATTACCAGGGTATTTAGGCGGTATGATTTTCAATATCAAAAATAAAGATGCTTCTCTTTCTATTAAACCCATACAGGGCTGCTGGATTGAGGCGATGTAGTGCATGGCATGTGCCACCAGAGGTCAGTCTCTACTCGGCAGGCAGTAGAGCTGAGAAAGAGGGTGACTGCAAGTAGTGGGGATAATGTCAAAGGACTGTAGACAGCCAACAACCAATGGCAGATAGAAAGACTCCGGGCAAAATCAGCATTTTTTTTTTTACATAGAACTTAGTGAACTAAGTATTAATTTCTATTGAATCGGAGTTGGTTATTGTTGAAACTCTGGACTAAGGTAGGGCCGCACTCAAAAACTGTCCTATACTGTATATCATGATGACATTTCCTAAAGGTATGAAAACAAAGATACTGCCCAAGTCTACCGTGCATTCTCAGATTAATGCAAAACGCCCACTTAACATACATTCTACAGTAAATTTGCAATACCTATGCATATCCATATCTAAACGTAAACAGGCAAGAGACTGTGTGTTGCAAACTGCAGTGAGATGCATATCTAAAATGCACTGTATACATGGCCAAAGAATGCTCCGAAAACCCAAATAATATCGGCATATCACACATCTTAATCAAAAAATGCTACATTCAAAATACAGCCTAATAAAGAACATTCAAATCGAATATCCTTTATGTGACCCAGATCAAATTCGGGATGTTGTCATATTAGGAAATATAGTGGGATGTTGGTGTGCATGCAAAGGCAGTAACTGTTTCACTAAATAACAAAGACAAGAAAATAGATAATAATAAAGAGTAAGAAAAAGTGTAATTCAGTCTGATTATCAGCCTACAATTAAAGAATAAAGGCAAATACCTTAGAGTTTCCTGCAATATCATTTAATACATCAGTATGGCAGATAATTGCATATTGTGTAAATGTACACAGAGTATAGAGAACAGCAAGTAAGCTGAAATCAATAAAGGAAATGAGGAAAAGAAAGAAAGCAAACAAGGGCTATAAAAAGGAGGGCAGAAAGTAAGAGATTCTCTCCTCCCTGGCTGGCTTTGTCACCTTGCTCACCCAAAGGGAGGCAGAGCAAAGCACCTTGGGAAATTACTGAAACCAGAATGCATTGATTTGTCCAGAATGATGTGTGTGCATGCTTGTGTGTGTGTGTTTTTGTCAGAAGGCCTTTGTACTGCAATAAAGAGAACAGCCTGGTCGACATCTGTTTAGAGACGGAAGATAAGAGCGACAGTGTATACCGTCGCTTCAACCTTTCTCTCTTCCTCGCTCTCACTCCTGCCTTCTCCTGTCTTCTGCCGTGTAATTAAGAGCCAAAGAAAACCCTTCAACCTCTCCCAGCATGGCTTTGCATCCCACCTCATGCTGTGCTGTTGCTTGTCTTTAAACCATCTTGCCTTTTTCATCCAGGTACTGTATTCTGACTGAAACATGATTTTAGTCCATCGCTGAATCAACACATAGTGGTGAAGCTTACTGTTACTCAAGATGATGAATCATGATTTATTAATCTGATTTACCAAGACTGCCAAACTAAAACACACATGAGCCTTTTTTTGTTGGTATTTTCGCCAAAAATAGTGTTTGCTTACATTGTATGGCTTGCTTTCTCCCCCCTCTCTCACCCCAGCAGCTCTATTAATTAACTCACATTTTGTTAAACCTTGTCTGATAAAAATCACTTGATCAGTAATGAACCACCACTGGCAACAGGCCCAAATATACAGTATGTATGCCAAGCACATGATATGTGTATTCAAAGCCAGATTCCAGGGAAGCAAGCTTTCAGGAAGTGATAATCACAACAACATGGTCTATACATTTTGCATTGCAATGACTCAATCTTTGATCTTTAAGACCATGATGCTGTTGATATTAGGGCTGAAATGATTCCTAAGAAAATAAGTGACTTGATAGTGAAAATCATTGATGAAAATTATTGCATTGGAGCTTCATTTAATCCATAACTATATACAGCATTGCATTTCCCACTAAATATTATAGTGGTGATACACTGGATCCATTAACAGATCCTATTCCAATGTATTCTCATAGAACGGTTCATATGATATCCTATGAATTTGTGCCCCATGAATGACATTAATTCCTTAACTTACACTTCCATATTTTACATAAAATTACAGTGGTTATGTTTAGGAAAATTAACATAGTGAGGACGTACCTTAAAATGACTCAAAGTTCACTTAAAGTTCACACGAGTCCAAACACCAATCTCCTGGGTGAAAGTCTAGGGCGAAAATTTTCTGTGATCCATCCAACACCACCCACTACTCCATTTTTTGTGACCCATCCACCACCCCATCCACACGCCTCCTTACAAGCATGGGACTGCTTCTTTGTTTACTGCCGTCAGCGCATTGGTCACGAGATCGTGATACGTGGGATATGTATGAATTTGGGTGCAATTTTTTATTCATCTTTGGAGAGAAGGAGGTCAAGCTGCCAGTAACATGATGGTGAAAACATGGGGAGTTGACTTACTATTCATCATATCTGAACTCATGACTCAACCCATGCCTCAACTTTATGCAAATGTTGTCAGTCCATTGCAACTAAGATCAAACTGTCCAACTTTGCAGCGCTGCTCAAATATAAATCCAGATTCTTTGCTGCATTGCCTATTTCTCGTTTTAGATGTTATTAGAAACATATTTCAGAGGACTGTTTAGCTGTAAAATGAGAAAGTTTGTGACCCAGCCACCTACTTTAAAACAGTCAAGCCAAAATGAAGCACAGCCCACCAGCTGGCACAAGCCAAAGCATTTGGGATTCAGGCAAGTCTTTATGTTTTTTTAATGGATTTGGTGTAGCACAACGTGCTTGCACCGTGAACAGGTCATGTGAAAAAGACACTGCAGAAGAGAAGACTTAGGGTAATGGCACTGATTGCAAAATGGAGAGGGAGAAAATAGCGTGGGTTGAAGAGAGGTGCCAGAGAAAGCAACAGAAAGTATCACTTTAAGTGATAGTAGGATCACTTTAATCTTGAACAAAACAAACTTCTAAATTATATCTATTGTAAAACTGAAACAGCCAAATGTAATTACACAACGTCAATGCTTTAATATAAAACAGAAAGCATCCTTGAAGTGGACTTGAAACAAGGTGACGTTAAATTAAGCATTTTACTGTACATAAAACAATATGATTGCTGGTTGAAGCAATGGCTCATAAAGAATGTCCTTTAATTATAGCTAACTGTGCCGATATTACTCCAGCTCTGTGTAGTTGCTATGTGGGTAGTAACATAAGGCTTTCACAAACATACTGTAACATTTTAATTTTTGTTAATTCTCTTGAGCAAAGGTTGGTTAAGTTAGGGACATAACCAAAGAAAATAAAATGCTGCAGGCACTTTGTAAAAGCCTAAGGTTCATTCATGTTATTATTATTAGTCACAAACACACACAGTAGAATATTTTGTAGAACACTTGATTACTAAAATAATTGTTAGCTGCAGCTGCAGTTCATATGCATATATCTCTACCCTTCACTACTACTTTAATTTAGATGAGTCATGCTTGCAAAGTTAACTTCACAATTTAAAGCATTTATAAATAAAGCAGTGACCATAAATGAGCAGTGAGTCATACTTCAGTTTTACAAGATGCAGCCCACCTCATGCTGAACTCATGAGCAGTGCAGCTGAGAATGTGTTAATCTAGCTGATACAATTCTTTACCACAAAGTCATGGTCCTCACTATATCAGATTGGTTTCAGTGTTTTGCAGTACAGTCTTTAAAAACTAAATCATTAATATGGTATTAGTATAAACACCTTCTGAAACTCATCAAAACACCTCTATATCATTAATCTTCTCTGTGATCATCTACTATATAATCTCTGTGTTTCTGGCACTCCCCTGCTCCCTACTTTTTAAATTATCTGCAATGGCACTATATAGCTCCATTTTACTGTGTTCGAGCATTGACTGAGTCAACTACACTATCACCTGTCCATCCACCAGCTGCTCGCTATGCAGCTGCTCAAAATACCATTAATAACATATAAAACTCCCACAGTGGACTGACACTTGTGTGTGAGCTCTCTCCATTTCTGTTTTTCTGTCTGTCTGGCACCATCTCCCCCTCTCTCGGCTGGTTCAAACAAGGCTAGCAAGGTGACCCTGAATCACAGGCTGTGTAAGCGTGCACGGATGTGTGTGTATCTATCTGTGTGTGTTCATGTGCCTGTGTGCGCGCACTTATCTGCACGCGTGTGTGTACAGTCCCAGTAATTAACACCAGCCACTAATGAAGTCCAGCTGCTCGGCAAGAGGACTGAGTGTGAGCCAAAATCTGCCAGAAATCGCTCTCATCCTCTCTGTCTCTCTCCTTCCGTCTCTCGCTTTATTCAACCTGATCCACCCATCCACACCCACACTTTCTCCTCATGTCACCCTATTGATCTGCATTTGGTTGTCTCTTTCTCCCTCACTTCTTCAGTCCATGTCCTCTGCAGATTCTTCCTCTGCATCAGTCTGTTTCCTCTCCAACTGTTTGCGATCAGTATGAGTCTACTCGATTGACCTGTAAATGCCACTTTTTCTGTCAACATCTTATTTTCTTTTCACACTTAGTATAATGTCCTTCTGCCAATGTACAGTATCAGTTTTTACTCCTATTTGTCCATCTGTCCATTTTCTACTCCATTTTGTTTCCTGCTATCCCATTGTCTCTCGCTTACAAATCTGCCTTCTTCAGGTTCTTATATCCTGTTTTTTTTGTACCTAATATTTATGTGAGTGATTTTACATACAAGGATTAGGAATCTAGCAACCAATCCAAAGGGCAAGTAAAATCCAATATCTACTAGTCCGAAAACATTCTTGCAAAAGGATGAATACAGTAATAATCATTAACAGTTCATTCAGAAGCTTGGCTTCCCAAACAAACAAACAAGCAAACATAAAAAGTATTTGCTCACACAAATCAACCTGTCCATCTTCCTCATCCTTTCATTTATCATTCTCAAAGCCCAACTAGCACCACAGGTCACTCATGACTTAATTTTCTTACTTTGTCGTTATAGATACCTGGTTTTCAAATATACTCAGAGTGTAGTACACTGAGCTCTAAATCACAAGTCAGTCTTTCTGACATCAATTTAAACACTATGAATATAAATAATAAGTACAAGCAGGGGCGTTTCTAGGATTTGAGGACATTGGGGGGCTTGGCCCGAACCTCTGTAGGAAGGTCCAGAAGAATTGTCTTCCCAGATGTTTTTTTTTTTTTTTCTTATTTCAATGGTTTTATTATGTCCTCTGGGACCTGATTTATATTTATATTTTATACACATATACATTTACATACATACACACACACACACACACACACACATATATCTATATCTATATCTA
>JAPZEB010000003.1:20933806-20944484 GCA_029783705.1 Chaetodon striatus | reverse complement strand
AAAGGAATCATATGATCCATCGGCTGACTCCCTTTCATCTATCAGCTGCTCCATCAGTTGATTGGGGTGCTTAAGATCAGCTGATGTAGCTGGGATGTGAGCTGATCCTGACATCATGTCCTGCAGGAACTAATGCTACACTCAGTATTTGAGATCCAAATTTGTGGTGGTGTTTTATTTAATTAAATTACATTTTTAGGTGAGTTTGTGCTTAACCTACGATTGTATGAAGTTGTGGGGTGTTAAAATGCTATCTAAAGTTGTCCACTTGACATTTTGCCCTTCTATATTTACAGATTTGGCGCTGTGTACACAATTTTTGTATCTTGGTTGTGTGCTGCTTACACTCTGGCACTTGGTCGCTACCATTTTATTAAGTCATGACCTCACATCTGCGCTGGTCTCTGCAGAAAAATACACCGCCACAGATGGATTATTTTTCTATGAATCTATACTTTTTTTTTTTTTTAAATCCTGCATAGTATGTCCTTAAGAAATATCTTGCTTTGACAGGTGGTTGTTCACGAGCGTACCTTGTTCCAGAATACCTTTGCAAAAGCTCAGATGAAGAGAGGAGCTGAGCTGTCAACTGTTCATCACCTGGTAGTGAGTTGGTGGGGAAAGCTGAAGAAAAAGTAAACGTAGTGAGGGTAAACTGGGAACGTCTGACTGAAGCCCGTGGCCACAAGGTCTTAAAGATGAGCTGTGTAATTCTAGAGAAAGACAGTTGCTTGTTGAGTCTCATTCCCAGGTCATAAAATACCGATGCTTTGGGTTGATGGTTCTGTCCGACTACCAACCCAAGGTCGTCTGTATTTGATGACTTGGGAACGAGACTGAACAGCAACTATCTTTCTCCAGAATTGTGTACTGAATCTTTAAGGTCCAAACTTTGGATTTAACTTTCTTTGCATGGCCCAGGAGGTGGCTGGAGTCATGGAAGTTGTGTAGCAGTGGCAAACTAACAACCAACTACAGCAGTGAAGGAACAGGTCAAACTGAAGATGGAGGCCTTTCTGGCTCAACTGCATGGTCATGTCTGCTGATTCAGGAGTCTCAACCATCTTTATGATAAGTCAGCAGCTCTGTCAGCTGAAAAACTTTACAAGATGTAGTTGGAAGCTTTGAAAACAAAAACTGCGTCTGAAATCCCTCCCTTGTTCACTCATTCACTACTGCCTCTATAACACGGTACGTTTCTAAATAGTGAGCAGTGCATTGAGATATTGGAAACTCAATTGTCAGCATTTTGCGTCATCACACAAAGATTTAAAGTTGCACAACAGCAGTAGGATCTATAAAATGTGATGCATGACTTGTGATTGTTAAAAAGTGAAAGGTTTCTGCTGTCAGTGTTAGCATGGACACTGTTGCGGACCCAAACACAGGACTGAATCAGGCTGGTGTTGGCAAGAAAAGAGTTTTGCATGAGTGTGAAATGAGGGGGGAAAGCGTGGCAGGCATGGGAAGCTTGGAGTCTAGGAAGTTCCTGGCAGGTAAACAGGGAAAAAAGCAGGAGGACAGGCAGGCGAGTCACGAGCCACTGTGGTTTAAACAACAATCTGGCGAAGGATGGTTGAGGAGCCAGGGTAGATATACTGCAAGCTGATGAGCTGATGAGAGGCAGGTGAGCAGACTGGGAGAGGTGATGAGTCGACTGCAGACAGGTGTGCATGATGAGCAGTGCCGGGAGAATGAGGAAGGAGGATCACACCAACACACACAAGGAAAACTATAAACAGAGAGAGATACAAACAGGAGCACAAGGATTGCAGGGAAGGGGGAACACTAGGGAATCTTCTGGGGGTACGACCCCGGCCATAAAAAGACACTACTTTTTATTGCTATGTATTTGATTATTTTAATCCATCATGGAAACTGAGGGCACTCTTGACTTTATAAGCCGAGTGCCATCTAGTTCCTTTATATGTAAGAGAAAGCAGACATCTCTGCGGCGGATATCTCCAACACTCTGCAACACTTACCAAAAATCTATATTGAAAAATATCACTGCAGGTAAGAGGAAGAATGTTTACTTTTGATTTTAGTGTGAACTGGCCCTTTAAGCTGCTGTTTCCAAGGTTGAGAAAGAATCTTCAGACTCAAAAAGATAAAGGACTTTGAAGTGCATTTTAATTTTGGATGTGGCAAGAGGCCTCTTTAGCATACAGTACATCTGCAGCATAGAGCTGTCAGTGTTTGGAAGTGGTCATTTTGATTTTGTTTCATACTGATGCACTGTCACACTTCCTCCGGAGTTTCCATTATTATTCTGAACATTTAAAGTTTATTTTTAAGTTAAATCAGAGGAGAAGATTGCTGTGCATTCATGCATGAGTGCATTGGTGTCTGAGTCTATTTCTGTCCTTCCTTCCATCTTGCTTTTTTGTCTCTGCCTCTCTTCGCAGGCACTGTCCCTCCCAGATTTTTGCACCTGCGCTACATGCTGTGTCAGTTTTCCCAGTGGTGGCAGTATCTTGGCAGTCCTCGATGCAGAACCAATAACAGAGAGGCGTGATCGTAAACACATCAGGATCCTGGCACGGTGGTTAAGTGGTACGATTGCACACACACACACAAACACACACACATGCTTACATGCATACACAGAACATATCGTCAACCTTTTCTTCAAGGTTATTTTTTTAATGACCAAGATTTTGGTCTTTGCAAAGGTTTTGGTCCCCGTGCACTGACTGTACTGACCTGCCATGGTGTCCACCAAGTGATAAAAACACACACACAGACACACCCACACACATTGCATTTACTGCCTTTCAGGAGAAAGTGCTTAAGGAAAGGGCAGCCAAAGTGCAGCTTTGTTGTAGAGTTACCTGAGAGATGTGAAAACGTTCAGTGCTCCACTGACATGAGAGGCTCCAGCCTTAAAATAGATGTTCAGCCAACTCTATTCACACTTATGATTTTCATCCATGTGCTTATTTATTCATCCACCCATCTGCCCATCCATCCATCCATCCATCCATCTATCCATCCATCCATCCATCCATCCATCAAGTTTTTGTTTTTGTTTAAATAACTAGGGTCGAACAGTAACTACTATCTACTATCAGTAATTATAGTCCATATTGTGTGATTTTAATATTGCTGACATATTGTACTTCCTTATTGTTTATTACTGCTGTAACAACACGAAAAAAAGGAAGTCTAGTTTTCACAAAGCAAACTTCCTTGTTTTGCTGACTGCCAGTTTTTCTTTTGCAATTATGTCGTGTAGAAGTGGACGATGGGATTTTGTTGCATCACCTTAAAAGTGTTTGATTCACGGTATGTGTGTTTTGTTAATATTTCTGAATTTAAAATCAAATTTAAATTTAGCAGTGAGTTTTTCTAGTCATTTGTAGTTGGCTTCAGTTTATTTTATTTTATTGCATGTTATTTTATTTTTATATATCTCAGACTGTCATATCAATGGATGCAGTGAGAGGTGAGAGACAAGTAGTGAAAGATATTTGAGAAAATTTGACGACAATTTGGAAGCACAAAACAAGATGCAGGTTCTGCTACAATGCGGGTTAAAAGAAGCCAGTTTTTGGAGCTTGCTTTCGCCTTTAAGGGTCTATTGGAGAGCAGCTCTCAGCTGAATGGGCAGCTGTGGCTCGGAAGGTAGAGCGGGTCGTCCACTAATCGGAAAATCGGTGGTTTGATCCCCAGCCATCATTCCGAATTACCCTTGGGTGAGACACTGAACCCCAAACTGTGAGTGCATGTGAATGATTAACTGAGTAGCAGGTGGCACATTGTGTGGTAGCATCGGCCACCGGTGATGAATGTGTGTGTGAGCGGGTGAATGTGATGTGTATTAAAAAGCGCTTTGTGCGGTCAGGAGACTAGAAAGCGGCTGTTCAAATGCAAGACCATAAACCAGAACTGGAGCTGCATCTTAATAGCATGAGAAACTAGGAAAATGACGACCAAGTTGAAAATTACAAAATACATAATAGTGTTTTAATCAGGGGACCAGCGTTCAATTCAGAGTTAGTTTGAGGCAACTTGTTACATTTTATTTATTGATAAATGCATCATTTCTATTCCAGTCATTTCTGTTTCTCTTGGTGTTATATACATGGTCCTGAATTAACTAAAATACAAAGGCATTTACTATTTGAGACTCAGAAGCAATTTGGAGGCAAATACATCTACTTGGGGTGTTTTGTATCTAATCAACTTTTTTAATTAACTGAGGTTGGAGCTTTTTTTTTTTATCTTTTTATAATCAAATCTCTACATCTGTATCTGAAGGATGCGAGCTGTTGGGGGAGTTATTTGATCAAAAGAACCGTACGGTCACATTTTCCACTGAAGTGAGAAACTTATTTTGAGATATTGGAGGAAGGAGACCCCTCCTGGCCTTTCCAGTGTTCAAACGTATAAACACAGAAGTTGAGTTTCTGAGTTTCTCCACGCTGGTTGGAAATAAAGTGAAAGTGTCATCCACACTGGCTTTAAAAGATAGCGTCTTCACATAACCTCTGTTTTAAAAGGCTGAATACATTGTGGAGTGAGAATAACTCACACTCTCTGTTGTTTTTCCTCTCTCTCTCTATCTTTTCCACTCACCTCTTTCTCTGTTTATCACCCAGAGGGACATGATAAACAGCCTGTCAATTTTAATAACCTGAAATCGTGTGTATCTTTATTGTGTTGTGTTGTCTGTCGTGGGTAATAGACTGCTCAGCTCAGCTGTGAGACATGTTTCTGCCAGAGTCATTTTTACCGTGATACTGTACATACATGATATGTTCATTTTTCAATCTAAATACATGAGTGTGCAGTATTGAATCATTTATCAATGAACCGTCAGCTGGGACTCTGCTCGGTGTCACGAGTACAGAAGGTCTTGAATCTTGGTAAATAATTAATAGGAATATGGTATACAGTTTGTGTAGTGCATTGCATACACAGTGGTTTTATCCCTGAAGAGTTTAGACCTAATTCCATTATTTTTAGCCACAACAGCGCAGCAGCCAGATATGGCAGTGTCTGTGGATCAGTCCACTACTTTGGTCCAAAATGAGATATCTCAACAGCTGCTGGATGAATTAGGATGTTATTTGGTAGGGCAGTTATTGATGGTCCACAAAGGATGAATCCCAGTGACTTAGGTGATCCTCCGACTTTTCTTTTAGTGCCCTCATGAAGTTGGTATTGGTGGCTTTGAGTGAAATGACTCGTTAAGTATTGGATGGTTTGATGTGACTGGCAGTACACACCGTCATGTCCTCCTCAGGATAAATTGTAACTTTCGTGATCTCTTGAGTTTTTCTCTAGCGTCATCATCAGGTTGAAATTGCGGTGAAATTTATATTTATTACTTTGGTTTATGATTTAAAACCATGGATGTATAAAGAGAACTTGAGAGAGTGGTTCAGTGGTGCTTGATGCCAAAACAGTTAGATATCCCACGTGCAAAATTACCTGGATCTTCTGCGTGATTGGACCCATAGAGCAAGCACACTAGGGACTGTCACCAACTGAGCAGGCTACCTCTGGTTTAGCCTTCTGCTAACGTGAATGGGGTTAAAATGGTTCAATTGGACCTAATGGACCAGATCATGAAACAAGTCATTTCACGGGGGTTGTGACACTCCAAAAAAGTAGTACACTGATTTAAAGATGTCTCTTTCCCAATATAAATGTATGGTAAAAAGTCTTCCGAGGTCCAATGGCATCACGAGACAGATCTAGAAGTTGTAGTTACACTGTCTTCCCACTATGTCAAATTGGCTTCAAAGTCTGGCACACGTCCTTCTTGCTAAAAACCCCCCAAACTAAAGTCATTCACACCAGCCTCAGCTGTACTTTATAGGGATGCACCGATATGGATTTTTTCCACCGATAATTTTACATTTTGTATTTTAAAAAGAAGTGTATAACCTGTAGTTTATGTACACCAGAAGGTAAGTAAGGCTAAGATGTAGTGAGGAAATATGATTGATTTAATATAGCCCTGACCTAAACAAATCAAAGAAAGATAGACATGCTACAGACTCGGGTGTCAGGTAATGATACAAAGAATCACTGCTTCTAGCATCACATGGCTAGCGGTTAATATTGAGTTTAACAACAGAGTCGAGTTTTTTAAAAGCTTGGTGTTTGATGTAAGCCACTGCTGCCAATTAGCTTGTGCTAAAACTTTGGACACGGTCCTTCAGCACTGCAGGAAGTTTGTTGATCTGGTGGGGTGTCCAGCGGTTGGTGATCAGACCCCTGACACAATCCTGCTGAAGGATGTCAACACCGTGACATGTTTAGCCCTCTAAAATGTATGCTTCAGTGGTTGTTGTTCTTCTTCTCTGTGTTTATTGGTGGCGTGCAAACCACGTATAAAGATACATGTACCACCACCCACTGTGTTGGGTGTGTAAATGTTGCCCATTTTAAGTCAATGAAAGCAGTCTGGCTTCGTATTATCGGCGCTATTTATCGGCCATAATTTTAATAATCGGAGTAATGCATAATAATAAAAATGTCCCAATATTGGACGATAATTTATCGGTCTGATATATGTTGTGCATCCCTAATACTTTAAGTTCAGCGCTTGCTTAGTTACAGTGGTGAACATGGTAAACATACCTGCTAAACATCAGCCTGTTAGCACTGTTGCTGTTGTGGGCATGTTAGCATACTGATGTTATCATTACGTTCAAAGCATCCTGTGCCTCTGTACAGCCTCACAGAGCTGCTAGCATGGCTGAAGACTTACAAAGCTAATTCAACAAGAAAGTGTTTAATAATGGAGCCATATGCAACACTGAGAAAATGTCTGTGATTGAGAGTCTGGGGCTGGATAGTCTGCACGTAGTTCTCAACCTGAAGCTGAGCCATGGGCTAGCAGCTACGTTGCTAACCCAATCAACAGCACTAATGATGGCAACAGTCCTGACAGAGCTTATATTGTTACCTGGGGGGAAACGTGAAGGTCGGCTATGCCTCTGTGACAATGCCATCCCAATATCGGCGGTAAGGGCCGTATAAGTGCAGTGCAAAACGGTGGTGATGAACCAGTCAGTGGAACACACACAAAGGGACTCACATGCACTGATATGAATGCACAGCCTAACCATCTACCACAACAAAGAACAGAGAAGCTCAGGCTACACTCTGTGTTCAGAATGCCATTACTCCACTTTATCTTTGCATAGTAAATCAATAACTTAAATCAGTCAATAAACAAATAAAGGCAGTGCTGGTTTCCTCCTCTATACCCCACATGGAGCCTACTCGAAAAACATTTTTTTAAATTTCCGCTGTCTGGCAGCCAGGTGAAGACAATTTGGTCGGCCACTGTCCTTTCAGCACCTCCGAAGATGCTGCTGACAGACGGCTGGTGCTGAGGACAGAGAGCCGAATGGAGGTCAGAGTCAGTTAAGGTTGAACAGGCCGAATGCTGCAGTAGCACTTACAGTAAACGCCACTCACTTCTTGCTTTTAAAGTGGATATTCAGTTAGTCTTGTTCCTGAAACAACAAAGATTAGTCCTAAATGAATTTTGAATGTGTTCATGAGCTGTGCAATCATAAAACTTATGCTACTCAGTAATGTCACCTCTAGTAGATTTTGATTTACATTAGCTAAGTGCAGATATCACAGTGTCCTCGTGAGGTAATGAGACATGATGAACTGTTTCCCAGTCCATCATAACAGTGCGATCCAGCATTATCCTATAAGCCTGGCTGGGATGGCTCTGATTAGTCTTGCATGAAGAGCTAATATGAGTCTAACAACCAAGACCAGATGTGGTCTTTCTTTAGAGGGCTGAGGAGGAGCAGGAGGATATTTATAAGCACTTAACCTGATTGTATAAGTGCAAAGAGATAAACAGAGTAAATTTGGGTGCTTATGGGTAGACATGCAGGCAGACCTGTGCCGTATGTGTGGGCAGGCACACACACGCACACACACTAATTCGTTATTACATTGCATCCCCTTGCCTTTGCTTATCTTGATTATTACTCCCTTCCCTTAGATCTCTTTGGGATTTTTAACATCTGGACGTCTGGATGTTCAATTCAGTAACCGAGCCAAGAATCTGCTCGAGACACAAAAAGGATGAACACCCTCATTCTGGCCCTTGAGGTTCAGCTATTATTCAGTACATATAAGGGTTCAAAACTCAGAAATTGTGCTCCGTTACCATCCATCCCTCCACTTGTTGTTTTTCTATCGCTTGTTTTCTCACTGTCACACTCTCATTCCTTATCACAGGCGCACACACACGCCCCATGAGTGCTTGTGTTTTCAACTGTACCCAGTAAAACCCCCGCTGGGTGTCTTTCTTTTCTGAATATTGGAAGATCGGTATTTGACTAACCAGGTGCACAGTTGGTAAATCATTAGGAAAGGAGTGGAGCTGGGACTCAGGGAGGAGAGACAAAGCAGCTTGGTGAACAAGTGGTCGGTCCGTGGCATGCTGATACAAACAAGTGATTTATGCATTGTGCTGTTGGATGTGGGGAAAGCCCTGTTTTTTTGTTTTTTTTGTGGCTCCAGTCAGTCCAACTGGGTCTGTCAAAGCTCTGAGCCATGCTGCTCAAGTTATCTCAAGCATGGAAAAGCTTCAGCTCCTATCCCCCTGTGTGTTAGCGAGACAATGAATGCTGGCGAATATGATTTATTGGAGAGTTCTACAGTGAAAATTTCGCAGAATATTAATGTCTGACTTTCAAGTTCATGCATGTCGTGTGTTGACTGTACACTTGCTGAGGAGCTTACTGAGGGGAAAGAGAGAGGTCAAAAGATAATTAGATTTGGTTTCTTTATCTAAAGGGATGTTCCATACCACTGATAGCGATAATTAATTAGCTTAGGCCTTCGGCATAATTAAAACCCTCAATAATCTGACTTTTGTTCTGACTGAATAGCTGCTGACTGGTGACAGATGGGACCAGCAGAAATCAGGGCGAAACAAGGAAAGTCTGGGGGTGACTGATTGTGTTTGTCAACTTAAAGGCTATTTTGTATGTGTCTCCTCAGTTCGCTTTAGCCGTCATTTTGATTTCGTCTGATTGCATTGAGAAGAATATGTGGGATTTTATGAAGGACACTTTGTAACATGCATCACAATGAACCACTGGCGACGGCCTCTTCACCTTGAGTCTGACAATGACAGCATTTAGTTATTAAAAAAACCTAAAATTATCGTGTGGCTGTGGATCGGAGTGATGTTATGTGGGGCAATGACTGATGACAGGAAGTGTAAAATCAACAAACAAACTGGAATTTGTTTGCATTTTAAAGTGGCAGTCCACCGTGTCACCCATGAAGATCAGTTTGCTTGTCATAAGGAGAACAACTCATCCTGTGGAGAGAATAGAAACTTAGTGTCGTCTGTGGAGCTTTCTAGAGTCTTAAAAAATATCATGGGTATTTTGCCTGAAACTAAAATGTTACAAACTTGAGGTGTGGAGAAATATAGGTGTTTGTCAGTCAGCGAACGTCTAATGAAAGATACTATCAAGTTGCATTGCAGGAAGTGAAGGATCCAGTGTTTTGGGGTCTAAAAGTCAGAATACCTCAACCCCTGTAGAGTCTTCTTCAACCTACCTCTCACTATGATCCTTTATGCCCATGTCTTCTAACTGGATCATCAACTTGTGAGGATGCTGGGACACGCAGCCTCAGCTTCAATCTCGAGTTCATGTATGTAGTCATATAGTTTATTTTTAGCACCACTTACACAGGATTCCAGCCTGTTTTCATTCTGAGGTCGTCAGAAACTCAACACTCAGCATGTGATATGGACGCCAAAGGCACAATTTAGCATTTTAATGAGACACACTGGGGTTTCAGCTAACTCCAGTGTAAACCCATCTGCAGCAACACTGTGCTGACAAAGTATTAAGAGCAAGGAAGTCCACAAACAAAGCTGGACTTTCACCTAGGAGACCATTGTTTTGTGTACCGTGGGAAACCAAAAGTCAATGTTGTTTTAAGATAACATTACGCAATTTACATATGGTTGACTTGCACTGATGTCACTCATGATATATTTACGTGATGTTACATAATGTAAAAAAAAACATACTTATTTCAAACCAAAACATAATCATTTTTTCTAAACCTAACCTTGACTATTTTACAACATTAACCATGTGTTACAAAGTGGTACAGATGTGCGTCACATAAAGACATTAAAGGTTGTCCTGTGTGTTATATTGAGACGCCGCACGGCCTGACAAAGTGTCTGTATGTGACATGCAGGACATGAAAACGGATTGAGTTTTCTTCTTTTAAAACAAGACTCAAAAAGTCAGCTGGAGACACAGAGCTAACGTTAGCTAGCTTGCTCGCTGGTAAAATCTGCCAGCGATAGTTGTTATTTCAACCTGTTAATTGGACAGCTCCTGCCTGGAAATAACTTTTGTTTGAAATCAAGGATTTATTGTTTCAGAAATGACTAAGAGTGCTTTCAGACCTAGAGTTCGCTTGCTTTGGTCTGAATCAGGGACTAATTTTGTAACCAAGTTAAATAATTGCCTAGAGTTGGTTCATGTTCTCACGGCAGCATTTATAAATCGATCAGATAAATTGCCTTGCGAGAGAAAGCTGCTCTTGATTGGTCAGAATTTCCATGTGGAAACTACGCAGGTTGATTTTAGCGCTGCTCATCGTGGACTATATTGCTGTCATTGTTCATTTGAGTCAAAGCATACAG
>JAPZEB010000003.1:20923489-20933706 GCA_029783705.1 Chaetodon striatus | reverse complement strand
CGTTCTCACCACAAACGAACCACACCAGAGTTTGTTTGTAACTGGACCGAGACCACCTCTTCAAGAAAATCTTGGTCCGGTTGTTTTGGTGCACACCTGAGTGTGATTGCTGTGTTCGCACCTGCCCAAACGACCCACACTTAGGGGGCAAACGAACTTGAGTTTGATTGAACTGAACCAAACAGGGCAGGTGTGAAAACACCCTAAGAATTTTGTGTGGTAAATCTTCCACCCTTGTGTGTGCTATGTCTCTTATCTTTTATATAACCACTTCTTTCTTTATTATCTATACATTTTCTAAATCCAATCTAAAGGTGTTTCTTCGTCCTTTGATTTAAGTAGAACCTTAACAAACCTATGAGTCAGACCTGTTGATTTACAGCACGTGTTGCCTGTCTGAAGGAAGCCCATTTTCTATAACTCTATTTGATTGTGATTACTCTTTGTCACAACTTGCCACAAGCTCTAACCACAGGCTGTTGACCTCTGAGCGATTACCGACTGATTGCCCTCCCCATGGTTCCCTCATAAATGAAACGTTGAGACACAAGCTTAAGCCAGACTGGGAATATTTTGGCGCACTGCAATCCCTAGCCTTGTTTCCACTGATTTGTGCTTGTCTGAGTCTGGACGAGTAGTTTCAAAGCATGCGTGGTGGTGCGGTAATGAGAAATATGCAGCCAGATATTTTGTGCAGCAATCTTCACTTTGAAGAGCTTTCATGCTGAAGGACTGAGGATCCCAATGACAGGCCGTATGGCAAATAAGTTCTGCGGGGAGACAGTGAGAGACCGGGCCTACTTGTATATTCTACTAACAACTTGCTAAGGGACAGGGATGACAGTGGGGATGACAAGTCAGGCTGTGATCAAGGTCAGTGCTAAAATGTCCCCGAAAATGCAGAATTCTTTGGACATCGTGAGAGGATTTAGGTTTTTTTTTTATTCATGTGAAGAGAGGGATGAAAAGATGTCTATAAAAGGGAAAATGCTGAGCTGAATGTGTATGCTTGAGGTAAGAAAAACAGTTTGAGTGAAAGTGATGTTGGAGGGGAGAAGAATGATGAGAAAGCAACGTAGAGCTGGGAATGCTTGATAATCCAACACGTCATTAGTATTCAGATGCCATTATCTCATTGCACATGTCAAGGAAGGACATGGACACACTGAAACCACACACACATGGAGAATTCACCCAGAGGGTGTTAGCTTCTAATTATTTTTCAGGGAAAAAAACATTCTGTCTAAATTGAAAAGCCCTCCAGAAAATCAAAGACTGGTGCTATTCAATATGTCATCAGCATCAGCGCCCAGCCGGCATCAAAATATAAGATTACATGGTTTTTCTTTCTGTACATGCTGCTCGGGTGCATATTAAAAGTATGGTTATGTAAAAAATATGATAATTAGTTCTTAGTGATAGTAATTTGTTCATCAGCGCAGATGTGTTTTTCCAGGAATATTTGCCAACATGAGGTTTTAAAGCTTTCTAACAGTATGTCTGAGCTGTAATCATCGGGGGAAATTACTCATGCTGTGAAATCACCAATGTAGGATCGGGCAGGCAACAGTTTCTCTCAGTGTAACCCAGAATAACCCCAGCTGTGGTTACTATAAAGCATTTCATGGTTGGAAGCAGTGATGCATGATGTTTTCATGTCGTGACTTTTCTTCTTTTTTTCTGAAAGGACCAAATATTAAAATGAAATAGAGCCTATCCAGTGCATTTTAAAGCTTTGGGTTTTGCTCGGGTCAAACTGACTCTTTTTGGTATATTCCCCATCAAACGCTGTTACTCAAGCAAAAATAAGAAGTCCGCAGGAGAATATTGCATTTCTGAAACCTCTCTGGTATCATTCACAGTGATTTTTCATACGGTGTCATACTTTAACGATCAGCCGAGGTGTGTCCTTTATGTGCAAGAAGCTGTGAACATTTTCTATCTCAAGATGTAGCAATAAAGAAATTGGCTTTACTGTTATGCTCGCAGAACTGTAATAACTTTATTCTATTCCATCATGTAACAAAAACTTTCTGTATTACATCAGCACTTTTCATTTCATGTCATTTTCCAAAGTACAAATAAGAATTTTCAGCTCATGTTGACACGGTTTGTAGTGAATTATTTACAGTAAACTGAGCTGCTGAATCTGTATTTATGTACAACAACATGATGTAGGGCTGCAACTAACAATTATACTAATTATTGATTAACCTTTCCATTATTTTCTCAATGAATTGATTATTCTTTTTGCCAATAAATGTCAGAAAATAGTGAAAAAATCCCTGTAAGAAATTCCCACAGCCTGAGGTGATGTCTTCAAAAGTCAGAGCAGCAGTCCAAAACCTAAAGATATTCAGTTTACTTTCATTTATGACAAAGAAAAACATAAAATATTTGGGACTTTTGCTTGAAAAAAATGACTAAACTGTCTAAAATGGTTATTCAAATCAAAACCAAAATAGCTGCAGATTACTTTTCTGTTAATTGATTATTGACATTGTCATTGCAGCTCTATTTCAGTGTGAATTAATTTAAGAAAAAAAAAAACTCTAGCTGTACTCTACTGTAGCTTTTGAGATCCTCAATCATATATTTTTTATGTGCTGTGTGCGCAGTCACTAACACAAACACCAGACCTTCTCTGACTACGTGTTCATCTCACAATTGTCTGCCCCTCTTGGCCCGTGGTGCACCTTGTGGGCAAAGCATTTTTCTCCATTTCATTGAATTTTATTTCCCGCACATGAAATGGTTAAAGCAGTCCTCTTTGTGTTAGAATCTAGCTCTTGTGTCCATTGTTCAGATGAAACCTCGAAATTTTTAGCACAAAACCAAATACGTCTTTAGCATTTGCGTAGGTGAAAACTTATTTCAATGTTTCTGCATTATTTCTTTGTTATCGGGCGTTTTGCTGACGTTCTTCAGAGTGGGGGCCGGATGGGAGAGGCCATTATGAGGTGCAAACTGTCTGTATAGACCAGTGGGCTACTGTGACTTGGTTATCAGTGTGTTCATGCAGTTCTTGAAGAATCAGACAGTGTGAAATTGCAGGAAGGTGAATGTTGAGGCTCAGCTTAGAGTGTGTGTTTGTCGAGGCCCACATAGCAGGTGTGCTGGACTAGAACCACTGACTGGGGTCTCTTTACCATCTTATTATTTATGATGTGAAAAATATATCCAGACACCACACTAACTATGTGTCTCACTTGGAGGTGTCTGACACTTAATTTTATTACATATTTCTCAATTTGCATGCTGTTAACACTTCAGGTACGGTTTATATAATGCGGTGATCACTGCTGTAGGTTATCCCCAGAGACCCAGATGTCATTTGCAGCCTTCATTTGCAATGTTTGCTCTATCAGCCTGGGCGTAGTCAACATTGGAATAAAATAAATTGGCCTTTATGTCAATATTTGCCTTCATTCTACCTTGATTTATTTGTCTCTTGCGTCCCTGCTTTACATCTCTGCAAAGTATGCAAAATTCTTTTAATACCCTCAGATTAGCAAATATCCACAGGGCTATAGGAGAGTACACAGCACACCCAATATGAACTCCAATAACCAACCAGATCAGCAATTGCCTAAGCCATCTTTCTCATCTACTTACAACAGTCGCAATATTATGTAAGCCTCTACACACACACATATACACGTCCAGCATCCAGATGGAAAGAACTGGTTCCCCACTCGCAGGATGCAAACAAGCCGCTGATGGGAAAGTACACACAGACACTGTGTCAAATAGCCCACAAGGCATTAGGATGATGAGAGCCCTGTAAATGGTGGAGGAAGTCGGCACGATATCCTTTTCATGTCTCTAACTGTTCTGTATTTTCATAGAAATGTTGCCCCGCGCGCAGGGAACAGGAAATATGGTCCGCGGGTCTGCAGTGAGTCTGAGCAGGAAGCTCTGAGGCTCCATTCCACAAGTCCCTGCAGCCAGTCGTAATTGGCTTACACATTCCTCCAAGGATTACCACTCACTCCTTATTTGTGTTTATAAAAAAATTATTAAAACATTTGCTTTGGCTCCTTGAATTACACTCAGACAAGTGTCAAAATACACTCTGTTTCCACTTGCCTTGTTTTTTTTTTGTCACACATTGGGTGAAATAAACAAGTGGAATGATGATTTTTCAGCCAGTGTCTCTGGATACAGACTACATCTTCACTTGAATGCTGCAGCTTTTCTCTTCTTCTTTTTCCCCCTCCTCCTTTTTATTTGCTTTTTTGAGCACTCCTGAATCCCATCAGTAAGAACTGCTAAAAGAAATAATTTAAAAACCACATCATTTAGACTTATTTTGGCTTCTTTATTGTGTCTAACATAGATAATTAGCCTGCAGAAGAATAGAAGTGCTCTTTTGTGTTTTTTAAATTGCAGTGGAATCATTTCTGGAAACAGACTGCAATTAGAAAAACAGTGCATTTCGTGTGCCAAGTGAAATAGCTCAGTATTTTGTGCCAAATGAAACAGCTTGAAGCTTTGGGTGATGACACTGTCCCATTATTAAAACGGAAATAGCACAGACTCAGCTTGTACAGAGCCACAGATGAAATGAGGAGGACCCTGACCATTTTGATCTGGTGTGACTCCCGTGGAGTTTGTCGGCTTTATCTGCCAGTGTGCGTGTGGAGCTCCTACAGTTTCCCAGAGCTATTATCTATGAATGAATCTGGACTTTTTTATTCGCCGGGTGTGCCACCTGCCGGTGCGTCACGGCCGCTCTGGCCAATCCTGACGCAGTGATCCTTCGTGCGCCCTTGGAGATCCCGCGGTCCTCCTCGCATTGCCGTCCAATCTACGGCTCGGTGGCGGTAGAAGGCGAGCCTCGTTAGCTGTGTACCGTTAGCGCTTCAGATGTGACTAGATTGGACTGCCGTACTGCTGCTGTGCCAAACATGGACCCGTGACAAGTTTGACTGGATTGCCATTTTCCCATCTACTTGTGCTGCTTTTGACCCGCGCGCTATTGAATACTATGAGGTAGGTGAAAATTAGACAGAAAAATGAAAGTTTTATGAATATTGTGTCACAGCAAAGTATGTGCTCTTCTCCTTTACTCCTTGTACCGATTCCCAGCTGCTTTATTTTGCACGCTTTCCGCCGCCTTACGCTGCGCTTTGAAGTTCCAGACGCAACTGATTATCGCTGATTTCTTGTGCTTGTGTCCATTCTCATATTCTACATTTGGGATTTTATTGCAAGCTATGTGATGTTGATTTAAATGCAAGTTTGGCAAACAAGTGCTGCTGCTGTTCCCCTGCTGTCCGGCTCAGCATCCCTGCCCAACCCCTGTGCGCTCTGCACTCCTCTGATGCCTCTCCTCTTAAAAGGCTACGTGGCTTCTCAAGCAAATGTGTAAAGTTAATTAGAAACACGTAAAATATATTGATTATATATCTTGAATCCTCTAAAGCGAAAGTTAATTAAGAAGAAGAAAAGCATTGTCACTAAAAGGGCACAGTGTTTGATGCGTATTCTCCCTCTTGTGGCACATTTAATATAATTATTACGGTGATCAGATATACAGTAAAGTATTTGTTCCAGCACTGCTGTAGACAAAGGAGGAAATTAATTGTGTCCTTACATGGCTAGTGGAAGGCTTTCATGATTTTGGGTGACTGTTTATTTATGATGTCCATAGATGGCAATGTGAAGGAATGTTCCCTCTCAGTGACCTGGGGGTACTTTGACATTGTGCTGGATAATGAGTAAGAGCAGAGGGAATGGCATCTGTGCCATGGTGCAAATATTTTCCTTTTAGTCCACGGCTGCAGCTATTCATCACAGTAGCCAGAGTGAGAGTGTGACAATACAGTAGCCGTATATGAATCACAAAGTATTCCACTGTGGCTGCAAACCCCTCGATAGTTCAACATTTTAATATGTTGCATATATCAACACAACCGGCGTGTTTTTGTATCAATATGTCAACAAAGCCATTGTTAGGGAACAGTGCAGTCAAGTTCTGTGTCATGGTGAACGCACGGTCTGTTACAAGTCTGTTAAAGGTGGAGCAGGAATGTGTTTAGATGATTATGACTTTCCATTGCCTGCTGTGGGGAGAGACGCAGTGGAGGACATTCAGAAAAAGAGACACATGGAGGAGAGGATGAGAGAGGGGAAGAGAGGGGTGAACTGCAATAGAGCTTTCATGGCTTGATGTATTGTTCGAGCCCCGGTCAATATTGGTTGACCAGTATTTTTTCAGGCTTACCTCTCATGATAGATGGTTATGTTGTGCAGTGATACTACCATATTGATCATCATTATGACTTTCCCAAATAGGCTGGTGGGTGGAGGATAGTACATTGTGACATTGGTGTAGATGGCTCCAAACGTCTTTGCTTTTACCTTCTGCTGTACCTGTGGTTCTGCGTGGGTGCTGCACATGGTGGCTTGTTGGCGCAGATACTTTTGGTTTATTAGAGCCAAGCTGGTGAATATTAACTGATGCCACTGAGAGAATAGTGTACACTCTTGAGAAGTGCAAGGTTAGCCTAGCATTTGAAGTCATGTGTGGGATATTATTCAGCTATAGTGTACTGACACTTCAAGTCAAGCTTTTTCTTTACAATTCAGTTCAGTCATTAAAGGAATGTTTTTGAATGGCTTTGAAAAATATGCTCATTGCTTTCTTGCCAAGAGACTCTCATGCCTGTATGGTACATTGTAAGTTACAATCAATAGAAAGCTTAGTGGCATGGTGGTGCAGTGGTTAGCATTGTCGCCTCACAGTAAGAGGGTTTCAGGTTCAAACCCAGGGTGGGGGAGCCCTTCTGTGCCGAGTTTGCATGTTCTCCCCGTGTCACCGTGGGTTTTCTCCAGGTACTCCAGCTTCCTCGTGCACGTAAGGTTAACTGGTGGCTCTAAATTGGATGTAGGTGTGAATGTGAGCTTCTGTCTCTATGTGTCAGCCCTGTGATAGTCTGGTGACCTGTCCGGTGTACCCCGCCTTTCGCCCAATGTCAGCTGGGATAAGCTCCAGCCCCCCCTGCAACCTCTAACAGGGTAAGCGTAAAGGAAGAATGAATGAATAGCATCAAAACTGGAAACAAGGGGAGACAGTTAGCCTGGCTCTGTCTGAAGGCAAAAAGAATCGGACCACCGGCACCTTAAAACGTGGTAACATGTTTGTTTCTAGGTCTTAGTAGGTGTTACGAGAGGGTCGCTGCCTCTGGTCCCCATTCGGATCAAGTATGGAGTGTGGACTGGCAGCTGGAAAGGTGCCAGTTCACCTCTCCTTGAGCAAGGCACCTAACTGCTGGCTGACCCTGCACCATTCCCTTGTTACATGTTTGTTCTATGTGTTTATGGAGGATTCAGGATTTCCACATTTCAACTGCCAGCCATCTGAAAAATTGTGTAGATTGACAAATTGTAAAGTAATTTAATCAAAGTTTAGAAAAACGGTAGTGTAGTGTCGAAACTGTAAACCTCACAGAAACGACAGGACTCCAGGAAGTCACTAATCCCAGCCAGGAGTCCCTGTAAAACCCCATGTAAATCCACAGCTTGTCAATTTTACACTTTTTAATGAAAGGAATAAACTAATTAGACAGATTTAGAGGTACTTTTGGCGGATTTAAATTTTGAGCAGAGCCAGGCTATTGCTAATTTTTCTGATTCTTCTCTTTGTGCGAAGTTAATCTAATTGGCTGTGGCTGTAGCTTCATATTTACAGTGCAGAAATCTAACTCTTGGCAAGAAAGCAAATAAGCGTGTCTCCAACAATGTCATACTGGTTCTTTAAGGCAAATATATGAATATGGTTTCAAGTGGGAGTGTGACAGATGTGTTGGACAAAGATTAGTGCTGGGGATCATTTAAAAAATACCATACTAGTGCCAATATCAGTTTCCTTAAAGTGATACCGATACCAGTAGAGTACTTAATTTAATACCTTTTTTTTCTACTTCATTCAATACCCATCATGTGAATGGAAGCATACAGTTGTATAAAACGCCACCAGACGCCACAGGCATGTAGCCAAGTTTTTGGTGGCACCCTGGCACACTAAACTGCTTGCTCCGTCAAATACACCAAACTCGACTTCACCGTTGTCGCTGCTGCTGTAGTGGGCCAATCACACGTTGCATTAAATCAAAGAATGCTTGTAGTGATTGGCTGCAAACCTGGAAACAAAATATATCAAATTCAGGTATTGTTTAACTGGAGAAGTTTAAATATTACTGGGTTATTTTGATGGAGACCTCAAAAATATCGATTAGCAATACTCAAGTCTAGCAAAGATCAACACAGGTGAGGTAGAGAGCCTCAGCTGCTGTATGATCCAGACAAGAGCATCAACCAGTGTAGCCCTCAGGCCAAAGCGTGCACTGGCTGGCACCACCAGGCTACTTTTAGAGCCGGCAACAGGAGACAGTGATGGGTATTTTACAGGAGTCAGCTGGCCAAACAGACAGGCTAACTCCCCCATTGGGTTTCATTAGAGCTCGTCTTGATGTTAAAGCCTGTTTAATCCACTTTCACAGCCACGCAGACCACAACAGAGCAAAGCACAGCGTCTATCTTTAGACGGCACATAGGCAGAAACTTTTCCATCTCAGTTCAATCATTAAAACAATCGCACAAATTCCCCTGGAGATGGCCTTAAAATGTCTCCAATGAAGAGTTTTTATGTGCAGACTTTATGCTGGTAATCTGCCGAGCTGACTGGAAAGGTGATTTTAGCAGTAGATAGAAAGCTGTCAATCATTGTCTGATCAATTAGGTTGTCCATAAAGAGCTGTGTTTATGCAGCCTTGCTCTCCTTCCTTGTTCCTCCAGTAAGCAGACACGCTGCATGAGGGTGTGATTACAGTAAAGCCTTATGGGGTGAGCGCTGGGCCTCTTTGTGTTTGTCTCCGTTCTCTGAGCAGCTACTATTGTTGTCCCATGTTCATAGCACCTGTTTCACTTCAGTGACACAGTTCTGGGAAGACACTGATTTCAGTGGCCTAATAAAACACAATCACCAGAGCAAATGCTGGCATTGTATGTCTCTGCAAACCACAGATGCGTTACATTTGTATGTTATAATGTAGTTGACATATTGCCACTGTATGTTTCAACTACACTGTGGTTAACATGTGGTTCGGTTTAGGCACAACCGCTCGGTTATGGCTAGGGAAAGATCATATTTTGGCTCAAAGTACCTGGTTTTTGGGGCACAGGAAAGACAGGAAAGGCACTTATGTCTCAGTAAAAAATATCTGCTTTTGTGTCACTGTCACGGCAGGAAAGGCAGCGACGTTTTGGTAACAAGCAAGTGCTTTTCATGCCACTATCCCCGCCAGTGAGTGGCTACGAAACATCCGCCTTTGAGGCCTAAAAAGCCTCTGGGGAAAAATACAGACAGGTCTCTACAAAACACATTTGGAGCCTAAAAAGCAGATGGAAACACACCAATGACTTGCTAAAACACAACTGGTTTTCTTGTGTGTTAGTCTGGAACAATGGTCTCGTCTAGGTAACATGCCATCCACCATCCACTGCACCTCTAGATGACCCATTAAATATCACGTCACCTTAGAAACGTTGATATGACGTGTATGAAACATGCATAAGAAACAATGCCCACATTTTTTTCCCCTGGTGACTGCCCTGTTTAATAAGCAGCTGGACATTTAAAGCAGAAATATATTTTATATGGTCATTAATTTAGACAAACATCAGAAGGGTTTTAATCATAATTATATTGGCGCCAAATGCAAATAACTTGTTATTGACTTTACAGTTTTTTTTGTCGTCTCATGGTTATATTACTTGCAATGATGGCGCCCCACGGATGCAATTGAGGCTGTTTATAGCTAACATAACGTGTGTTAAACTGACACTCATCACTCACTGACCTTTACTAGTTGTTATAAGCTTAGCTGGAGCGGCCCCTTATTGGTGGCAATAAGGTGCTCACTTCTGGGCTGTTAACAACGGCTGCTCCGTGTTTACCTTAGGATATTGTGTATGTTCAGCACACAGCAATCCGCACACACACAAATCAAGATAATGCAAGTGAGATATAGTTCAAAGGTCGGGTATTGGGCAGGAACGGAAGGGTGATTTACGGAGGCAGACTTGAGGTCAGCGGTGTTATGCACATAAGTCCCTGTCAGTCTTTTAGGTTTATAAACTCTCCGGTGGCTGCACATATGGATCTGTCAGCCGTAACTGTAAATGTTGCTCTAAGAAACAGCCCGCATACC
>JAPZEB010000003.1:20890164-20900328 GCA_029783705.1 Chaetodon striatus | reverse complement strand
CCATCAGTTGATTGGGCTGCTTGAGATCAGCTGATGTAGCTGGGATGTGAGCTGAGCTTGACATCGTGTCCTGCCTGAACTAACGCTTTGCTCAATTGATGTCTTTTTACAAAATTACAATTGATTTTCGTGGTACTATCCTTAACAGGATGCTAAAAAAAACACACAATTATGTTGGCTAAAATGCTGCTTGAAGACGTAATGATGACTTACTAAAAAACAACCAGTTTTGTTGTCTGATGGTCTCAAATGGTGGTGGAGTGGCCTAGTTGACACACTATCCACCAACCCCTCCACTCCAACTGTGAAAGTCATCTTTTGTAAAACGTCACTTCAGAAATATTGATACAATATGTATTAAACGTACAAATGTAACATACCCGTAGTTCGCAAAAGAAGCACAATGCCAACATTTTTTTCTTGCAGCTGATCCAACATTTAAGCCCCTCTTATATACGTGAGAATACTGTCGTCTTAATTGAAATTCCAGAAAATCTAAATACGGTTTCAATCACACTAGATCCACACAATACAGAGCCGTGGTGTCTGTCTGCTGCACATGAAAAAGCTGGCCTTATCAGTGTGAGCAGATGGAGAGCGTCCAAGTGAGAGGCTCAGTCTGGCTCCATGTATGTCATAAGTAAGAGGATGACCTTGGCTGGAGCTCAACTGTACTTCAACCATAGGAAACACACACTTTCTGTCCTTCTCTCGCTGTCTTTCTGTATATCTCTGTCTTTTCACCTCTCTGTCTCTCACACACACACAAACTGCTTTGCTCCTACACATTCCTGTATGCAGAGTTACAGCTGGAGACAATATACACTCCTCCGCACCATCACTTCATCAAAAAAAAAGCCATTTGTAAGCCACTGAGGCACAGAGGCTCCTACAAAGCCCTTACAAGCAGGTGATTAGATACTAAGTCGTTTACAGCAGTTACCAAGGTGGGATGAAGTATTTGCTGCAAGGTTAAGATGTTGCTTGATAGTTGATTTCAGAAGCAGTCTCTGTAAACATTTATCCCATTTTCCCTACGCATTCAATGAAGTTTAAGCCCCATTTTTATCGTGCCCCAACAGAACTCGCAGCTCTTAAATCAACCCGACATTGGGTATAAGAATCATATAACATAAATCCAAAAAGACATTAATCAAGAGCAGTTTTTCTGTGTAGTTGTTCTCGCTTTACTGCACTCGCAGGGCAGGATAAACAGTCAGTGAAAGGTGATATCAGTGCAATTGTCGGCCAATAAATTTGAAGAGCTTTGCTAGTAGATTTATATTGGACCATAGCTAGGTGAGATAAGGGCCTCCATTTAGGAGGAAGAGAGAAGTGGGACTGTGAGGGAAGGGGTTGTGAGATTTGCAGTGTTTAATCTGCACGGTCCAACCTATCATGTTTTAGTTGTTGCTGCTGCGGTTTCTACGTGTACCACTGTGACAGGGTGCTGCAGTGTTGGCCTGAGGGTGCTGTAGACTCCTGTGTGCCTCCTTCAAGACACAGGAAGTGACCAGGTGGTTCTCCTCACCACAAGTTTTACTATTGCATAATGCATGCAGAGGTTCACCAGCTCTTTGTAAGGTCATACTCAGCTTAGTTCTGATAGAAGTGCTTACTAAGTGGAGATTTATGCATCACAAGACAATGCTGTCTGCACCACGCAAACTAGTTGTTACGTTGAGCTAAGCTGTTATAAATATTTACACCCCGTAAGGGGAAGGTGTAACTGTTACGTAACTGACTGATTCAAACAGTCATTAACTTGTATTATCTTTTTTGGGAACACTGTCAACACATCTGACCTGACACGTAATTAAAATGCTGTTTAAACTGGAGACATTTTAAATGACACTTTGCAAAAGTAAAACAGCAAACTTTAAATAACAAAATGTTCTCACAATGTCCAGGTCAGCATAAAGATATATTTCCCACTCATCCTGAACTGCATGTCAGAAACACACAACTAAACATGACAGAAATACACATATTTCTCCATTTATGTGTATATTAAGGAATAAATTAGAAATTAGGAAGTTTGATATGTTGTTTGCCCCCTTAAACTGTAATTTTAGGAAGTTTTGCTACGTCGCTGGATGCTACACTGAGTTCCTGTTTACATAGTTGATTGTTTTTGATTGGATGGTACTACAGATGTTTCCCAGCAAGTTTTACACATCAAGGTTTCCCACACATTAATGTATTTGTGGCGGCCTGCCACAATATCAGCATCTGGCACCGCTTATTGATTTTCTGTTTTTGGAGCTGGACTGTTCATTAGGAGAGTGATTGGAATATATATGTTGTTTGGTTGTTCATTGCACCACACTCTGGAGTTGCAGAGTGTACTCTGGGCACAGATGGAGCAGCATGGAGAATGTTAGGTGCAGTGAAAGTGAAACTTAACCATTCATTGCACTAGAGCTGCCCCTTGAAAGTTGGAGATTTGAATTGTCAGTCAAAGACTTGAAGATAGCTTCAAGTTGAGCAGACTTTGTTTTTTTTTTTTTTACAATAGTCGGTGTGCTGTGTAGTGTACTTCTGGAAATGCTGTGGTCCCCAGGTTTTGCTGCGGAGTAATTACTCTTGACTTTCACTCTACTCCTTGGAATTGACGGCTGTAGACACACTGCAGCGGCACAGAGGAGGAAAAACTTTCCACTTTAAGGCTCCGAGATAACAATATCTTCTCTATTCTGCTTTTTTTGCTTAGAACTGGTGAAGTTACAGTTCACATCAACTTAATACAACATAGTCTCTGGCTTTTGTTTGATATCTTGTGTTGCTGCACATTTCTGATCCGTCATTAGTGCCATTAGCTTGTTTACTGTATTACATGAATGTTGCTGTCACTCTGGACATCCTGCTGAGCCCCAGGTTAAACCTTAAAACTTTAGTTTTGAAAAAAAAAACAAAAGCACTTTACTTTTCAATTTTTTTTTTTTTTTTGAACGGCCGATTCTGATTTGACTGACATAATTCTGAGTCGGGTACAGCCCTACGTTGCACTGAGTCTAAAAGTTTGCTTTCACTTGCCACTGCAGCAGCTGCTCCTCTCATCCATTGATCTGATCAGTTATCCAACCGGCGACTTGAACTCCACAAAGATCTGCTGAGGAACAAGAACTCATGAAGAATTCTGCCTGTGCTGCATTTATGGACCTGCACATAAACATTATACCTTTTAAACATCAGCCTATTAGTATGTTGATGTTAGCATTTGGCTAATTTAAACATCTGCCGATGAAGATGCCTATGGCTCAGTGTTACATAATGAGTTCCTCTGCAACAGTTTGCATTTTCTTACAGACTTGATATCAAAAAAACATGGTTATACATCTCCAACTGGCAAGGACACTCTAAGGAAGTGACAAGGTACTTAAAGCTCAGTGCATACAAAAAGATACATACTGTTCATGAACACAAAAGTATGTTGACAAAAATTTAGGGTTTGTTGTGCATAGTATGTGATTTCCGACTAGATAAGACATTTCTTGTTCTGGTACAAAACAATTGAAACCCCCACATTTGAACATACGTCCTGTTTTGGGATATGTCGTAACAGCAACCAGAACAAGATCTGTTGCTGCCTCCAAACTCACAAATACAACAGATTTTATTTTTTGGTGCAGTGAACTTTTGCAGTGTTGTGTGATTTGCTCTTGTGCCCTTCAGATGTCGGGTGTGTGTATGAATATTCTCACATTTGACAAAAGTTTGCTGATTAAACATGAGTTTCTTTTGTATTCCTCACAGTTGCATTTTGAAAATGAGCACTTCAGAATAATTCGCTGTGAGACTGAGAACTGAAGCTTATATAATTACTTGACCTTTTATCAGCTGCTCTAAAGGGGTGGCCTCCACATGTACTGTATGACACATTTTCTGTTTTAGATTGGTAATGAGCTATTGTACATTCACATTCATCCTCTATCTGGATAATTACTGTTTCATATTATTGTGGGAAAAGCCCCCTCATTCATAGGGTATTTCATGCAAATTGAGAATTGAGATCAAGTAAGGTTGCAGATTTAAAGTGGAAACTTGAAAATGGTAATTGTCTCGTTCAGTCCTCTTTATGGCTCACTTGAGAGCGCCCCTGCAGACTCAGCTAAAATGTGGAGCAGATAGGCCAAGTGAGGTCGTCCATATTAGGATGAAGCACTCCATCTTGTTAGAACGCCTTTTACACAATGCAAGAAAACAGTTGTGGATTTTTATTTAAATTAGTTTGGTCTTCGTGCAGCCAGTGAAAATGTCAGTGTTACTAAAAAAATATATGTCACTGCAAAGAGTATCGTCCTCGCCCCGAAATGTCATGCAGCTTCCCATTAGAAGAGAAATGTTTCCTCGATTGACCTTTGAGGTGTAATTTGTAAGTGTAACACGAAGAGGAGAGTAGCGTGCTCATTTGTTTCACAACACCGGAGGGGTTTGTGAATTGTTTGAGTATTAGTAGCAAGCCCTTGCCTTGACCGTCCCCGTCTCTGTCACCCTTTTTCCTTTGCCTACACAATTGAGCTACAACTTCCATTTTTAATAAATGCTTTTTCAGTCTGGGAACTGCTCCATTACTTTTGATTATTTTTAATGGCAAGCTCCTTTTTGTGGTACATTCATATTTGTCTCTTAAGACTTGAAGACTGTTTTAATGAGCTCTCATAAGGTCTGCTTCCTTAGCCCCTGGCTAGATCCAGCTATGTGCAGCAGGCAACTCTACTAGACCAAGACTATATAAGGCATGAACACTTCCCTAGACATGAAGACATGCCATTCTTCCCTTTGACAGATATTATCCAGTGGGGAATGGTAGCAACAGTACTTGAATAGATCCTTGATTAAAACATATTGCATAAAGAAAGGTTTTAACACCACTGCAGATGGAGAGGTAGATTACTGACAGCAATATGAGCTGTTTGGCAGCGACACACATGAAAACATACACAAATTAGTTGCTGACTAAATCCCTTTGGCTCTACTTTGTGGGGCAAAATGTCTATTTTCTGGAGGGAGAGAGTAGTCATTATAGCTAAAATTGTGGTGACATAGTGCTGTAGGCTTTCCCACCTGTTGAAGCTTGCCTTTCATTTAAAATAAAAAGAAAAAAGTCAGTGAGCTATAGGTTCACTGCTTCCTAATTTGGAAACATCCTTTTAAACTAATTTTTTCCTCTCCTCTCCTTCTCACTCTGCCCTCTTGCCCCCTGTCTCATTCCCAGACGCCATGATCCGGCCAGAGGAGGATAATCCCGCACCCCCTGTAGACAGCATGGACACCAAAAGGCACTCCGCTGAAAGGTGACCTCCAGACACTTCGCCTCCCCAAAACATTTGGTGAGTTAAGAGGCAGAGAATCCCCCGTGATCACAAATGACACCATCTTGCTCCCCCTGCTAACACTTGGCAGGATAAGCAGCTCCAAGCCATTTGCTAATGTTCATGTTAGACATTTTAAATGAAGTCCTCTAAAACAGAACGCATTATCTCAAGCCTTTTTTCTTAGCTTTTATCACCACTGCATAAAAGACAAGGTTCAATGTGGAATTTATTCCTCTTTTCCACTCTGAAGCAGCGATCCACTCATCCATGCCAAAGAATTACCATTTTCCCCTTTGGCCTTAAGTGGTGATAACCTCTGAAGTGGAAAAAAAAATCTTTACCTCTTAATTAAGGATGTATCTTTCCTTTAATGACCAAAGTACATACTAGTATTTTATCTGAAATAGCCTTCAGCGGTATCAATAAGCCTTTGCATGTGTGTATGTGTGTGTGTGTGTGTGTGTGTGAGAGAGCATGTGTGTGATACCTCGATGAGTAATGATCAGTCATTAAAGACTTAAATGGTCTCGTAATGTGTTTGTTTTTCATAATCTAACCCTGTTAAGGTAAAGACAAACGCTACATAACTGCGGTCCATATCCACACTGAGGGTATGATCACAAAGCTGTAAACTTTGTAAACTAAATATATGATCCCATTTACAACTGCTGTCACTTTATCTCAGTTCTGTTTTCTTAAATAGTGCAGCTGGCAATATTGTGTTTATTTTCTTGGTCAAAGTCATCATAAAAGGTTCCCGTCCGTCAACTCGGTACTTTCTAAAATCACTTAGCCCCAACCCAATTTGTCCCGACCGAAGACTTAAATCTGACAAAAATAAGCTCACAAAAATATAGTATTATTTTTGAAGAAGGCTCAGTAATTCCCTAAATCTGCTGGGCACTGTAGCTTGAAATAAACTTTGGTGAGACAGGAGTAACTGGTGTATTTGTTGGGACTATTTTAAGCTGTGGATTAATACACCGTTGCTGTTCCATGGGCTTTGTTGACAAAAAGAAATATATCACCATTTGTTAAAGAGGTGAAATTCAGAGAGTATGAGTTGTCTAGACATGGTTTTCAACATGAAGGTGGTTGAGCTAAGCAGCTAACAGTGCTAACTACATAAACAGCACTGAACAACGAAAACAGTGCAGATGGAGCTTACGGTGTTAACCAGGAGGGACCTGAGGCCTTTATTTCGAAGCAGGATTTGGAGTTAGCAAGGCGACTTCGGTGTTAACTCTGTGTTTTCAGTACTATGAAGCTGGTTCTCTTTTTACTGGGAAAAATCACTGTGGCAACTGATGCTGAACCGCTAAGCTGCTCTGGAGCAGGTTAACTTCAGGGTAACAGATCACAGGCTGTCAAAACCCCAACCTCTGACCAGTCAGATCACTGAAGAAAAAAGAATCCGTGGACAAACATCAGTCATTAATTACTTGTCCACCCTTTACTTCAGTAGCAGAAACAGTCTGACATCACTTTAAAGTGTTTCATGTGACATATTCAGAGTAGTTTGCTCATCATACAACTAAACAATGTCACATAATGTCACATATACCCATACCTCAGTTATACCTACATGCAGTTTTAAGTCTCAGATGATTTTCTGTTTTAAGTTTACATTTACATCCCACACCACTGACATTTTACATTCTGGATAGGAAAACCCAGAGTTGACTGAACTGGTTGATAACCAGCTTTGTAGTACCAGTTATCCAGAGAGCCAGTGTTAGGGTTAGTCAAACCAGATAACAAGAAGATATCCTGAGTAAGCTGAATTGGCTTCGTAGCACAGGCCTCTGCAGGATGGGTGCTATGTTTGTGTGACAATACCATTCTGATATCAGCAGTAACCACCGTATGAATGCAGTGCCAAGTGGGGACAAAGATCTAGCCGCACACATGCACTAATATACACGTGCAGCGAGACTGGCTTAGCACACTAAACCACAGAGAACCTCGGAGTACAACACACACAGGCAGCCCGACTTCATTTTCCACTCAGGATGACACTGTATCTTTACTTAGTGGTTTGCTGGTATAATAATGCTCTGAATGCTGCGTACAGAACCTCCAAACAGTGTAACCGTGTCTCATCCATGAAGCCAGTGCAGACCACTACATTGTAAGTACCCATGTGGAAATGCTTGTAAATCATGTTTGATTTTAATTTGGATGCACATTCCTAGCAGTCTGTAATTAGCATAAGCAAAGGCCCATATAGGGAAGCAACCCTGAGTGGCGAGTGCAAACCATCTGTAACTTATTACCTGTGGAAACTAATTATCAGCACACACACAAGACCGAGAAAAATAAACAAACATAATAATGATAATAGCCTTACGACAGCAACCACAATACAAAAACAACAATGCTACTACCACTGCTAATAATAATATGATGTGTAATAATGTGCAACGTGATTAAGGGCCCGGAGAAATAGAGAGCCATGCTGCATGAGCACAACATCTGCGGGGTTCGATTTAAAATAAGAACCTTAGCAATGCTGAGAGCAGTGTATTAGTGCCGCAGGAGGGGGACAGGCAGTTCGTCAGCAGTAGAAATGGACGTGTGTCAGAGCCAGAGCTGGAGAGGCTGGGATTTGGTTGTATGGCCTGAATTGCCACTTGTGACCTGGCAGCAGACACGGAGGCAACCAGGTGCTGTATTCAAGTGGTTTACTCTTTAGTGTGCCAGAAACCTTACGACACATGTACAGGGCTGATTTCAACTGGGGTGAAAACACAGTGGCGAAAAATGGAAGAAGTACCTCTAAAGGAATATGTTATTTTTTCATTGTGGAGTGTATACTTTATTTATTAATCCATGGCCTAAAACATTTGGTTTATGAGTGGTCCTGACAAATAAAAAGCTTTTGCATTCTGTGTAGTCTTTGTTTTCTGAATGAAACAAATGGTGAGAGTAATACAGCTATAACCTTGTTTAAAAGTAATAAAATTCACCCCCTGAGCAAAAAAGACATATGGCTGATTTTGTGTGATAGCACTGTCTACACAGTGCATCGTGCTGCGAAGCTCGTTTTGTGATAAAATATTACCTTCAACTCTTCTGAAAAGTTCGTATTAGATGTAGTAGCCTTTGGCAAGAGTGCGTCTTTATGGATATCAGGTTTGCACTGAAGCAATGATTGATGGCAGACTTGCATTCATATGAGACTAAAGGACCTCCGGCTGTAATCAATGCAATTTTTGTAAGTGAAACACACACGCACACACAAAAAAAACCACTAAAATCAAAGAAATATTAAAAAAATAATAATTTGTAATAACGGGCCAAAGGCAAGGCTCATTTGTCATGAAATAAAACGGTGCATATGTGCAGTGTAAATAATGTTAGTCCGTACAGAGTTCAGTGGGTTTACAGTTTGTCAACCAGTGTATCTGTGAGTGTGGGTACAACAGCAGGACTGGTTTAAGGCACTCGAGCATTGGACAGAAATCAGTCGGCGTGCATTTAATTTGGGTTTCACAGTAACAGGAGGCGCAGACAGGGTTATACAAGAGATGTGGACGAGCACATTTGGGCGTGTGAATGTAGGAAGGCACAGATGAACCATTTCTGTCACCTCATTTCTTGGAATATGATTACCTGTCTCAAGTGTTTGTCCTACGCTTCTTCCATCTTATCTGTTTCAGCTGTTGTTAGATTTATTGGACTTTCATAAAGTTGGTGGCAGATTGTAATAACTGATTTAAGGTTTGAAATGCTCTGAGGAATTTTATTTTCTTTCCAACAAAGAAGTATATTGATATTCCAGAAACTTTCGGACTTTCCTCAGGCGTATTTGTTGCCTAATGAAGTCTGTTATCTAACTAGAAACTACAATAATTACATGGAATTTTCTCATTGTTAAAAGTCACACTGCACACCAGATCTAAAGAACGTACTCTTAAGTTCTACATGGATGCAAAATGCATCATTCAGTCCAGGAAGCTCTTAAGCCGGGCTCAGACTACCCCTCCCGACAAATGAAGGAGAAATCCGGCCTGGGACCTTGGTGTTTGGCCCTGATTATCTTGTAATATGACAGGTTTTAAGATCCCGCCTTAAGCCTCCCAAACTGCCCGCAGGCTTATCGGGGCCACGCCAATCATTTAAAACATGTTTGATATTAAGGATTTTAAATCCGGATGATTAAAGTAACGATTATGTCAGTGTGGAGCATCTGATGGTGTTGCAAAGCAGTGGTAAACATTCTAGCCCTTAAGGCTAACGTTAGCTAGCATTAAAGTGTTGACAGAAGTTAAAACTGACAGTTAAAATCTCACCTCCAGTTCTCACTGAAGAATAGGCACACTGTGTTGATTGCGTCTTCCCAACCATTTTCTCAACCAGACTGGTTTGGGCCCTGAACACACTCAAAGCGTTTGACAGTAATTAGTATCTAGTTCCTAAAATGGACAGGCAGAGGGTACTTGCTCTAGCTCTGGTTGAGGGTAAGGCTGTCAGCAGATAATTTGTTGGGCACAGGGAAACAGAGATTTGTGTGGGAACATGTGACCCTAATAAAGAGGATGGATCATGGGGAGTATCACCAGTTGGCCTAGGAGCTTCGTCTCGATGATGGCTGTTTCCAGGCATATTTAAGGATAAATCGGGGGCGATGTGACAACCTGCTGACTACCATCGGGCCTTATAGCTCTGAGTATCCAGCTACCGCTACCACCAGTTTCTCCTCCATTGTTTACCAGCTGTAAACTTGTCATGACCCACACAGGAGACCAGCCTCTCAAATCATCCGACTGGACAATGGGGAAAAAAGATGACAAAAAATTAGATGACGTGAGGTGTTTTTTGCACTCTGAATTGAAGTTTTTTC
>JAPZEB010000003.1:20848194-20859365 GCA_029783705.1 Chaetodon striatus | reverse complement strand
AGCCTGGTCTCACTCCCAAGGTGTCATAATATGCCACTTGGGCAGTGTCCTCGGGTACACCCTATAATGTCTGTGTGAGACGCACCTAGCTTTCCACAACTCCACCTGTCCACATTATAAGACACCCTATAAAAGAGGTGCTGGTTTACTGAATACCAAGCGTGTGACCTCAGTGATGATGAATGAATGAACCCTTAGGTGCTGGCTTTATGGATGTTCAATCTCCACAGGTTGTCCGGTAAGAACAGGAAACATGGTGAAGGGTAATAAATCCAGTTCACACGCTAATTGGCCCTCATTTATTGTCTGTTTGTTAGACTATCCCCATGTGATGTGGTCTCCATGATGAAGGGAACAAACAGAGAAAATGTACATATGTTTATAATATGTAACAATGAAAACACAAAGAGTATGGCAGTAAAGATACACAATGAAGTGAATTAAGAAAAGGATAGTGTAGGGGATTGTCAACAAAGAATAAACTCAGTAAGGCTTTTATCTATTCCTACTGCTCCAGTGCACTCAGAGGGTGAACTTACAGTAGCAGGCAGGTCAGAGTGCTCACTGTGCTCCTGTAACATGAACAAATAAAATTCAGACGGCACGGCAGTATAACTAATTAACATGAATAACATTGTCAGTGTTCATATACAGAGAATGGTAATAAACAGCATTGGCAACACTTAACTATATAATGTGACTGTTAAACTATCATGAGGGTCAAGCACAGCAATGGGAAACACTGCAACGTCAGTTAATATGATAATATGATACTCAAATAATGCCCACATTCTCATGATCGCACAGGATAATAAACCAGGTGAATAAACAATGTGAAATAGAGTCCAGAAAAATGCAGAAATGATACAAGTTCACTTCAGTTCAAGCCAGGTGTCCTTTGATGCCGTAGGAGACTTGTGATTGGTGCAGCAGGTAAACTGATCTTGGCACCACCTGTTCACGTGAACAGCGAGTAGTCTGAAAGAGGGTTGCCTTGGTGTAAACTGTTAAAGACAGGATGACTGTCTGAACACACGTGGAGCAGCAGATGATGTTTAAAGAGTGCAAAATTCTGCTTTGGGTCAGTGGGTGGGGAGGTGGATGGTTCCAACAAGCACAGATCTTCACTGACCAGTGTTTGAGACCAATAAACAAAAACATCGGTTGCAGCGTTTGTGCCAATACAAGTCGGGTGTTTTTTTTACCTGCACTTCTGCCTTTTCAAACTGAAGTGTTTTATAGCGACATTTGCAATCTTTTCCTAAACTATAATCAAATAGTTTTGTTGCCTTAGCCTATTTGTCAACCCCTTCCCTGAGCCGATGCACGTGACTAACATCAATCACAATCTTTTTATTACCATAACCAAGTAGCTTTGTTGTCTTAACCTTACCACTGCCCCGTCTGTGTCAAGGCCAACCAAACAACATTTACACCCATTAGGTCATTAAATAAACAGGCACTGATAGTAGTGGATCCAAAACTTACTGGATGGCACCACTGCCTAATTCTACAGAAATACACTATGTTAGGTTTCAACAGTTTTGTACATTTTTCATTTATTAAATGAATTTTTATGTGTGTGTACAACCTTGCACCAGAAATACTCTGTCAACTGGTAAACAAACAACATAGTGGAATCAGAACTGGGGGTGTACAAGTGGAAACTGTAGAGCAGAAAAACGCAGAGCAACATTTGGTCAATTATCCTTTTTAGTAAGACGTATACAAATGTGGAATGCATTACAATATGAAATTAAAAAACCTGGCAGAACTCAAGGTTTTTAACACACATGTAAAGCAACGGCTGAAACTCAAGCAGGCCTGTGAATACTGATTGTGCAGACCACAATCTTTGATCACACATAGAAACACATGCACATGCATGTGCGTCAAGCACTTGTATGCTTGCTTCTACATATATTTTACATATCATTTGTCAAAAAAACAAGTAAAATAATAATAATCATAATATTAGAAAAAAGAAAAGATAGAAAGCAAAAGCCTGCCCCCAGCATCAACATATTAACGCCAGGGCATCTGCCCAAGTGTTTAAATATGACAAGTATGGATGATATCACATTGTTTCAGAGGTTTAGAGGTCTATGCGCATGGCACATACTTTGGTCAAACTGGAGGTCAACAACAGCTTCGTAATTAAATTTTTTTTTTTTTTTGTATGTTAACTACAAAAATAAATGTCATGTAATTCTGAATCTAAAAAATAAATTAAATCTATATATGTTTATATGTATATATATTTATATATTGTCACTGGTGTGCTATTTATATTATATATTACAGTAGTTGTATTTGCTTTGTAACAAATCACAACACATAGACTTCAGACTTCAACAGAGTAGACCACAGACAGACAGATCCTTTTACACTCCGGCCGCAGCTTACTTAGTAAATACAAATGTTTTAATTGGCGTGTTTGACTTCATTTGCTGTGTAAACCTTATTTGTCAACATGGACAAATGGAAAGAGGAAGTCAGAAAGTCTGGTAAACAAACTGGTCATTTAATGAGCACACACAGCTATTACAACTTCATCACAGTGTCAGGGAATAGTATCAAGTTTCTCTCAGCACTACACTGATGCACATAACACATGGAGGCCATTAAACAAGGTTGAACCTTAGATTGGTGAAAGAATATCCAAGGAACGGTATATCAGGGAAATTCAGTGCTAATTAATCAACAGATAAATGTCATTTGTAAGGGCATGTGCGTGATCATGATTGATTTCCACAGTGTTTACCCCTCACTTCCCACTTGATTGTCCTTTGAACCGATATAGATGGGTGATAATTAACATATAAGAGGTTACCTAAATTAACATGACATAAATGTCACTGCAGACTCCCATGGTGGATTATGAGATGACGGGTCCCGGGGCACAGATGCCTGAAGGACCTGCGCTCCCACCTCACAGCCCTTCTCCCCAGAGTCAGAGAGCCTTCACTGCACAATGTCAGTGCAGAGCCTTAAGGTCCTACAGAACAAATTTGGGGACAAACACTCCCGCTGAAGCTGTCATGATGGCCTCTTTGTTGTAATATCTTCAAGTGAGGCTGTTCTTTTTTTAAGAGAACTATTTTTTTGGAGAATGTGAAGTCGCTTCTCACGGAGGCTTAGTAATCCATCCATGTTGACTCCTCTAAGAAAATAGACCTTCTCATTACACGTGGGAGACCTTGCTGCATAAATTTCCATGCTGATTTGGTTGGTATTAATATAACTCCATAAAGCAAAGCAATTAATACATTCAATATAATAGATATTAATACAGAATGGTATTCGGAGACAAGTGTGTTTACATAGCAGTGCTTAATAAGTGAATTTGATTAAGTAATGGAATCGTTAGCGCAACAAATTATGTTGAATATATTAAAATGACAGTGTTGGGTTATTAGGCAGCTGAAGTGCCTCATATTAGGTAATTTACATACCTCCTTCTTTGGTTTACCTTTTTATTTAGTGCTGTAATTGCTAGCTGTATCTACCATAGGATTAAATAAGATTAAAAAACATGAAGTTGGAATATTCAACATATCTCGCTTGAAAATTTTCTTAATGTGCTCTAATTTTTAGGAAGAAAAAAACTAACATGATGAAAACACCCCATCAAATTCATCCAGCGAGGAGACAGAGTCATCCGCAGTGAACGCACACAAACAGAACATAAGCAGCTAATCTTAATTGGTGTTAAGTGGCATCAAGTTTCTTGGCATCCAACTTTTAACTACAGCGAGGAATCATCGTCTGTGTGTCATTTGCATATCTCAAGAACTGTTCATCTGATGTAAATTTGACGGGTGCATTGCAGGGTGCCCAAGGTTGTGCTTTGTCAAATTTGGTGCAGTTTGGACATACAACACATTGGTATGTTAAACTTTGAATAAACAAACAAACAGCGCTCTGTGAAGCAGTGCACCCTAAAAAATTATCCACTGGCTCAATTTACAGAAATTAAGATAACAGTTTGCATGCATCTTTTTAAGTAGTTCCAACTCTGCCACTGTTGAATAAATCCTCTTAATCTTTTATAATCTGACAATTCAGTTATTTAAGTACAACAAACATGGTTTGCCTTGACCTTTGAAATGTTTGTGTCCATCCATCTAGAACTAACTTAATGTTTATCCAAATGTTATGTTGATATTTTGTGGTCTAAATATTTTATTTAAGATATTCAAACTTATTTATTTTAATTCCACCCCACTCAAAAATGTCAAAAAGGTTGTTGATGAAACAAACATTTTATTTATTTATTTATTTGTGCTGAAAGAGTTATTTATTTTAAGCATTATTCACTAACCCCATAAATCATTTTTTAGAGTGTGGTTGTGTGAGCTTATATATATATGTATATATGTATATATATATACATTCAGTGGTGGAGGAAGAATTCAGATCCTTTACTGAAGTGAAAGTACAAATACCATACTGTAAAAACACTCCACTGCATTCAAAACCTTACTTATTTAAAAGCATGTATTATTAGTAAAACACACTTAAAGAATGAATTGTACTAATTGTGCAGTAAAATGCTCTCTCTCCTCTTGTCTTCTGCCAGTCTAACATTATAAATATGTTTAATGTGAGCAGAGCAGCATCTTAACACAACACAAACGGCCATAAAGTACTTTGTAATGTTATTTATTCATTTGGGGAAAATACGCTTGGTATAATTTCATGTTTTTATCACAAATATGCATATCAGTATGTGTTATGGATGGTTCACCAGTTGACGTTGATATGACATGTTTGAATTGTGCAACAGCAATGACGAAATTAATGGTGCCAATAAAATAACCTGAGTAGGGTCTGAAAGTGTTTTTTCATGTTGCAGGTGAGCTCACTATGTAGTCCTCTACATTGAACTCCCAACAGTATATCCACCTTATTCCCAGTCCCATGATCCCTTGTGAGAATTATGTGTGCGACTTCCGGCGTCGAACTGAATCTGGCAATTTCCAGTGGTAACAGTTTGGTTACATTCCTCTTGTTGGTTTTATTTCTCATATCAGTGGTACCTTTGGCAACAGGAACAATCCCCTGTTGTTCCGGACACATGTTCAACACACAGTTGCTAAACTGAAGGCAAATTACTTTCAAAAGAACCAGCGTTGGCTGTTAGCCACCAAGAGTAGCCACTGGGACTAACCATAGACAGTCTATGGGACTAACTAGCTTACTGCTACCTCTGCTATCTCACAGGAAGTTGCGCACATAATCGTTTCTACAGTAGTGCCCTCAGGAAGAAGGTGGACAGTTAGTAGGGAGTTGTGAATGAGTGAATGATTTCAGACACAGCCATAGAGTCAATAAAACAGCCTTATTTTCAGCTTTGTGACGATGTATTTTACAGCTGGTCCAAGAAAGTTTTCAACAAGTTTGTTTAGCTTAAGAAACAGGAACCTTTTTTTTTTTTAACACATATCAGTAAAGTTAAAGTACCTCAGATTTGTACTCAAGTGAACGAGGCAGCTCTGTGGAGCATCCTGACACGTTTTAGATGGGCACTGCTCCAGTAACACAAAAGCTGAACTAGAGCTCTCTGAGGAATTCAGAAGTTTTAGCCTGTGCATGGCTGATATAGCAGAAGAACACCTAAAGGCTACAGTAGTCGTGTTGCTTGACCTTCAATAACATATCCTGTGAATCTACCGGGTTCCACCAACCCCCCGAGTGTGTTCATAATTCAGTGGTAACTTCCACATCAGCTGTAATGTGTGTTGCCCGTGGGCTAAATGTCTGTTCGGTGGACAAGTCTTCATCCTCCAGAGATTCTTTTAACTTTTCATTCTACAGTATTCTGGAAACAATCCAAAAAAAAATTCTTAGCTGCAGTGTGCCCGATCACTGTGTTATAGTCCTCACACTTTAGACTGGACTCCAGTTTGCAGAAAAGTGCAGACTATGAACTGGAGAGCAGCATTATAAATGGGTCTCTCTTAAGTTTTAAGAGATTCAGTGTAATGAGTTTATGTTAGATGCATCAAATGAGCCGCGATGCTTCGTCCCTGAGGAGAAAATGTTGTGGTAAAAACATCAACTCACACCAAAAACTGACAGATCTTCAAAGTTTGTTACATTGAAACCTAAGCTTTCACAGCGTTGCACCTCCTCTCCACTGATATGTTATAAATACTGCATCTATACTGATTCATAATTCTTATAAAAATGATTTGAGCGTAAACCTGACAGTTTTTTGTTATTCGTCCGACTGCAGTTAACAGAAGGAATTCATATAAAAATGATTTGAGCATAATCATGGCAGCTCTTGTTATTCTGTTGACTGCAGTCGGTAACATCAAAAGCAATTATCACCCAATAATTTCTACAAACCCGAGAAATGTTTGCGAGGAAAGTAAACTTAGAGCTGTAATCGTCTGTGAGTCGTGTCCTTGACAATCAGTGGAGGCTGTGTGCAGAGGTGACAGCTTCCCACATTAAACAGAGAAACACCACCTGCAGAGTATCAAAGTGGTTAATTATGTGCGGGTTTCTTATACTGTAGTAAGTGCTGCTTGCCTCTCTGAGGGCAGCTACTAAGTATTCATGTTTTTATTTTAAAACCACAGGGAAATACAGGGACTCTAGTGAGTAAAAGCTTGGGTTGTGTTGCCCTGTCAGCATGTCTAGCACCGTGCATAAAGCTCAAAGTAAGGTCGGCTCAGTTTAGAGAAAGAAATTGCCTTCTGTGATGATAATTACATATTTAGGAAATTATTATTATTATATTTAAATGTCAAAACTCCCGACAAATAGAAAGAACCAGGCACTTATATTTAGTCTAATATAATTATATGCATGTTCAAGAGAAGGGAAAGAAGTGAGAAAGTGTAAGTAACAGAATTATTGTTATTTCACACCAGCCCACGTTTCTCTTGTTGTCCACCAAGGCAACCTGTCACTGTTCCCCTCTTTATTCCACACACTCCACATGACCTGCTCAGCTGCCTTGATGTAAGACAACTGAATGATAGAGATATTCAAATCTCAAGACGGCGGGATGCAGATTTTGTTGTACAAACACTCCCTCTTATCCACCTAAAAAGAGCTTCAGTGTAGCCTCTTGCATTTTTTAAATCCTTCAGAAATACTCTCTTGGTCAAACTAAATTCTGGTGTCAGATCTTCACTCGTGAATCAAATCTTAAAAGCCAAAAACTGCACCCCAGATAGCAATGAGTGATCATTCTGTCAATAAAAAGCAAGACTCGTCTATGATGAAACTTTGGCTTATGTCCTGTAACTGCTGGTATGATGTTTGATGTATTATCTCAAACTTGCAAGGCTGATACACCTCAGTACGGCAACACTGAATCCAATGTAGAATGAATGGGTTGTTGTCTAATTAGGCCAGTAAGTCCTCCAATCCATACAACCATATAGGTTGATTGTTCCCACCCTCACATATGACTCACAGGAGTGTTTCCTGACCTAGTGCCCAACACCGGTGTCAGGAGATCAACCCAAAAATGGCATACATGACTTTTAACAGTTGCAGTTTGTGAAACGATAATGGTTAGATTTAGGCAAAATAACTACTTGGTTTAGAAAAAGATAATGGTTTGGGTTCAAATAAGTATTTGTTTGTTACGTACATGACATACATTATGTAGGTTATGTACAGTACGTATTCAACCAAACATAAGTTCAAATAAGTCAGTGTTGACTTTTGGTTTCCAATGGGATATGGGCAGCGGTATCCTGGATCAAAGCCCAGTATTTGTTCGTCATATCAACCTCAGCCTTTCTCCTAAGAGGATTTTGTCGCTCTTCATAGTACGTCACCTGATTTCCTCCTTTGCTACCATCATAATTACTATTGCCTCTGGAGCAGTGGTTCCCAACTGGTGGGTCGTAGTCCAAAAGTGGGTCGCGGTTCCATTCTTAATTAACCGCAAGTGACTCACAAACATGTCAAGTTTGTAAAAAACACACTTTATTTTTAAGTAAAATTAGCTTCCTGCACAGAGAATTGTGCAGGAAGTGCTGTTTCCTGCTGTAGAGTGAGTGACAAAAGAACAGCTACTTTACAGAGACAGCAAAGTAGCTACGATATGGCCAAACACAAGTATGACGCTGAATATATTAAACTGGGTGGACCTTGACTAAGACTAAGCCTCAAGGTAACTGCCTAAAAATAAAAGATGTGAGTTGTAAGTGGGTTGTAATAAGCTTGCTTGTACAAACAACTTATGGGGTCATTTTTTCTGGGGATACTGTACAAACAAAATTGATGTTGCCACCGTGACATCACCCATTGGATGGTGGACAACCATTTTAAAGCCTCTAGTTTGGCATTTTGGTCATCACCATCTTGGATTTTCTGGGTCAGAAGTGACCATATTTGTGTGAAAAGGTGTAGCTGTGGAAGAGGGAGGGGTGGATCTGACTGAGAGGACACTATCAGCAGACAGTCTGTCCCTCATCGCAGCCACACCCTTAATAATAATAATGTATTTTTAAGCCTTAATAAAATTTAAACAAGTGGGTTATATAAAAAGTCTCCCCTGTGCAGCTGTTTGGAACAGGGAAAGCAACTATAAAGACCAAAACAGTTTTTTGTACCAAGCTGTAAACATGTTTGTATCTGCTTTAATGTGGGGCATTTTGACGTGGGTGTTGACGGGGATTGACTCACTTCTGGAGCCAGCCTCAAGTGGCAATTTGAGAATCTGTATTTGTAATCCCTTCCACACTGGCTTCATTTTTCAGCCCCTGATGTTGCCGCTTTGTCTCAACTATGCAGAAAAACGAAGACCTTACAGTCTCTTATTATAGTTGGGTTGAAATAAGAGTGTATCAGCAGCTTCATTTATCTTCAGTGTCTTCATCTTTGCACAAACAAATATCCAGTGTTCTGCAGCATCTATTAATTGTACACACACACACAGAATAATGATAGGTTTGGGTCGCTCAGCAAGCAGCTACTGTCTGAAGACCTCTCAGGATCATAACAGTCTGTATACATGTAGGTGGCAAATCGGAGCAATAATTTGAATGTGGATCTGGGGTGCGTCAGCAACGCCAACAAGTAGACTCCATTTCTGAAATATCCTCATTCTGTCCACCCCCAGAGGGAGAGCCTCTTAAAAAGTATTCATTAAATGTCCACAGCGCTGACAGACATGGGGAGCCTAATATGGTATTTTTGGAAAGTGTACATTAACAGGCTCTAAATTTAACACCACCATGACACTGGGAAATCATTCATTATACTGAATCTGAGGCATAATATCAGCATAACTCACTCTGCGGCCATCTGGCTGACACATCTTTTTGCTATATGCTTAAAACGCCCAGAAAGACCAATTTGGATCTGGTTCAAATTTAAAGTTTCATTTCCTGGTAACACTAGAAGCATAGGCTGTTATTATGTCAGTAGAAAGTCGTGCCAACATATTTTGAATCATCCTCGCCAAAATAACAAATCCAAACAGCTTACTTGCACTGTCATTCTTGCAACAAAACTTTCTGTTTGATTCTGTTTACCACCAAAGAGAAAACTTTCAGGGACAAGCTGGGAAAATACAACACAGAATAAATGATGTGTCTGGCTGAAAACACCCTACTCAGTAAAGGACATTTTTTAAAGCAGAGATATAAAAGATGACCTGGACCCTCTTTTTTTTTTCCTGACTGCAAAAAGGCTCTGACAGTGAAAGTGTGAAATTGTCACTTTTAGGTTAAAGCATGGATCTAGAAACAAATTTGCTGCTCAATCATGGAGGAGGTCATAAGATCAATGATTTCACTTGAGGCTAGACCTCATTGAGCTTTACAAAACTGACTGTAAGATCTCAAAAATCAATTCTTAAATTAAGGAGAAGCTGATGCAGGGAAGCTAGTGTTATTCTGTGCGGTCCTGCCTCTGGGGCTGACGGAGCTCGTGCTCAGACAGGAGAATAGAGAGCTGCAGTAATTCAAGCGTGATGAAATAGAGGCATGGATTACTTTTTTTTCTCAGATCAGGGGAAGAGAGTTGGAGATATTTTTTTAGGAGCATTTATTATGCAATATCTCCATGTGATTGGGAAACGTGATTCTAATTGTGTTGCATGTTTGATTTGGGGCATGTTTACAGAGAGGGTTGCCATCAATACATGAGTTATGATGTCAGAGTCACACTGTGTCACATAGACAAACAAGTGAGCTGGAATAGACATCTGTCAATATGACAGATCCCGGATGTGGATTTGAACTGAAATTCCGGTAACACTTTGTTTGGATAGTCCGCCTACACATAGTTTACAGAGTATTTGTAACAGTTCAGCAGTTTATTAGTTGACATTCAAAACAAGCTCTAACCCACTTCAACTTTTCACTCAACCAATGCAGCGTAGACTGAGTTAAAAGTTCAAGTTTAACTTAATTATTCTGAGAATATGTAGGTCTGTTCATGAATTGTTACATATGCTTTATCCATAATCTGTTAAACATCTGCAGACAAAATGAACCTTATGAATCCCTGGATCTCAACTAGGCTTGGGCGATATCAATGCATTATTGTATACCAGGATATTTAGAAGTCCCAAAGATATGCTTTTCAATCCATTAAAATATTCAGACGATGCTGTGTTCAGGTAATGTATTGTTGTACCCAACTAGTGCCACCAGAGGTCAGTATCTACTGGTGGAACAGGCAGCTGAGCTGTGAAAGATGGTGACTGCGAGTGGTGGGGATAACTTCACGGGACTAGTAAAGAAGACAAACGCCTCTGCCCCTGCTTGGGAGTATTTTGAGTTTAGTCCCGATACTAAAGGTGCGACAGCCAACATGAACACAGCTGTGTCATCTTCAAACAGGTCTCACTCCAAAGTCATGGAAATCCGGTGCTTGGCCAATGACATTGACGAAAAAGCTGTCCTTTAACGTTGGCATGATACGCGGCTGGGTAAGGTGACAAAAGTTTGAGTAGGGCGGGCGGTAGGGATGATGGATGGGTCCAACAAACAGCGGGGACGGTGCTTGCATCCCATACGACTTTAAAGCCAAACCTTGTTCTTTTTTCCTAAACCCAGCTACATGCGTTAGTTCTGGATGGCAAAAAAACATAAATTTGCGGTGTTTTAGTCATGTAGTGCGTTTATTTTGAAAGAGACTGTATGTAAACGGTAAATTTCCTGTGAAAACATAAGTGTATTTTGAAA
>JAPZEB010000003.1:20824954-20836956 GCA_029783705.1 Chaetodon striatus | reverse complement strand
GCTGGGCTCAGCCTTAGAGATAGGGTAAGGAGCTCGGACATCCAGAGGGAGCTCGGAGTAGAGCCGCTGCTCCTTCATGTCGAAAGGGGTCAGTTGAGGTTGTTCAGCGTCTGATGAGGATGCCTCTTAGGCGCCTACTGTTAGAGGTGTTTTGGGCACACGCTGGAGGGGATTACATATCTCATCTGGCCTGGAAATGCCCTGGGGTCCCCCAGGAGGAGCTGGAAAGCATTGCTGGGGAGAGGGAAGTCTGGGGTGCTTTGCCTAGCCTGCACCCGCAACCTGCCCCCGGATAAGTGGATGAAAATGGATGGATGCATGGAAGTGGTGTGACTATGGAGCACCTTAAGGGTCAGAGTGAGATTTTCTTATGCGTTGTGACGTGTATTTCTGCACCTCCGTATGATTCTTAATTCACACATTCACGGCGCTAACTTTGTAGTGTCGTGTACAGGGATGTACAGGTAATAAAACAGAACACGGTTACATGGTGAGATGTAATATAATGTGTCGTTCACCCTGTGTGTGATAAATCTAACACTTTAGAATATGTAGGATAACGTAATTGTAGAGTGTTGTGGCATCACACAAAGCAGCAGTTTGTTTTCTGTTTCATATTTTACAGTACACACATTCTTACACAGATATGTGGTGTATTTTTATGAACTTAATTACTTTAAGATGTAAATAAAGCTGAGGAGCTTTTAGCTATGTGTACCTCTTGGCAGGTGGAGCTGTAGCAGCTGGCTCTTCCTCCTCCTTCACAGCTTCTCTTCTAGCTGCTTTTGAAGTTTATGGATCGTGGTCGCCGTCCACCATCAGACACCTCCCCCTCCCTGCTATCATCTTTTTTTATCATTGCGTGCTGAAGCACCAGCGATGACTTGTCCAGCAAGTCATCTTTGCTTTGTCATATTTCTCGCTGAGACAGACCACGGTGGTGGACATCCTTTGTGGGCTTCGTCATCCTCCGCAGGTTTCACAACCTTTGTTCGGAGGAGGTGCTGTAAAGCCTTCACATAATAACACACTCACTTAAGATCTGTGAACTTTAAGAGTGGAGCCCCACTCACGGACTCCAGCAAGTCCGTCTCCTGCCAAGTAGGCACTAAATGCTTGTTCTTGTCAGCAGTGAGTACCTGACAGATGGCCTTGTGCTGTTTCACAATCCTTGCCACCATCTTCTGGCAGCAGACCCATCATCACCAGCTTGTGATAGATTTAGCTCATCCTGTGCAACCACAAAATCCCTTTTTCTTTTATGAATGACAAGGCCAACACTGCTTCATTATAAACTACCTCTTCACACGACCTTTATCTAATGAAAAGTCATATTAAGTAGATCACTACAGTTTAATATTAGATTTATATTTTATGTCTCTATTATATCCATATCTTTTTTTTTTTTATCTAAGTACAATTATATGAAAAAAGGAAAAATAGATCATGCATTATCATTTTAATTAGCATTATCAACTGTGCAGGTTTATCAGTGTCTGTTATCGCTGCCTGTGTTAAAGTCGGGTCTTGAAATCAGGCTTCAAACTTTTCACCAAACACTACAGTGGTATAGAGCTTTGTGTTAAATCAGGATAACCTGGAGCTCAGTCACCAGATGAAAATATTAGCCTGTTACTTTACTACAGACCACAGATTTGTTAAATTTTTATGATTCATCTGTCAGGAGGTGGAATAGATCTTTATACATCAGACATTTTGACGTGTCATAGCATGAAAAGCATCTGTGTATTCAGTAACATTAATAATAGCTGCATTCCATTTAGGTGAAGCCCTGATACTGTGCATGGTGGCTCTCTGTTAAGCTGACTGGCACACTTTGTTAATGTTATCAGTTTCACCTGTGCTTTTCCTACTATAACAAGTCAAAATATCTGCTGTAAAAAGGTCCATTGTTCGGAAATATGTAAAAAAAAGAAAGAAAAAGAAGGGCATTCTTGCACAGTGGAAAAATACAAAGTGACAGAATGAATGTTTTATCATACATATGAGCTTTTCACCAAAAAGAAAACTGTTCAGATGTGACTTCTTCTTCTTCTTCTTCTTACTCACCAACATTTTGGATCAGTAACTGTAAATTTCAGCCTTGCTTTTCCTGCTATGACAAGTCAAAATGTCTGCTGTGGCAAAGGTCCATTGTGGATGGTGTGACACCGAGGCGAGATGGCTGTTAAGATGCAGACCACTGTTTGAGACCAACAAACAACAAAATGGTTGCTTAAAGATAAAAAAATGACTGGCCAGGTCACTCACTGTAAAAGTCCGTAGTATAGGCAGGCAGTCCAAAATTACATCTGTTGTACTCTGACTATATATAAAATCCTTTATTAATACATAGATAACCAATGGGTTTCAATTAGAGAGTCTTCATCAGGGTGTAAAATGCACTGGAAACATGTGAGGTCATGTGACATTTTTTACAACTATTTTTCAACAACTAATTACATAGAGTCTGAACCCAGTGCAGCATTCCCTATTTTTTCCTCATAAACAACAAAAGGGGATGATATTTTTATTGAGACAGCAGAGGTATTTCCAGCAACCACTGTGCCCCCAAAAGATGGTGTTTGTTGACAAGACTTCAGCAGCATTTCCAGCGGCGAATTTACCCCCAAAAGCAGGTGTTTTTTAGAGAGAGACATCGACAGAATTTCCAGCCATGATTGTGCCACCAACAGCGGTTGTATGTTGGCAAGACAGCAGCAACATTGTGTATGAAAAGCGGGTGTTTTTTTAGCGATACTTTGTCCAGCCATGATTGTGCCACCAAAGTGGGTGTTTTAATATTATAATAATGATAATAATAATAATAATAATAATGATAATGATAATAATAATAATGATAATCTTTATTGGTAAAGCACTTTTCAAAACAGAGTTACAAAGTGTTTTACATGTCAATAACTAAAACAGACAAGACATGAAAACACTTTAGTGTATAAAAACAGGAAATCAAAGACAGTTTAAATGAACTGAAAACTCAAGTAAAATCAGGAAAGGCTCTCTGATAAAAGTAAGTTTTAAGAAGGGACTTAAAAGAGATCACTGACCTGGCCGACCTGATTACAGTACCTCAGGCAGACTACTCTACACTCTGTGCTCCTCAGTTTTCAGCCAGGCCTCTTTAAGTTATAACATGATCTACACCTAATAATAAACACGTGATTTTTGTGCCTAAACATAACCACACATTAACCACAGAGTTTTTGAAAAGTGAACAAATATAGTTTTTACATTTTCAGCTACATAAGTAGTACAAATGTGACATATCTGTGGTTTGTAGAAACACACAATGCCATCATTTATTCTGGTGATTGGGTTGTATATACAACTGGTTCAGTGCAAACACTTCCCCTTTATGGTCCTGGGAAAAAAAATGATTGAAGACATTTATGAGTCTACAAAATGCATTGTCAGAGTGGCTCTGATGTTGAACTGAACCAACATGTCAGAGGTGGTGAGGAAAGAGCAACAAACTGCAGTTGCTCCTCTACTATCTCTCTGGCCTCTGTGAGCAGCTGGAGGATATATGATGTATGAAAGCTTTCAAACACAACGTTTGCACAACGGGCTGGAACTTTAATAAGCTTCCTGAAGTACTCACGCTTAGCTGTGCTGAATAGCAGCACATCTATGCTGAAGTAAACAAATCCTGGTTGCTCTTTGGGTTACCAAGGGTTAGAGCCTTGTTTACTTGACATGTGCTTTATATCACATGCTTTGAGAAAGTTCAGGGGATGATTGTGTCAAATATTGATAGACATTTATAGTGTCGCCCACCTCCTCTAATATACCTCCTGCTCGGGAAGTCGCTGTGTATATGTCTGTGTGTTTATGGGTCTATAATTTGGGTCAAATTATGAAGACATTACACTTGTGAAGTGGTTAGCTGTAGGCTTCACCTTCTTTTACTACTTCAAGGATAGTCAGGATCAAACAGATAATCTAGACCCTTTAATCCACATTGCAGACCATACAGTGTTTGTACCTTCCTTCAAGTCTGCTTTCAGCAAATGCCACTGCAGTTGTAGTTTACATCATCAGTTGGTGTAGTATTGGTAAATGTAAGATAAAACTTCTGGGTCAGAGTTGTCTTACCAGCATGGCTGCTTCGCTCGACTGACAGAAATCAATAACTCCACAGAGTAGTCTGTGTTGTGGTACCACTTGCCAGATCACATTTCATCCTGAAACAAGCCCCTCACCACCTTTTATCACTCGGTGTGACCTGGTATATCTTTGAGTGCTATCCCTTATCGTGTAACACCACATCATCGAGCTTTGAGGGATAGCAGAGGCTTTACTGAGATGATCGAGTGGACTGTTCTCTTAGAGAGAACAAATCAAAGGCATTGTTGCTTTTAATGCACGGTCAGTGATCACTGTTTGAAGTCCTGACTTTCTCTTCCATTTCCCGTCTGTCGTCTTGCCGCAAGGCAGCAATCTGCATCCTATATGACAATGCAGCACTGCCCAGCCAATCATGGCATTCAAAGCTGTTGCTTGCATCTGCTGGGTCTAAATATGTATGCATTCAGTCTGTAGTTGCTCGCTTGGCATCGCCAAATGCCTGACAACTCTAGCTCTGTCAGTCCAATCTAACTCTCCAGTTGTTGATTTGTTTCCTCTCAGCCTGTATAGTAACCTTCAGTTCATGGTTGAGTCTGGTTCCGCCTTGTTTGGCAGTAGCCTTTTATGTGTTCAAGCTGTTGACGCTTGAGTTGTTTTTACAATAATGCCTTATTGTAGTAAACTGATAAAAACCCCTGCCTGCCTCCAGATGTCTCTCTGCACTTGGCTGCAGCACAGAAGTGCACATTACGTAAGGTGCTACATGAGCCAGTAGCACTGTTGGTGGCACAGAGGGGAAATGGGGTGTACCGGCTGTCCAGATGAGCTTTTGTGCTCCCCGCAATTTCATTATATCATAATAAACATTAAGTAAAACAAACATGTATTGATTACTAATGAAATTAATTTGCAAAGGAATTCATAAGTTAAAAATACATATAATTAAAATGTGGTCAGACTGGAATAAGGTAGGGTTACCTCCCTAATGGCCCCTTTGAGAGCTCAAATTTGACGGCACTGCCTGACTGGCTAATTACTGTCGTTCTTTGGTGAAAGGGAACATTGCTCCTTTTCAGCCTGAAAAACATGATTGTAGCACTTAGGAGATGAATTTTGCTGTGCAGATATAACAACATTAAAGCTGCTATAAAGTGTGATAACATTCTTACTGCGATGGCAACATTATTGCGCACAGTTTGTGGTTGCGTGTGCAACTTTCAGAGCTGCAGAGAGAACGTAACATACTGCTTCTCCCTGCGTGTCACGTTAGACGTAAGAAATGTGCCTGGACTTGCCTGGGTGAGTGCGACCTTTCCTATCTGGGGGGTGCGTGTGGTTTGCTCACCGCCAGGCCGCTGCTCTTGCTCCTCCCCACCATCTCGCTCACACCGGAGGACTCTGCTGGACACTCCTTGGGGGCTGTTCTGTTGAAACAGCTGGCCGGCCGCTCTTTTTCGTGGTTGCTCAGACTGAATGTGTATTAACAATGACAATTTGCGGTGGCGTGTCAGACACGTTCTCAGTCTCTTTTTGTCTTCAGAATGTCTTGCCTCTGGCGTCTCCCTCATGGCGTGCCCGTTCTGCTCAAAGACCTCTCCAGCTCTCTCTCTCCAGGTGCTGATAGTAGCGGCTAATGAATCATTACCACCAACCCTCAAGTGTGACGTCAGTGCTGACCCTGCCGCCTTCCACCTGTTTAAACCACACCCACAAGACATTTATTACAGCACCAATAAAGCTATCTTTTCTGTATTCTAAACACATAAGCTCTCCCTCTGACACACAAACAGGGGCCACAGACCCTTCACAAGCCCCTCAACACACAAATAAACCCTCAGTTTATGTTCCATTACTTAAAAAAATAACCATCAAATCTCTGCCCATGTTAAAAGGAGTGCCCACCTGTGAAAACCCTGTGCCCTGTTGCTTTAATTGCCTGGTGCCGGCGCTGTCCACTTGTAAAGTTTTACACGCAACATGAAAAAAACGATGACAATATTCTTTATTTTCTTTTAAAACACAGGAGCTGTTGATTCAGCCTCCCTGGGTCCATATACCTATATAAAGACTGGGGGGGGGGGGATAAAATTTGTAAAACAGCATCTCTTTAACCGGTCGTGTTGTGGCACTCAAGAGATTTCTTCAAATTATAGCAGCTTTAACCTTTATTAAAAAGCACTTGTCTACATGACTCATCCTTGCTGGACATCATCTGCCTGTATCGCTGCTCTGCAAGATTAGGTGCTGAAAATAGAAACCTAAAATGGCTGCGTATTAGTCACCCAATCATTTAGATGGATCCTTGGACCCAACTTGGATTGCGCTGTCCAACCCTGCTGGGACAAATGCTTGAAAATGTCAGGGAGTGTGTTGCAACACAGTAAACGAGTATCGATCTCAGTGTACCTGAAACCATCACACCTACGTGCCTGCGAGTCAGACTTAAGATATAGACTTTGACATGGGCTCGGAGGGAGACATAGACACTATAATGGCTTCACTGTAATAGCAGCAGGTTTGACGACTCGCTAGCCCACCCATGTTGTCATCTGCCGCATACAGTTTTTATCTGAAGAGGCTTGATCAGTTCAATTTTGGGGAAAACAAACAGAACTACTCTCCCTCTGTTGTGCAGCCAGTTTGTGCTCTCAGGGGACTACAGATGTAGATTTATGATAGCTAACAATTGCAAGCCGAGGCAACAGCAAGGCTTAACTGTTGCTGTGGTATAAGTCAATGAAAAAGGAGCCTGAATAAACAGTATACATGTACCGTATAGACACATACACTATATACTATATTTGACAGCATACAAAACTAGACTAGAATCCATATAACGCCATTTTTTTGTTATTGTGTTGTCAGTGTGCTTTATGCTGTAAAATCATGCATCTGAGGGACTTGTGGACCCACCTGTGCCTCGACTGAATCACCCTGTGACTCTTAAAGAGGCATAAGCAGATACAAGGACTCTGACATTTAGCCTTTTCCCATAAGATCCAGTTTGTCCTCCCCTGTTCTCTAAGACTCCTTCGACCCTACTCCCCAGACATGACACTAAGCACTCCTCTGCACTGTTGTTTGTCTAATTTTCTTTTTTTTTTTAGTCATTATTTGTTTTTCTAATTAAATTTTTACTGCTTGTGTTTGCTAAGTCAAGGTAGCTGATTAAAGGCTGATTTCCCCACCGTTGAAGCCCTTACAGTATCTTCACACAAACATATTTTTGCCTCATAAGCCAATTAAAAGATGTTTAACACTCATTAGCAACACACTACTGTCTCGCGCTCTCAGTAGAATTTGCTTTATGCAAAGTTAAAAGTAGACTTTGTTTTCTTAAGAGGCTTTTAAGTTTGCTGTCTGTCATTAAATGTTGCCGTTCTTTGTGTTTGTTCTCTCAGGGGTTGTTGTCTTATAATCAACTTTGATTTGTTTCATTTGTATTCATCGACATCAGGTTTTGTTTTTCCCGTACCATGATATAATTCTGCTTTAACATTTTAATAACATATCAAAATATATGTGCACATGCAGGCACTGTTTTTCTTTATGCATATATGATGTACATGATGCATGTGTGTGACCATGCATGCATCGTGTAATGTAAACAGTATATGTGTGAAATATGGGAGCATAGTCTTCAAGTATGTGCATGGATGCAGAGATATATGTCCACAGAGGGGGAAAGCAGGGAGCCTCCAGATAATAGTGGAAGCAGCGTGCGCTCAATGTCACAAACGGCTGCGAGTCGCTGTTGGCTACTTGGGTTCTTTAGCAGCTCGGTGGGAGGTCTGAGATTCTGTCAAGGCACAGGTGCAGCACTCAGCTTCGAATACCTTTGCCTGTGGTTAGAAATAGTGTGGGTGCTACTGCGGTTTTATGCATGTTTTATATCTGTTGTCAGCGCATGTTTTTTTTAAGATGATATTTTTGGCTTTTGCCTTTTATTAGACAGGACAGATTTAAGTGTGAAGAAAGGAGAGAGGGGGGATGACATGCAGCAAAGGGCTGCAGACACGGCCGCTGCAGCAAGGACAGTGCCTTTGTAAATGGGATGCCCACTCTCACCACAAAGATACTGGGTGCTCCAGTCAGCACATGTATTTGTCAGTATATTATGGGATGTGGGGAGTGTTCTTACTTGACCCCCATGGTAACAGGTTGTCATTTGTTCCCATAACACAGGATGGCTCAGGTTAGTGTCAGGTTTTAAAATGAACTATTATCATAAACATCCACGAAAGAACACCATGTTCGTGGCTTTCACAAACACACAAAAAAGAAAGCACAGGATAGTGTGCTCTGCTTTGTACAGTCACTCACAGTTGAGTCTGAATGACTCCAAAATGAGCAGTAAAGCATGCAGCGAAACTCATGAAAAACAGCTGTCTTTTTAGACATATTAGTGTTAGTAAGCAGTTACCCAACAGAGATACACATTTTTGAGAAAGTTCATCATGATGTTCACCCTAAACACATCCTAAGAAATTGGGACACGTCCTTTTTTAACATTTATTTATTTGTGGTATGTCATAAATTGATTGAAGGTTTTATTGATAACATTTTTATGCAGATTTAAAAAAAAATAATGCATAAACAGAGCTTTTAAAAAGGTATGAAATAAAATTACCATTTTTCCTAAAAGTAAAAACAAAAATGATCATTGTGAATTAAATATTTAAAACATCTTAAAGGGTCCAAAGTGACTGTTATGTCTAATTCTGTGTCGGATGTCTGATGTTTGGTTACCCCTTCTAAAGAGGCTTGTGAGCCATTAGTATAACAATGTTTGTATCATGTGGTATCTCAGTGATGAAGAGTCTTCGCAGTTTCCAGTTGAGGCTGGAGCAAACGGTCAGTTCAATATCTCATCGGTAAGCACGAGCTAACACAGCAGCGGTGGCTAACATCCGGCTCCAGGCTTTTAAACGGTCCCAACAAACTCACACTGACAGAAAAAGAGCTCAATTCATCAAAAAAAACCCATTAGTAACCATTAAGTAACAAGAGCTATGTGATGCTACAGTTAGCCTTGTCACTATGTGTGTGTGCAGGCGGACTCTGTCCCAATGCGTAGCTCACACTCTTGCAGCAGTAGTCTCCTGGTGGAGGCGGAGGCAATAGGACTGCAGGGAATCTGATGATAAAACAAAGAGCAAGAGTGGGGCAAGTCATAAGAATAACTATAAATATGATGAGACATAAAACCAATAAAGGTGGAACTTTTTTGTCATGGCACATTGTTACCTAAAGCTAGCTGACTGTATTTTAAGATTAGATTATGTTACATGATTCTTGAAACACCACCACACAAAGTAACCTAAATCTGTAGGCTGTTTATAGCTACATGTTGCAAAATGAATTCATTATGCTATCAGTTGATATGACTGAGTCTGTCTGTCCACTCGACCATGAAATATGCAGGTTGTGCAGTGAACTGGCAACCACATGCTCTGCCCATGTCCTCATAATTTAGGTGATAGTCATATTATACCACAAAATGCATAATGAGGTTTCAGTTTTATACCAAACTCAGTTTTTAATTGTCTTGTAGAGACATTTACAAAACATTCACGTGTAGCACACATTTGTTTTCGACAGAAGACTCATTTAACTGTATTTGTTGTCAAGCATCTCTTGTTTGTTTTCAACACAAATGCGCATGTACATGCACACATCTGAATGCAAAACACCCCTGTAATTATAACTGATTGCACAGCAAAACTTGAACTGGATAGGACATGCTGCTTTACAAAATGGCAGATCCTCATCTTATCATCCAATTATGAAGAACTGCTTTGACAAAAACAGCAGGATCTTCCATGTATTGTCTCCATTGTGAAGTGATTCCCAATCAAACAACAAACAGCACTTCAGACTCTCCAGGATCATGCTGCTATGAGCTCTCGCTATGCTATTTTCTCTCTGTTTCACCAATAGATTTTTTTTTCTGCCTAGTTTTCTCTGCCCAAAATCCATCTTTAACCTTGTTTTTCTTAGAGGGCTCCTGGAACATTAGCTCAAGTCTGGTGACAAATTCCCCAGCGCAGGGAATTTGCATTATCAAACTGACACCAAAAACCTTTGTACTCAGGCAGAAGGAAATGTCAGAATACCTCCCAAGGTCTTAAAGCGCTTCCTCAATTCATTTATCTCCTCTTTGTCCTCCATTCTTCATGCTGTCTGCAAGTCTATACTTAGGATGATCCCTACATAGGTAATATTAGAGCCCAGCTGTAGCCAGTAACATCACTGGTAACTTCTTTCAGTCTTTGATTTGTTCTTCGAGCAGGTACCTGCTGTTTGCGGCTGTGGCCTGCCATTCTTATATTTTAGGGAAAAAAAATCAATCAACAGAGTTTGAGCAGTCTGACTGTAAAGCAGATCAGTAGAAAATAGTTTCACTCTGTGTGTGTCTGACTGACAGACTGGCAGACAGGCTGACACCAAAGCTGACACCAGACACCAGAGTTTAATTTTGAATAAAGATCACCAGCGTGCAACCTCCACACCTGATCTGACAGCAGAAAACCACCCCTGTCCAAGGCCTAATGTTATGCAAGGTGCAATCCCAACAGTCATCTTCACAGACTAGAGAACCATGTGGGAAAATTACCTTATACAGCTGTATTGCCTGTGTGTAAGTGAAATGTCTTTGCAATTTGCTGGGTGTCAAGAAACAGGTGTTGATTGCAGTCATTCTCTCACTAGAGGTGCTGGCTGTCTGGCCCAGCTGATTTAGATGTCACGTTGTAATTTGATATATGGCTTGCAATGCATTTACAGTGTGCATACAGATTGTCTGCAAATGACGTTATGAGTGATCGTTCAACAGGGTGGACAAATCAGACCCAAACATCTATGCCTTTTACAGACACCCAGCTTGGTATAGTAGGTTTCTAGCCTCACCTACTGGATGTGAATAGTAATGTCAGCTGCTCATGTGTCCTTTCTCCATTTCATTCTCTCTGTCACTCTATCCTTCTCCCCCTTTCTACTTCTCCTTTTGTGCCAAGTCCCTCTTCCCTCCCTCCCTCTCTCTGTCCCTTCCTTCTTCCCCTTTTCTGTCTCTGTCTTTAGAATATGCCAGGACATAACAATGAGCTCCAACAGCACAGACCCTGGTCACTTCCTGACGGCAAACACCTCACTACCAGCAGCCGGAGTCTATCCACAATCCAATGCTCTCCACCAAGGAGGAAGTGGAGGAGCCCCCTGGATGGGTTTTCACGTGAATACCCTGGAGGATAATTCCTCCTCCACCAGCAAACTCTTAAACCTCACCTCGGAGTCCCAAAATAGGAACATAACTGCAGGCCTTGATCCCTTGGGTGGCCATCGTTTGTGGCAGGTTGTCCTCATCGTCTTGCTGACGGGCATGCTGTCACTGATCACCATCATTGGCAACATCCTGGTGGTGGTATCCTTTAAGGTCAATCGCCAGCTGAAGACGGTGAATAACTACTTCTTGCTGAGCTTGGCTGTGGCTGACCTCATCATTGGGGTCATCTCCATGAACCTCTACACAGCTTATCTTGTGATGGGCTACTGGGCCATGGGGAACTGGGCCTGCGACATGTGGCTGGCTGTAGACTATGTGGCCAGCAATGCATCAGTTATGAACCTACTGGTCATCAGCTTTGACCGCTACTTTTCAATCACCAGGCCTTTGACGTACAGGGCCAAACGGACAACAAAGCGTGCTGGGATCATGATCGGCCTGGCCTGGTTTGTTTCTTTTGTTCTTTGGGCCCCAGCCATCCTACTGTGGCAGTATTTTGAGGGTAAAAGGACCGTACCTTCAGATCAGTGCTACATTCAGTTCCTCACAGAGCCCACTATAACCTTCTGCACAGCCATGGCGGCTTTCTACCTGCCTGTGACGATAATGAGTGTTCTCTACTGGCGCATTT
>JAPZEB010000003.1:20804318-20815547 GCA_029783705.1 Chaetodon striatus | reverse complement strand
ATAGTCTGGTGACCTGTCCAGGGTGTACCCTGCCTCTCGCCCAGTGTCAGCTGGGATAGGCTCCAGCCCCCCCGTGAGGAGGATAAACAGAGGATAAGCGGTTAGAAAATGGATGAATGTCTTCTAATGTCATCAGTTGTTGCGTACACTAACCTACAGTGGCCACATATGTGCGCATGTCACTGCTAATTAGGTAGCACCAGTGACACACCCACCTAACAAGAGAAAACATACCCCAAGGAAACTGTAGCAAAATGGCGCCCATTGTTTTCAGATTGATTGTGCCCAGGTCTCAGAGGAAATGACAAATGAAGAGTTTAAATGAAGTAGTCTTCCTGACTTACAGCATCTGGCAGGTTTACAGGTTTCACAGCCCAACACTACATATCTAAACGTGCATGTATATACCATCATAAAGCCCATATTATAAAGTGTTTGAATGAAGTAAGATGGTCTTAATATATCATTTTCCCATAAGAAGACCAAAACCAGCAATATGTTAGCCCTTCTCTTGACTCTTTCCTACTTCCTGTCTGTTGTACTCAGCTTTAAGCCTATTTGTTCTTCTGAAGAGGAGAATCTTTTAAAAAAAAAAAAGCCAGTTTCCTAAAACAGCTGGGCACTGTAGCTCTCAGCAAGCGTAACAGGAGTAAACAGTGCATTTGTTGCTGACTATTTTAAGCCACAGACTGTGTATGTGGGAAAATACAACAACATTTTTTGCACAGATGAATAACCTGGACTTCAGTGAATACAAGCCATGTTTGTTAGTAGAATCAATACATAGTTAGTGTTGGTCTTTCCATGGGAATTGGCAGAGAGAAAAATACAGAGTATAACCAGACCTAACATTTTATGTAGTAGCAAATCATTTTATTGACTCCTCTGCTCTCACAGAACCAACCTTAAAGCAACCGATCAGGGGAAAACAAAGCATCCCTCCATTAAAATATTTTAGCTAGTCCATTTGTTCCTGCTGTTGCTGGGAATCCCCAGTGGGCCGAATGCCTATTTGTTTGTCTCCAATCCCCGTCATTTTCAAGATTAGGTTATTATGCAATGGCATTGTGAAATGATTATGTTAATTGCCCGGTGATTTAAATTCGAGTGACTTAACAAATTATCACATTATACAAACGATCACAGCGGGAGTAATAAAGTTATGATTTAAAAGTACAATAGCTCATGAAAACCACGATGACACAGTGGGGGTTCTTTATTGAGGAGTGCGTTCAGAACAAATGACTCCTTCTAATAAAACAATGCCACTCTGTCCTCGTTTCTATTGTGGTGCCTTTCAAGAGCTCAGCTGCTCTCCACAGTCTGAGCCTGTGCTCATAAATCAGACGACCGAATGACAACACTGCCACCCACCCAGGGCGATGCCATCCTCTGATCCACTGGCTTAGACACAAAAAACACACACAGACAGGGAACACTTGTGGATGCTAAACCCAAGTGACAGTTTATGTGCATGACAAAAATGAATCATGATTTGAGATCCATTCTCATTTCGTCAGGTGAATTTATTGCAGCCAAATAATGGAGGTACATTGTAGCCAGAAGATCAACATTTGGCCAATTTGGTATTTCATAATTATAGGACATACTGTATCCTGTCCTGTTTTTATTCACAAAGGCTCTGGTTATTTCACCACTTAGTCACTCACTAATTCAGCACTCCATGTGACGCCAGTCAGTTCAGTGAGTTTTCCAGGTCATACCAGGCCTTTAGGAGGGAGTGGGAAAAAACCGGGGGGAAAGAGAGCTGATTTAAGTGTCAAACAACATGTGAGATTAAACACACACATTCTGGATTTAAATGCTTTAACTTGAACAGATTTAACTCTGGACTTGAATCAAGTGTGAGACTCAGCTCAGATTGTACCTGTCCCTGGGAATTATGTCACACAATTCCTGAAATCAATTTTCAGCATTAGCCATCATTAGTGTTTATCAAACACAACTCCAAAGGGCTCAAAATCAATGTCCACAGGACCATGAGTCATAGGGCTGTGTTAATTCATTTGGTGCAGTCCTCTGAATCACATGCTTTAAAAAAAACATCAAGCTAGTCTCACAGCATTAGCGACTGACCACGCAGTGTGTCATGGTTGGACTATGAAGTAACAGAGCTGTGTTTTTTCTCTGGGCTTCACATCCTCTGTTGATGTCACATAGTCGATACTTGTTCCAGCCCTTAATGATTACTCCTGCTCCTGCCATCATCAAGAAACAGGATTCTTCCTTATCTGGGATCCAGAAACCTGCTCAGGGATTTTGAGATTATGACAAATTTCACACAGCTCAAACTCACTTTTTTCGTCTTACTCTGGCTCAGTGACGAAAAAGTCTGCCTGATCACCACGACAGACAATTTCCAATGTGTTATATTTCAATGTCGATTAACAAGCCCTACAACCACTTTTTTTTTCTTTATCTAACACCCGAAACACATTAATAGTTCATCCATGACTGTTTTAAAATCAAAATGATAGTTTTAAAACTGAGTGTGATATTATTAGACACACTGGTAACTTGTATTTTTACTGTCATTTAACATTTGCTAATTCTTAGCACTGCACAATTAACACAATCTCTGCCGTCACCCACATGTAAATGGTGTGAATAAAGTTTGCATGAGTAGGTGTTTAATTATCACATCTGAAACTGAAACATCCTTTTTCGGCTCTTTGGTCAAATTAACACGAGGTGTCTTTATGAACACTGGCTCTAGCTGCGATGCCTAAAAATAAGTAAAGAATGCAGAACCTAAATTAATTTATCTTAACATCCTTCTTTAATGTAGAAGTAAGGGCTCTGTGTTCTCGTTTCATTCTTGTTTTTCTGTCCTCAGGTCGCTCTCTTTTGGACTGGCTGAGCACTCATCGGGGGGATGGGTCGACAGAAGAGGAGGCGAAGGAACTGTGTCACCGAATGTTGGTCCAGGGTCTGTTGCACCCCTTCAGCGACAGCACAGCAGAGCTCCATGTTGAAGGCACTGTCTCAGCAGTCTTTAATGTAAGACCTCTCTCTTCACTGTCTGCTATTACACTTGTTTAACAAAAATGAGCCGCCTTGCATAAGCAACTTGAGGGGATATTTATAGTGTAAAATAAGGGGTAAAATTTCACACATTACGAAGCAATAACTCGTCCAATTTTGATTAAACGTATCACATTTTGATGCATCTCATTAGTACTTTTCCCGCGGGCTGTAGGCCAACGTGATTTAACATGTGCACATCAGATGATATACTCCCAAGAATGCAGCGCAAAGCAATTTGCAGTCACCGACGTCAGTACAGTATACAGAGTAATGCAAAGCCTATCAAATCTGTGTTTCTATATTTATCGCTGTATTAACTCTGAATCATCTCAGAGACATTTTATTATCTAAAGAGCAGTGGTGCATGTAGACAGGAGGAGCATGTGAAAGTTAATTTCATGAATCTTTAATTCTCCATTCCAGTAATGCTTTGCTCAGACCTAATCTCATGCGCATCACATCCCCCTGCACAGTTCACCACAGCCACTGTCAGAGCTGTTTCTGTCAAGTTCCCTTTGTAAGCTGGTTCCACTCAACTGAACTTCATGTTTGTTTACTGTAGGTTTGAGTCGAGGAAGAATAACGTGTACAAATTATGGTATATATTTATTAGAAGTACACTACTTTTAACATGTGTTTAATCCTGTGATGTGACTCAGTGTGTGTATGTGTCCTCATGTTTCAGAGAAGTAACAACAATAAAATAAGTTGTCTTATTGACAAACACTGAGACACATGAACAGTTTATATTTTTATCAGTATTGCTATTTTTACTGAGGGTAGCAATGTGGCTGTACAGATGGCAATGTCAGTCGGCTCACCACTTTGCTTCAAATTGAAATATCTAAAAAAGCTATTGGATGGTTTGCCATGAAATATACCAACACATTTTCACTCCGTTTTCACTCCGACCTCGTCACATATTGACATTTGTCATAGACTTTCCACATCCACATAATACGTACCCTGGGTGTGTTGGTTGTTGTCGTTGACACATGGTCGAGTTTAGGCAATAGAAGGTTTTATAACCTTACAGGATGCAAACACCACTCTCCCAACTGGTCTTTAGGCGCCTTAACTTTTGTCCCTGTCCCGCCGCATTTCACCTGACGGCGCCAGGAGGCATTTAACTACAAAGGCAACAGGCCGCGTATCATACCGACGTTAAAGGACGCCTCTTTTCGTTGGTTTCTGACACCGCAAGTCACTGCCCAAGCACTGGATTTTAACTTTGGAGCAAGACCGGGCTCAATATGCAGACATTCAGGAGGAAACCTGAAGCCTTTGGTGATCCTCTGACTTTTCTTCAGGCGCTGGCTAAGTGGTGACCTTCGCGGCTGAAAAATTAAGCTTACCCGCAAGTGCCAAAAACTGCAGTTCCTTAAACGGCCACTTGAGGCAGGCTTCAGAAGCGAGTCAGTCCCTAAAGACCCCCATGTTAAAATGCCAAACTTTACAGCAAAAATAAACATGCTATAGCCTGGTATAAATAATGGTTTTGGTCTCTATAGCTAATTTCAACATTTATGACAACGGTACACGGGTTGAATTTTTATTTAACTCACCCATTTACATTTTAATAAGGGTTAAAGTTACTCATAATTGAGGGCGTGGCCGCTTGACTGACAGGCTGTCTGTAAGGCATTGCTATGGTCTGAGTTTTGGATCCACCTCTCATTCATCCACAGCTCCACCCTCTCATCCAAATATGATTACTTCTTTCTCCAAAAAAACTAGATGGCAATGAACAAAGTGACGAATTTGAGGCTTCAGTACATGAGTCCACAAACCAATGTGTGATGTCATGGTGGCTTTGTCCATTATTTTATACAGTCTGTGATGCTAGGATGAGGTTGACATTTTGGATTTTAGTGAAATATCTCAACACCTATTTAATGAATTGCCACAACATTTTGTATATGTAAACATTCCTGATCCCCTGAGGATGAATTCTACTCACTTTGGTATTTCCTCTCACACATGTCACCAGGTCAGGTTTAAATTGTACAATACTTTGGTTTATGACCAAATACCAGCAAAACCAGTGGTATTCAGCCTCAGTTGTTATAATAACCTTTATTATCTTGTCAAAGATCTTTTCAAAACAGAGTTATAAAGTCAGTAATTAACACAGACAAGACATGAAAACAACAACTTTTGAAAATACTGATAAAAACTCTTTAGTGTATAAAAACTGAGGAAATGAGAGACAGTCTAAATGAACCTAAATCAGGAAAGGTTCTGCTTGTACTAGCACATATTACTTTGTGATTTGTGATAATAAGCAAATGTTAGCATGCTAACACACTTAACTAAGCTACCTACTAAATATTAGCAGGTTTCTGTTATCGATGTGATCATTTTAGCATGCTAACCTTCACATTTAGCTGAGAGCACCACTGTGTCTAAATACAGTTTAACACACTCATAGACTCTTGGTCTTGTTGAATACCAAAGAATGTGAGCAGTAGGTTTTGGTCTCTCGCTTCAAATGCACCTCCCCTGCAGATGTTTATGCATGGGCATACAGCGCATTGTACACCAACATGTGCACATAAAAGTACAGTATGCATGCCTAAACAAACAAACACTCAGCACAGCATGCCTGCTCTGAAGCTGTTTTGTTCTCTCAAATGAACTCACATCCTATTATGTGCAGTCACTAAACAGTAGGCCGCAAACGCAGAGCACTTTCTTTTCATGTAAAAACTCAGCCATATGTGCACTCGTATATACAAAAGGACAACCCCAGACACCCATACATGTTCAGGCATTTCCCCGCATGACTGGATTAATAGCGGTCCCTCTGACACTCACTCAGTCACACACAGAAACACACACATTTGTGCTTGCGTAGACCATCTGCTGACCATGTTATGTAACAGCTCCACGTGCCTTGGGCTCAGGCTGCTCTTCCCCAGTAAAAAGCTCACCATGTCAGGATTGCTCTCCTGCCCCCCCCCCCACCCATCCCTTTTTGTTGTTGTTTTTTTTATGTCCTCACTCTCTGCCCACTTCATTCTGGAGCTTGGCCTGGAGTCCTGCATTATTCAGCATGATCGAGAATAACCTTTGCTGTTGCCATTCAGTGTGCAGGACTCATTGTTATTGCTTTCTATCTTACAGCTAATCTGCCTCTTAAAATAAATCATCACAGTTGCCTCTCTGCAACCTTTTCACTTAAGCCCCTTTAATATCTCAAACTTTTTTAAAGATTCTTTTTCCTTTTACAGTTAAATTCTGTCGTGAAATGAATCACTTACAGCATCATCTCTGTCTTCTCCCTCTGTCCCCCTATCCCTTCATTTCCATCTTTATCCCTCATCTCCTATTTGTCCTCCACTTTGCTACCTAAATATGGTATTGTATCCGATGTCATTACTTTGCTGAAGTGAACAAATGTGTGAGTTCGTTTCTTGTTCTGCATACCGCCTGAAATTAAATACTCCACCAGCTTCACGTCCAAAAACAAGGTTTGAGGAGGATGAGTATCAAGAACGCTGTATAAATCAAGTGTCATCCCTTTTACACTTGGCAAAACATTGCTGAGTGGATAAATACTAATATGTGCCGCGGACATACATCAGTCTAGCATGCTTTGTATCTTGTGTGTGCGTCTCTGGCTGTAGGTCAGGTTACCTTAACCCAGCTGATGGGTTTTATCCTGAGAGAAACAGTCTCGGGAGAAGAAGGGGAGACATTTATGCTCACACATGATTCAAAGAAAAAGTCTCAGATCACATACACTACCTTTATTTGAGTCAACTGTCTAATGGTTTGCTTTACATTAAGGTCTATCAGCATTAAGTGTGTCACTGCACGGCATTAAGTTCTACACGCCAGTTTTCTGGGAAAAATGAAAGCACCTAAGTATGTAAGAAAATAAAGGGCAGTTAAAAAAAGGAATAATTGATTGCTGTAGCTTTGTGAAAGGGATGGCAGACACTGTTTAGATATGACTCATATTCGCCTTTGCATTGTTCAGAGCCCGCTCATTACTGGGTCCTCTGACTCAGCCTAACAGTCTATCTGGGTGTCCGCTGTAGTATCTGGCATTGTGTTTAGAGTCTTTAAAGGTCTTTAGGTCAACACATACCTCAATCTGACTACTGGCCCAAAGCGTCTGTATTTAATGACCTGGGAATGAGGCTCAACAATTAACCCTTCATAAGCCCCACCCCTTTCACCCTGTGCGCCAATAACAGTTGAGCAGGCTTGAACCTCAATCGACTTCGTCCACTCCTGTTATATATTAGATATGCTCTGTGCTGGGCTTGTCTATGTTGATAAGAAAACCACATTTTAAAGATGCTTAAAAGATGTGACTGGGTGACTGTCACAGTCTTTACAGACATATTTAGTGAGCTACTGTTACTGTGCTCATGCTACTAGCTAGCTACTATACTTCCTAATGCCAGATCAACCATGTCAGCCACGTTTGACATAAATTATTCTTGGCCAGAAAAGATCATGGCTATGTGCCACCCTGAAGTAACTAATGTAACTTTTCAGGTCAGCAGCATGGTCTCTATTCAGTAATAAATACATCGACTACTTTACTGATCCATGAAAGAGGTAAAGATGAAGCTTACACAGGCGTGCAGGGGCAGTGTTGACTGATAGTTTTGTCACCCTCGGCTCTACTTCTGTTTTTCGTTTAGACTAGAAACATGAATTTGCATCATTTTGCCTCATTCATAAACAGTTAACATCATGAATATATCCATCCATCGCATACTGTTTTCCTTATTGTCAGCTTTATGATGAACACTGCAGCACTCGGCTAAGTGGAGCTGGCATCACCACATTTCTTTTTGTAAAGCTTGTCAGACCTAGCAACAGTAACTAAGGGGGGTGGGACTCAGGATTGGTCAATTAACGACAATCTTTCTTGAGAAAAAAACAAGAGATGACTGCACTGCATAATCAAACATAGATCAAAACCTTGTGTCGGGGGCTCATGGAGAATGGGAAATGGAGGTCAATGGTGTCATTTCCTTCCTCATTTTCTATATTTTTGGAGTGCCTGGATGCCTTCCTGTGTAATCTTTCTTTTCTTTTTTTGCAACATATTTAAAAATAAGTACTGTAAAATAACATGAATACAAATGTGCTAATTTTCAAGTTATAATTAGCCACTTATTCGAGGTGATTAGAAGGGCACTATTTGCGAAACGTGCCTGACTGCACATTGAAAGGATTAAGCAGTTTTCACCTGAATCACATTGCAACGATCGAAATAACAAGCAATTCAATCTTATCATTTTTATTTATCCAAATGTCCAAGTGGACCTTTTAGAGAAGGAGGAAGAGAGGAGAAGAAATACAGTAATAATTCTTATTATGTGTTTTTGGGCTCAGTTTTTATTATCTCTTACCAGATCATTCAGTAACGTCAAGTGGAGATGTCACGCTTCATGATGTATTTGTTAAAAAATACAAATACAGACTGGACAGTAAACTTTGAAAGCCAGAAATACATCTCAGCCCACAAGCAGTCATCAATTTTTGCACCTCAAACTTGAGTAAATGGCGTGGTGCTCTGAGCCAATACACAAGAGGCTGAGGATTTGCTTTCAGTGTCTCAGTTTTTTGGATTGCATGCTACACTGGCAATGCAAATTGGAAAAAAAAAACGTTACGGCTCTACCACTGCTTATTATCTTCAAGTGTTTCCACACTTGAAGCATGCAGACAGAGCCACCACTTGACTCATATCCCTGGTGGATGTTGTTAACATTTAATTACGGTGCATCCCACCATGTGTTCACACTGCATGTCATATACAGGAGGTACAAATCCTCTGGTGAGAGCAAGTTGTTCCAAGCACAGTTACCTGACCTTGGATCTGATCTCATTTACAGTACATGCACTTGCTTTGTTTTCTGAACTGTGTGCAGGAGGAGCAGCTGTACACCTGGGCGTCTGTGGGCCTGCCAGTGTCTTCTCACCTGTGGGAACTCTATGGGGGCCGAGCCACAGGCAGGGAGCAGAGCTCGAGGTCCCCTTTGCATCAATCATCAGCCAAGACAGCGGGAGCGCTACACTCTCAGGTTGGTTACTTCCTCTCGTCATCTATAAATATTTTACAGCATGATCGCCCTGTCTGCTCTCTGTGCATAATGCTGCCTTTGATTTATGGTAGAGTCTTTTGTTTTACTACCAACATCAGAGAGCATCGCCCTGCTTCTAAACCTCTTGCATAAATACAGTTTAATACTTGAGCAAGTATTGTTTATGGTTTTGTTTGTATTTTTGTGAACGTTTGTATACCTCTAGCCCTCAACTCAAATGAAAACATGTAGATGCAAAGTCCAAAAACTTCTTGCAAATTAGAACATTATAATTTTAAACCGTTAACTTTTCAAAACCAAATTATGTGTTGAGATATATATCTTTCCACAAGACCTTTTTGCGCGCAGTGTTACTAGGAATGTTTTTGTATCAGAGGGCTGACGTGCACTTGATTCAACCTTAAAGAAATTACCATTTACACAGAGAAAGTAATGCATCTTTTTGGATGCACACAATTAGGTCAAGGGTTTTACATACTGTACAGAACACCCAGTGGATGATGCTGAATTCCAAGAATTTCCTTCCTGAATTCCTTCCTCTTCCTACTCTTTAAATTAGTGCTTTATTTTAAGGTCGGACTTGAATCTTTGCAACATTCATATGCATCTGTTCAAAGTGTATCATCAGCCAAAATCTAAAACAAAACAAAATGTTTTGAATAGGCTGCTGAAAATGTCTGGCCCATCTACATTCCCTGGATTTAAAATCCAGCCCAACTGAATTAATAATTGAATACCCATGCTATACACGATCATCTGGCAGTGAAGGATGCAATTGTTAAAGTTTTTATTTGATAGATTTTTTATCTTGATTTTAAATCTAAAATAGCACGACCCTGTTACCTCTTAACATGTTGAGGAATACAGCAAACCCAAGTCTGAACACTCAAAAGTTGCTCTGCATAAGATGCATCAGCAATGCCTCAGCTGTAAGTCTTTCTTTGTCCACCAGAGGTCAGGCTTGTCCTGAAAGACTTGTTGGATCGACACAGTGAAACTCCCTGTTCCCTACAAGAGTTAATAAATTAGGAAGGCCATACTGACTGAGCATTCTCCTTAACATTCAACGATGTGACCACAACTGGGGAATGTGTACGAGCAGACACAGACCCTCCCCATGTGAGGCCCAACGAGACTCACTGTCTCTGGGGTCAAATCTCTCGGTATCCCCTCATCCCTGCTCTAACCAGCCTGGAGCCAGAGGTCTGACGGAGTCTAGACGTAATGGACTTTCTTGACCCTTCTGAAGCTCACAACTCTGTCACTAAGCTCCCTCAGTTGTGGGTGTTTAACTGTTTATAAAGCGTAATTTATTGAATGATAATATGGCCAAGATTTAACAGTAAATTTTATGTCTGCTTTTCAACATGTGAGTACAACATGGGCTGGGCTATGTGCCGTTAAAAAAGGTTTCATGTAGGAAGCAAAGACTCATGGGTTTTGTTTTCTTCTATTTCCATACGTTTAAAGTTTAAATCTTTTGTTGTTGTTGTTCACTGACAGGCAGAATCCAGCAGGTTGAAGTCAGGTCAGTCATCCTCAGAGGATGAAAGCAGCCTCATCCCTCAGCTGGAGAGGACCATCGATGACCTGCGGATTAAGATTGCTGTGTTGCAGGGCCAGCAGGCCTCCTTGGCAAAGGGCAGCGGGGATAATATGGGAGCTCTGGCCGCAGCCCACCACAAGGCCTCACAGATGAGAGGAGGAAGATTGGGGAAGATGAGCCAGGAGGTGTCTGTCCAGACCTCACCTGTGGAGGAGGGCTTTAAGTTTGACGTGCCTTTCAGCGGAGGATCAGGCAGCGGGTCGTCTTCTGTTTCATCCTCCGTCCCCAAATCTACAGAGAGCTTTGTCTGCACGTGCCAGCAGAGGCAACAGAGCAGCGCTCATCCACCTCCTCCACCTCCCCCTCCTATCTCTGGAGGTATGCCCCCACCTCCACCACCACCACCTCCACCTTTACCAGGGGGTGGCGCTCCTCCTCCACCACCACCTCCCCCGCCCTTGCCCGGGCTTGGACCCTGTCCACCGCCGCCTCCCCCTCCTCCTCCTCCACCACCAGGTTTTGGACCACCACCACCACCTCCTCCCCCGCCTGGTTTCGGAC
>JAPZEB010000003.1:20748778-20767985 GCA_029783705.1 Chaetodon striatus | reverse complement strand
GGAGGTGACGGGCATATTGATTGCTATGGGAGAGGTCTCATACTCTTTCATACAGGACAGGTCTTCAAAGTGAGACGTTTGCCAAAAGCAAAAAAGTGCTATCTGAGAATTTTTTTGACATTTTGTCCCTTTTGTTATTCAGCTGGCCCAAGTACATCCTGAAAAAAACAACTATAAATCATATTTGTTACAAAAGGGGAGCTTTATGTTGAGGGCAGTGTGTTTTAAGGTCATTTTGGAGCTGTACTTTGAAGTATTGCTGAGTAAAGAACTATCTACTAAATGTCTTTTAGTTCAGTGTAGGTGAGGGTTACTTATGATCTCTTTTCCTGTTTTAAGATAATCATCGCAACCTTTTTATTTACCATTACTGCATCATTTTAAATAATCTTCAACTAATAAAACAGTAAGTCAGGTATGAACTGCTTTTGGTGTTCAACTGCTGCGTTCACTGAGCCTGTGTATTATGTACTATCTGTTTTCTCTTTCAGTTACCGTATGTGTTTGTGCATTTGTGTTAATTTGTTTCTGTAATTTCATTTAACTGCTGCTGCAAAAGGTTAAATAATTAAAATCAAGCAACATGTCTTGATTACTGTATTTATAAAGCATCATGTGGCAGCTTAAAGACGAACAGGCGTTATAGTCACCTGCATTGCTGGTCATAATAATGCTGCAAAATTCAAAGAGACGAACTCTTGTAAGCCATGTTAACATGTGCCGGGCACTAAAACAAAATAACTGTAGTGTGCAGCAGTGATCAACAGTGGAATCCTCATCACTCTCAGGGATATTTGCTAGATCAAAAAATGCATTTAAATGTGCTTTCACTTGTAATAGTACGGAGAAAGAGATTAAATTAAAGTCAGTTTTTTGGGGGGATTTTCTTTAGTCAATGCTTTTATTTTTAAATATTTACAGAGTTTCCCCCCTGGGTTGACTGCTCTGGCTTGGCAGATGGGCCAAGGTGGGGGTGGAGGAGGTGTACACAAACTCAATTTAACATTATTCTACAATCTACTGCCACACAAAATTCTCGTCTCAAATTTAACACTATAAAGAGTTTTTACTCCAAAAAAAACTTAGTAGAATATTTATCAGTTACTTTTTAAAATATTTATCAGTCCAAAATCCACATGAGCCACTCGTCACATTGTCATAAATTAGATCCACTACACAGCATTTATTTAATAAGAAAAGTTGTCACTTTTAAAGTTGGTTTGCCCATTACTTGCAGTAATTCCTTCTGTGGTGGTTAAGAAGCCCAGGAGCAAATACCAGGAGTTGAGTTTTCATTAAATCAAAATTACGATTAGTGTGTTAACCGCACGCCAACTAATCAGAGCTCACAAGACCAAATTGTCTCCTTAGTTATCATATGACCGGGTGCTGACAGGCGATGTGGCATTTAAAAGGCTCTTTTTAAAATAAAGTCCAGTGCACCACTTTAAACGTACAGAGGTTACATTACATCACTTCCAGCAAACTTTACTAAGAACAGTGAGGACAAAACAACCAAATATTCTCTGGTCTAGCTCAACTAAAAACAAAAAGACACCAAATACAGCAGCACTTTAGCATGTTGTTCACTACTGAGCCTGTTCGTAACCAGCAGCATACCAACAACGTTATCTTCCATCACTCGCTCAACTTACTTGAGCAGTTTATATAACAAACACTTGACTGTCCTGCTGTTATTCCAGACATGAACTAACCACTGATGACTCATTTATTGACTCACAGCTGTCACCGCTGCAGAATGAATATAGGCAAAACACAGGAATGGGTATTTGGCTTCATTAAAAAAATCTAAAAAGACTTTTTTGACTTGGTATGGATTCCTGTTATTATAGGGGAAACACTGACGTATTATTTAACTACTTCACTGCAAACAGTTTTAATTACCAACTACTTTTTGGAAGTTTCAAATGATATGATGATGATATGATTATCTTATAATATGCTTCAATGTGACAGAGTAACCCATCCAACAGAATATAAAGTGTGCAAAAATGGCTCCACCTCAAGCGGCAAAATTAACTTTATATGTAAACACATCAGTGATAGCAATCCACTAATGTATACAATAGTTTTACACTCTTCAAGAGAGTATTCTACATGATAAATACTTCCACATTTGATACTTTGAGTACATTTTGCTGACTACTTTTACTCACTATGTTTTCTCACGTTAAGAGTTTCAATGCCTCTTCCACCACTGTTGCTGTGTTGTTGTGTGTGAGTGTTTTCTTGTTTTGAGGTGTCTTCCAGAAAGCAGGTTTTACTGGAAACTCTGAGTTAGTTAACCCTGAGATGAGAGAAACTCTGGGTTTTCAGTTCCACAAAGAGAGGAAACTCTGTGGTAACTGACTCTTTGAACCTAACGTGCTCGCTGGCAGGTTTCATTTCCTCATTGATTCAGTCCGTATCAAAGCATGTATTGAAGCATGTATTTGTGGAGGTTTACTGTAGCAGCATCTAAATCCCTGTTCAAAATTGGTTTGTTACTCAGGACTGTCTAAAGTTACTGCTTTAATGAACTGTCATTCTTTGAACAGTGTTTTTTCCCTCACTTTCAAACAAAGCATCAAGTCACCCCTTATCTCTACACATGGGTTCCTACTAGATTGAGTCATCCCCAGCTCGGAATAAAACTCCTGTGTGTCTTTCTTTTTGCTAGCAGTTCTTTTCTTATTAAAGGTTACACTACTAAGAGTCATCTTTACACAAGACAGCTGTACGTTTATTAAAGCAGCTCCACCAGAGTGTGTATTGTGGATAATGTGTAATCTCAGTTTAAAGTGTAAAAAATGGTATGAATAAATAATTGTCTCTATCACTTGTGATGGGATTGGTCACACAGATGGAACATAATTCTTATAATATTGGAGATTACACGTTAATATTTCTGAGTGAGCAGGATTATGGTGCCGCAGCCGAATGTAAATTGAAAGTGAGTATCTTAAAAAGGCTGTGTATACTCTGAATGTGTTAACAGCATTTCAGTGATTGTGTTTAAATTTAAGCTTCTACATTAGTAGAAGTGGCTGGAATACAGCTGCTGAATGCTGTTGAGCCAAGGATCCAAATACATGTCTAAAATTTAAAATCTAGTTACTGAATTTTAACCTCCATGCCTTTTTTAAGGGCCAATCACCAGCCACATTATCACCAGATCAGATTGTGACCTTACAATCATCTCTCTGTGTCTTTGTTTTATGTATTTTTTAAATCTTCAACTATATTTTTTATCTTTAGTTGCTGGCCCCTGTGTTTTGTCCCTGTCAAATTAAAGCAGAACAAATAAGATTAAAATGTAATGTAGGCTTTGGCCCTTTTCCCTGCTCTAACTCAGACTTCTTCTTTTCAAGATAAACCTGAACAGTCCACATATACATGCATAAACATCTCTACATCCACTAAATGAAAATGGAGGCTTTGGCTTTTATTTACCTGATGATGATGGGTTTTTAAATTCACTGTGCCCAAACTTAACTCAGTGTAACCATACTCAGAGTTGTATGACCTGACTCTGATCAGCTGACCTCTCAAGGTTCAGAGTTAGACCTGCTTTCTGGAATGGGCCCCTGCTTATGTTGTCTTTTTTTATTATAATAAAGAATCAAATTTTTGACCAGGTCTCTTGAAAATGAATCCTTAAGCACAATGAGAATTTCACATTCTGTAGAGATGTTGTGTATTAGCTCACCTTCTCCCACCATGGACACTCCTATAGACATTCCCATGAACTTGCTCTTGGTCCATACGTGGGTGTTGACGCACATTCTCTTCTCCCGGCACTCACAGTAAAACCCAGACACTGGTGGATGATGGGACACCTGCTCGGCCACAAATCGGACTCTGTAGCAGCCTCCTGGTGAATCAGCACCCTGCTGTGTGTTGTTGGGGCCCCTGCTGGGCTCCCAAGAGGACCCCTGGTTCGATCTCACCAAAGGTTTGACTTTGTCCCGAGGCACTTCCCAGGAACAGTGGAAGGTCTCCCCCAGCACCGGGTTGTAGGGCTTCTTGGCCACAGCACCTTTCCGCCCCTCGTGGAAGGCGGTCAGATAATACTCAACAAAACGGACGATACGGTCCTCAGCTGTGGCTCCAGCTGTGATTGACAGGAACATGTCAGGGTGGGCCATGAAGTTGGCGTACATCTCCAGTAGTGATCGCTTCTCCAAAATGAAGGTAGGCAGCACCACCTATAAAACCCAAATGTTCAAAAGATAAGATTTAATGAGTCTGTAGAGTCTCTGTTTGTAATTCTAATTAAACCGTCAGTTTCCGTGCCTTACCCGTGTGAGGTCCATGCCCAGTTTGAGCTGGGAGAGCAGGTGGAGAATGATGCTCCGCTGGTCGTCCAGGACACCCAGGTCTTCCTCTTCGTTATCCTCTGTATCTGTCACCTCTTCAATGGGGCTGACGTCTTCCAGCCCTTGGTGGCGCTATGGACACAAGAAAAAAAAAATTGAATGATTTCTTTTTGTTTGTTTGTTTTTTGTTTGTTTGTTTGTTTTTTGTGGTGGGTGTGGTGTAAATTCATCTGTCATTTGAATGGGGGGAAGCCAAAATCATAATCGTGATTAAAAGTTGATTAATTGCGCAGCCCTACTCTCTACTACATTAGGACTTGATATATGATAAAGTGGTTCCAACATGGAGCTTGGGATCCCCGCCAAAGGAGGTTCAAAATAAATCTGAGGGGTTGAGAGATGATTAAAGAAAAACACTGGCATTACTCTATATTTTTCTTAGCGTCAATAAATCCAGCTCTCATGCTCCAAGCTCACCAGTTCCAACTGAAGATCAAATATTTAAAAACAGGATCACAAGTATGTACTTTTGTTTATTAAAAAAAGGCTAATAATAATAATACGAGTACTTTCCTAAAACAGCTGGCCACTGCAGTTCTTAAGAAACATCACTCAAACGGGAGTAAATAAAGCATTTGTTGAAGACTATAAATTTCAGCTGCAGATAAATACACATATGGTGAGCTAGTGAGAGTTATGAGACCAGAACACTGTATGTGGTTTGCCTCAAGATAAACTACAGTAACTGGGTTCATTGTAATGAGGGGAACATGTTACCCAAGTTCGTAACTGGTGGGTCGCAGTGTAAAAGTGGGTCGCCGTTCCGTTCTGAATGGACCGCATATGATTCGCAAAGGTGTATAGTTTGTTAAAAAAAACACTTTATTTTTAAGTAAAGCAAATTTCCGGCGCAGAGCTTTTATTTTGAAGAGCCATTTCCTGCTGTTGATTGAGTCACTAATGGACAGCTCCTTGACAGAGACAGCAAACTAGCTTCACGATATGGCCAAACGCTTGATGTATTAAAGGATAAGTTCGGCATTTTGCACTTTGAGCCCCATTCCTGGTTGTCTATGATGAAATAGAGTGGTTAAGACCAAAATCTTGATGATTGCTCCTTCTCTGAGAATTTGGCTTTCCCCTGCCTGGCTTAACAATGCTGTCATGGCCACTAAAAAACAGCCATGTTTGGTGGTTAAAAGCTGCTGTAATCGCGCCGATCACTCAATAAAGAAGAACCTGTTATGTTGTTTGGTGTTCTCAAACAAACGCCAGGAAATGCAGTGATGTCTCATTGAAAAAAAATCTTTTTATGGCACTATCTCGTCAGGAAATGCAGCAATGTTTTAATGTTGTTTGTTTTAAAAACTACCGCTTTTCATGGCACTATCTCCAGTGGAAATGCAGCCATGGCTCGCTAAAAAACAGCCATGCTTGGTGGTTGAAAAGCCACTGTAAAAGCACTGATGACCAACGATGAAGAATCCATGTCATTTCAAATGGCCGAGGGTGCGACTGCAAATATCTGATTTTTAGAGAATGTTCAATTCTGTTTGTACTGTGTCAGTTTTATTTATATGTGTAGCTGCAACAGAGAGAGTAATTTGTTGTCTTATGTTTGCCGTGACATCATTGTTTCCCGTAGTGTTTAACAGCCAACAAGTGCTCAATGCAAAGTGCTGCACAAAGAAGACAAAGACTGATTGATTTTATAGTTTTTTAAGAAAAGGTGGTAAAAAGAGCAGATTTCTTTTTTTATGGTCACTAAAAAACAACCTGTTTTGTTGTTTGTTGGTCTCAAACAATGGACTGCAGCCTGGCAAATGTCTTGCCTAGGTGTCATGCCATCCATCATCCCCTCTGCCTCCCAGTGACAGAGCCAGCTCATACACTACATCACTTCAGTATCGTTGATGTGATATGTATAAAATGTACAAATGTATCGTGTCTGTGATTTTCAGAAATGTTCAATGCCATAATTTTCTTCTGGCAACTGAGCAGGGTTTTCAGACTCCAGTGTAACTATAGATAATAATCCTCACCTGTAGGGACATGCAAACATGCAGCACTGGCACACACAGTAGCCATGCCATGAGTCAAGGCAGGATTCATGTCTGTTGGTATAAATTGTTATACTCACTCCATGCCAATATGCTGATCATTTGTCTTTTTAAAGCACAAATGAGTAGTGACACTGCTGGCTCTCGCCGTGCAGCAGCGAACTACAGTGAGTCATTTCAATGTAGGAGGACTGGCTCTCTGACAAACCGAGATCATTGCGTCCAAATACCACATGACCGTAGTCTGGATGACCCAAGCTGGATTTTTGTACTGCATCTTCCCTTTTTTATGGTGAAATAGTGAATTTAAGCAGCAGTTATTTGCTTTTGAGGTCTCCACTGGATAAGTGATGGTTATTACTGGTGTTATTTCAGGGTCAAAATGGCTGAAGAGTGCTTCAAGCAGGCCAAGGAGAAGGCTTCCTACAACGTGAAACCCAAACATGCAACTGGAATAGTGAGTCTGTGCACTTCTTCTTCGTCACAATTACTATTATATTGTCTCATCTGTGCTTTTATTTGTTGATTTAGCTCCAGCAGTGCCGACCCTCTTCTTTTTTCTTCCCTTGGTGCAAATTGTCTCCTCCCTCCAAGCACTTGTCAGGGTGTTGAAGAAACAACACTCAATGAGTGCCAGTGCTGCCAGCTGTAAATAACTCAGGTCTGTTTCTTATTCCACAGAAAGCAAAGCTGGGTCAGAAGATCTGAAGCACAGAATGGAAAATTATCATCACCCAGCCTATTGCACAAGCACTGTTTGTACAATCTGACGTGACTCATCAGTCATTTTTACAACATGTATTTGCTTCCGGTATTTGTTTTCAATTGATTTAGACCTGTTGTTTATTGTGAGTTGGTTCAAAGTGGATATTATATTGTTTAAAAGTGGATTGAAAAATGACATTCTCAGCCACCCTTTCATAGCGTTCGCGTAATTAAATGAAATACTACTACCAAAAGACATCCGTGGGCTGGGATGATTAAATGCGGTTGAGTCATTTACTAGAAAATGCCAGAAAATGCTCCATGGAGTCTGAAATTTGTAATAACAATATATCCAAGCTTTTTTCAGTGTTTTATAAGCCATATGAAGCCTATTTTCTTTTTTAGTACAATTCCCAAGCCTAGTTTACTTGGAAGGCACGAGCACTTCCTCTTTATATCTCCCGTAATGGTGAAAAGCAAAGAATTTTATAACATTTCTACGCGGTAGGTATGAACCACCTGCCAGACAGAAAGTGCCTTATCGCACAGCGGAGGGGTCGAGTCAGTGCTGCAGAGCAGAGCTAACTTTCGAGACATATCATCTGTAATTACATGTTACATAAGAATCTGTTTTACATAGTCGGAAACATGAGAGATGTTCCTTTTTTAATCGTCTCATCAAGTTTGTTTCAGAGCGTAGTGATAATTATACATGTGTTTTACATACAGCACCGTCTCTGTTGTGGTTTCGTTTGTCTTTTCATCCAAAAAAGGCCACGCATACCTTAGTGGTGTCATCTGCTATAGACCTACTATTGTTTATTCAGCTGTATTGTCAACATGCTTTGTTTTAAGCAAAATCCTATGCAGTTAGTTTTGCCTTTCCTGTGTGTGTGTATGAACTACCATAATGCAATATGGAGCAATAGGACCATGTGGCGTGACGTTCATGTGCAATACCAACAATGTGTTTTGATTGACCATGAAAAAATATATTTATTGAGTAAAAGAAATGACAAATTTTTAATAAAAAATTCTGCTGTTGCTGATTGTTTTCTGTTTATCATTTAACCGTGACATGAAGCGGTACACACGTACATGCACTCTGAACACCACTGTTGTTTTATATGAAATAGATTTAATATACTTCTCACAGACATACTTACACACATACATAAAATATATATACTGTATATATTGCATTGCACCTCCATTACACATGCTGCAGTATGTTTCTCCTACTGGCTAGTATATTTGTGGCAGATGTATACAGCCAGGCTTGTGTCCGAGCAGGTGGATGCCACTGGTCATTTCTGTGTTGCTTAGTGTTTCTGAAAATCTTTTCCTTGGCATCAGCTTGTGTGTCATTTGGGACGATGTAGACAGTAAGGAAAAGATACAGCACAACAGATACAAGACAGAAACAGATACAATATTGTCGGCACGCTGTGTTATTACTGTAGATCCACCTGCAGGAAAACATGTCATATTACAGAAACTTTTTAAAGGGGTCACACTAGTTCTACAGTTTCTTTAAGACGCTGAATTATCAGCAGTATTCATAATGCTTTGTAGTTTCAAAACTCAAAGGCACTCTCGTAACTCCTTTTTCAAAAAGGACTATAGTGACAGATGTACAAATAGCCAGGTAGATATGAACTTTTTGAAATAACAGAGGAACAGCTTGTTTAATGTTGTTGAAAATTGGCTGCTTCATCATCAGTGTCTCTTGCACAGCCACTTGAATCGGTCTCTTTCAGCAGCATCAGCTTGCCAACATGGCTGCTAGTCTCTGATTAAACCATTGTCGAGCCTTTGTTTAGTAATACCAGTTCCATGTTTCATGTCATTTTACTGTGGGACAAGCCATTATTTGTACACAATGCAGAACAGTTCAACGTGAAGCCAGTCCTTGTTTGGCAAAGTTCGTGACAGTCTGCATTTTTCTCATGTGTTTTTTATCTTTCAAGTCCCTCCTCACAGTTTCCCATGGCCGCTCACGTCCACCGACATGCAGCGACACTGTTTGACCCTCTGCACCTTACGGTGTCGGAAAGGGGGCTGCAGGTCTGGGCAGTCCAGCTGCACTGTGAGCTGTGTGATGCGGTGTGGCCTGCAGAAGGAGCAGGACTGGAACGGCTCCTGGGCCTTGTTGTGGCTTTTCCTTCCAGAGCCTGAGGCTTGGCCTCGATTCTGGCCCTGACCCGAGCTGGGGCCCATATGGCGGGGGATGTAGAAGGAGTTGCACTGGCCATAGCAAAAACGATTGACCACAGTGCGGCTGCGGCAGCCCTCCTCGCTGATAGTCTGACGGAGGGGCTGGGTCTTGCACCAGTCTCTGCGGAGGTAGCGGCGCTCCGTCACCACCAAGGCCTCTCGGCTGGAGGACAGCACCTCTGGTTTCTGCTGCAATAGCCGGTGGTGACGTTCTGAGGACAGGTTCCCTTTGGTCTTGTATGGGGATGGGATGGATCCCTGGGGCCGGTGCTTTTTGGTCTCTGCTGTGATGCAGAGCACCCCAGCCAGTATGACCGGGATAGTTATTCTCCACAGCATTCTGAAAAAGAGAGAGGCACATTAGTATGCATTACATCTCTCAACAGAAAAGATGACTTCTGAAGAACTGAACATCTGTGGTCACATGAGCAGAATCTTAAAGTGACTGACACTGAGGCTGCTGTAACACTTTCAGGCAGTATGTGATGATACATGACAGTCAGACTGCTGCGAACATATCAATACTGCCAATCATGTTTGCAGTTGTGTGAATGTGTATTCATGTTGAACCACCTTTGCAGTCTGGCCCTCCAGGCATCATTGAGGAAATGAATCCATCACCAGGGCCCCCATTTGTCAGCATCTCTGTGTCATTACTTCTATTTGCTTTCCTCTCGGCTACGCAACTCTTCCAAAAATAAACAAAGCCCTGCCATCAAAGGATACACTTAAACACCCATAACGAGAAGGGGAAGTTGATTTTATTGGTCCCGTCGCCGGGTAAAATAATTAGGGCTTTGCTTACTTTAGTCATGAACTATGCCGCAGATATGTAAACAGGCATTAGAGAGGCCCATCTGCATGTTATTAGGGGAAGAGTTGGGGAACTCTACAGTACCCTTTGGGAGTCCACTCTTCTACTCTTTGGTGATATACTATGGAGCAAACTGAACTGGGAATGACCCATAGTGTCCATAATCACCATAATGTAAAAAGAAAGACAGCGTGATGGGGAGAAATGATTCCTTAGCCATTCAGGATGGAGTATCCGTCCGTGTGCATGCTGTCAGTATTTGCGCCAGCACATTTTTGACCATCACTCAAGCATCTTTTCAGCAGATGTTGCTCTTGACAAGCGTTGCATGACATCAAGTCAGAAATTCTGACAGAGAACCAAACTGCCTCAAGGCCATTGGCTGCTCCTATTCGCAGACTCTTCTTTGCTGTGCAAATTTGTATGTTCCCTTTCTCCTTTCCTGGACCTGAAACTCACACTGACATGGAACAAATTACTTTATCATAATCCACTTTGTTTTTTGCCTCCTTTTTTCTGCCCTTGACCCCGAGGTTACGGCAGCTCTGTCCGAGCTGCACGAGCGCTCAAGTCTGAATATCGCTATCCCTGCGGCACTTAACGTAAGCTAGGCAGCAGCTGTTTGTCCATCGAGCAGAGGTCTAATTCGATTTCTGATCAGACTTTTTCTAGAGTATACCAAGAGATATGTTGGAGGTATTAAGACACAGAAGATCTGCTTGACTTTGTGATGCTTTTTTGTGCAAATCTGATCTCACATACTTGTTTTGTGTTTTGTTTTCTTCATTAAAAGATCAAACCTGTGCAAAAAGGAAGTATTTTGGGTACACTCTGCCAAAAAATCAGATGTGATCTATGCTTACAATCAAGTCTATTATTGATATTTTCTATTTTCCATCTGAGGATGTCCAGAAGACAAATGCATCATGATATCAATTTTCAATGAGAGCATCACTGGGAACTGATTTTATTTTATTTTTTGCCAAACATAACTCTTCAAATATATTAATTGTGATGAAAACTGCATTTCAGATCAGCGCTTCTTCTGTAGGAAGACATTTTTGCATACACGCACGAGCCAGCACACACGCCCACCCATCATAAGGTTAGAATAACTAAACCAAAGACTCCCGCTGGGTCCTTCCACCACCTACTGCATCAGGGAGTCATGACCCCTCTCCATCTTCCAGTGATCTACCTTCCATGTATAACACAGTCTCATTTGTCTTCAGCTGCTCCATCTCTTTCCTGCTGACTGGGTATTTAAATGCATGAACCCCTGGTCAGGGGAACAGGCTCTGCTTCTGTGTGCAGGCTCTTGTTCTCTGTTTCCCTGTTCTCCCGCTGTCCATCGTTTTAAAGAGGCACCCTGTGACTGTGGTGAGCTACAGTCTGCAAAGCCCCTGGGACTTTTGAGGGATGGCCTGACCGACTGTGTACATAGGGCATGACGGATGGCCTATACAGCCAGCAGCGGCGCTCCCTCTCCACTCCCAAACTCTGCTTAAGTATGATAGTGCCGGCCATGCTAAGCTATCCTCATTAATCTCTGCAGCAAGACAAATTGTGGTTTTGGGGTAGGGATTCAGGGGCTTCGGGGGGAGCTCCTGAGGTGGTTAGTGGTTGAGGTTGGGGAGATCGAAGGAAAGGGCCTGAAGAGATGGTGGGGTTTGGGACAGATGACCTACTGGGAAACAAAACCAACACGACTTGGCTTCATGCACGGTATATGCCCTCCTCCCACAACTGTATATCTCTCCACAAGCTGTTTGTCTCTATATTTCTTTCCCTCCCCATCTGTCTCTCTCTGTCACTCTATCTGGCTGTCTCTCCCTGATGCACAGCACCAATCATCACAGAGTCCCAGAGACGGAAGGAGACTGTGGTTTCGTGTGTTAATGCTGAGGCAGAACTGAACCGGACCTTTCTGTCTGCTAAACACTAATATTGTCCACAAACACAGCTTTATGTTTTACCAGAACCACAAATACTTGGGGGGACATGCTTCACTGAACTGTGGCAGACCTCGGTTCCAAAATTCAGACCTCTAATGAAATTACAAATACCAGAAACAAATACCAGAGAGACTGCTGAGCTAGACACAAGCCTTTTTGAAAACAACTATTATCATCAGTGGGAACTTGTTATGTTTTGTTTTTCACAATGGCATTATAATACCATGGTAATGTTCTCTGTGTGGATAACAATGGCTCTTTTTTCCTCAAATCTCAAAGTGAAATGAAAAACAAAATCAGTCATGAAAATCTCCAGCCTGGATGCTTAAATATTTGAATATTTCAGATTTTCAGTTGTTGAATAATTGAAAAAAGAAACAAGAATCCTTTCAAGGCTTAAAAATGTGTGCGCACAGATGTCCTTCCACTAAACCATGTGAAACATCTTCCCAGCATGTCTTCAAAGGCAGGTTAAAACAAACAAAACCTGATGCCTCAATTATTGGTGCGTCAGAAAGTCTCATACACAGACTGGTAAGTGCAGTTAATTACAGTAGAACTGCATTTAATTCACCGTGCAGCTCAAACCTCAATCACACAAGGGTAGCTGCGCACACACACATACGTGACCACACACATGTGCGCATACACACACACACACACACACACACACACACACACACACACAGGCAGACTCAAGCACACATACACAGGATATAAAGAGGGAAAGAGAGGTAAATGAAATGTTTTCACTTGGAGCCAATTACACAAAGAGGAACCATGTCATTATCTGCATTTGCGGATTCTATTTTCCCAAACTACGCTCGGCTGTTGGCTCATTAACAGTTGTGGGGGTGGGGGGGTCCTTTCGGGGGCTTTTCTGTGTAAATGTGTCTAATGCCAACATTGCCAGGAGGCTGCTTTAGGCAGTTTGGGCAGCCATTTGTCACCACAATCCATCTTGATAATGACTAGCAGCCCATATATAATGCTTTCCAAGCTAAGTACTGGCAAGAATGTAAGGCAACTCCTTCGCCTCAGCAACATTAAGTGCTTTAGAGGAGGATGAGAGGCAATTAGAGATGCTATGATAGTGCAGGGTTTCTCATTTCAGATCAGGATGACACTACTTAGCTTCAGTGATTAACACCACCTTCCATTTGAACTTAAAGTGGAATTTGTTTGTTTAATCCCTTAACATACAGATTTCCCCTTTGGTTTCCCCTTAAGTAGCTTCCACGTTGCTAAAATGGCCATATTTCACGCTGTCTGACAGAATTACATTCTGTATCAGCTTGTTCCAGATCTTTTTGATCCTATATGTGTTTACGAATTTAACATCGGAGCCAAATACTTTTTTTATGGCTTCACCATCCATCAAATAGAAATATTCTTGTTCAGTGTTTGGCTGCTCAGCATGAGTTTGCAATGACTGGCGCACCAGCAGGCCTCTGCGTGTTAAGGGGTTTAAAACCGGTTCTTTTAATCCATATTTTGCTCACAAGCAAGGTGAATGTTCTGTTGGTCTGAGAAAGGTTTATTTTAACACAACTGGCCAAAACGCAGCATTAATCTGCCATTTTAATCCGCTTTCCTCTATGTTTTCTTAGTACCTGCTCATCATGTGTAAAGCGTAAACTTCACGTGTTAAGAATGTCATTAAGGCTTCCATGAAACACCAGTTTTACTATCTTTAGAGGCTTACAATGAGGTGTTTTCTGTTGCTAAAGAAACTGTAATGTGTCTGCGCGCTAAATCCTCTTTGACATCAGAGCGGACTGTACAAGGTGGTGCAGTCACCGGAGCCGTAAGAAGGATCAGAAGGCAAACTCCCCACTGTTCACCGCACGCATACTGAAGGAACACACACATATGTTCACACACCAGCTCGGATACACATCGGTGCACACATGACTGTACACAAATACATAAATGATACAAAAGTGAACAAGGATATACACTTGTACACCTGAACAGAGAGAGGAAGAATAGATATTATTACAGGTTCACTGTGCACATTAACACCATTAGCTCTCTTTTTTCATATCCACTGCAAAAACTGAACTGGCTCTTAATCTCACTGAGATGCGCAGTACAACACACTGTCATCACTCACTAATTCTCTCACTCACAACACTAATTCCCTGGAACCTCCAGCCACTAATTATAGTAATTTAGTAGACACTTTTATCCAGAACACCTTACAGCACTTTGAAGGCGTATATTTTTTACTATGGGTGGCCCCAGTGGGAATCAAGCCCTGACTGCTGGCAGCAATACTAAATAGCTGTACAACTACTGCTGGTCGGATTACATGGTTCTGTGCTTAGTCATTCAGAGACTCACTGAGTCACTCAGTCTCACTATATCAGTCAGTCTCTTACTGCCCACTTGTTCGGCACGCTCATGTGGGATATGTCGCACCAGCACTCACTTATCTACACTTTTCTCAGTAAACCCAAATGGTGCTCGGTACTTTCACGTCACTCTTCCCTCAAATAAGATGCAGGGAATGTTCATCTTTAAAGCATCTATTGCTGTTTTAAAATCCTGTTATTTGAAATGAAAATTCATTCAGTGACGTGGGGTAATTTGTAAGTCCACGTGTATCATCTTGCACCAAAACTTTCTTGAATGACATGGCATTAATTTGTAATCAGTGCATGCTATTTGCTATGGTACTTGACATTTTAAAATACCCATAGAAAGTTCTTGCAACCTGTTGAAAGAGCCCTTTTGGCTCTTAAATAAAATGTTAAGTAGGTGTTCAAGCAGTGAAGCATAAATTATGGGTTATGTACCTCTCACCACAGGGCGCAGCGGGACAGTAACGTGTCGAGGATGCAGTCAGGGGAGGTTGTCCACCTTCAGTGGTCCTTGCGTCCGCTTCCAGGTTTCGGTTTCCATGGCAACATAATCTGTAGTATCCTGAGGCTTGTCCTTGCTCCTCTTTTCCCCCCTCAGCAGAAAAGTTTCAAAGTCTTGGAGGCAATCAGTTTTCCATCTCGTTGGACAAGTTGTGTCTCTTTGTTTCTCTCTCTCTCTGTCTAACTTTGGCTTTTTAGTCTTTTTGTTTGTTGTTTTACTAGAGAAGCTCCAGGTCTCAGTCACAGTAAGCCCATATCTTAGTGCCGTGGAGACTGTCTGTAGTCTGTCTTTGAGAGTGTTTGACTCACTGTAAAGCCTGCCTTAGTTTGAATCCCCACCACCCCCTTCCCTCCTCAAGACTGGGAGGGTTTATCCTGTTGGTCATTGTGTGAATCAAACCAAGCTTCACTTCTTTCATTTAAGTCTGTCTCTCCCTGTTGTCTGTCTCTCTCTGCCTGTAGCTATATTTACTTTACATCTTTTTTCTAATGCCCACCCATCCATGACATATCAAACCAATGAAAATGACAGCTTTTCCTTTGTCTTCTTTCATCCATTGTAAGTTTTCTTCCCTCTTCCTCTGTGTTTGACATTTACATTTTTAGGAGGTGGATGACATTTTGCCACCATGGACAATAAAGGTCAAAATTGTGAAGAAACAATGATCTCCTTCAAAAACCCTAAATTATCCTCTCTCTCTCTCTCTCATTGGCACTGTGACCACATCACATTACAACCCATAATCCCCGATCCATAAATCATTGCATGCATGTACCCAGACACACTAACAGGGTGCTTTGAAAAAGGCCACAATTCACATTCCTAGATGCAACAGAGACAATAATGTTTGTCTGTTCTGTGGCTCTGGCTTAGCTGACCACTGGGCACAGAGACTGAAAACACGGACTGTCACTTCTGCCATCAAAGAGAGGAAACATCAACAGACCCTGCAAAACCTCAGACGGGTACTGCCTGAACAATAACCCCTTCAGCAGACCAGGGGATGATGACACTTTTGCATGACAAAACTTCATTTGTCTGAAGAGTACTGTGGTGCATTCTGCTGATCTGTGTCGAGGAGGAGCTCGTTGCTGAAAGGAGGCAGATCCCTGCTGTAGGAAATAATTTAACACCCTCTAGTGGCAGAAAGCAAAAGTGCATTACTCAAGCAGTGTTATCTGATTCTTTAAACCCTGCAGAATGAACGCTACACTGAAGTCTTCATCGTTAAAGCTGCACTTTGTGTGTTCAGAAAGATAGAAAAAAAAATCCAAACCCAGGCCATAGTAACAGATAGAGGGCCAACTTTAATAATACAAGTAAGTAAAAGTGTCTTTAAATATGGTATAAAAATAAATGCAGGAGAGAATAACAAAGAATTATGTTCTACATAAGACAGGAGACAGCATTTTTGTAGATTTGAATGTGACTTTACAAGTGCAATGAAAACCATATGTGCTAATTATTGTAATGCAATAAAATAATGCAAAGCAAAATAAATGCACAATAAATAATCATAATAATAATAATAATAATAATATATATATGTATATATATTGTATATTCATTCTGCACAACACTTCCCATAGCATGACAAAGTATCTGTGACCTCAGATCATGTAAAGCGATGACATTGGTTAGAGTTATCCGTTTAAGCTGTCATTATATATTTTTTTCTATGTGTTTTTTTTATTTTTTTATTTACTTTTTTCTCTCTGACATCATTTGTTTCAGCTGGAAGTGAGAGAGGGGGCTCCGATTCCAGCAGTTACGATGGAAAGAACTGGAACACTGGATTTAATTTCCTTCAATGACATTTTTCATTTCGCCAGTCCGTCAGTGTCCTCACGAGTCCAGCAGTGCCTCCTCTCTGAGAATACTGGAAATATATCAGGTACTGTAAGAGGAGAGAGAAGAAGGAACATCCTCTCCATGGACATGCAACATCCGGTGGACAACAGACGAACAGACGGTCCGGCTCATCGCCCGGCTGAGCCAAGAGCGGATGGACAGACAATGATGACGAAGAGATGAGATGGTCCCCCCTCTCTCCATGTCCCAGAGAGAGAGAGAGAGATGGCATTGATTTTAGCATGATGGCACACGACTGGTCAGCCTCTTGGATGCTAGTGGTTTCCCCTGTGCAGAGAGAACAGACAGGCGGAAAAGAGAATGAGGTCAATATGTAAATGTGTGTATTTTTCTGTTGCACATTTTATATTGCAATGCTTTGCAGAGTTGAATGTAAATGTAACATTACTTAAAATAAAGATGCTTATAAGTGTGTCTATCACAACATATCTACAGTAACTGCTGGTATCACTGACAATACAACCACAACATGACACTGTACAGTATGTCTCATTTTGTACTGTACATTACCTGGAAGCAAGAGCCATCAGAACAAATTCTTACTTTTCTGTAGGGACAAAAAAAGGACACATTCAGTGAAGGATTATATAAATTATAACACGCAGTGAGCAACAGTTTGACAGACAAGACCTTTACTTTTAGTTCAGCCTGCTTAAAAAACAGAATACAGAAACAGCATCATTATAAAGGTTTTTTCTCCTCCAGTGTATTGCATTCACATGATTTGTTAAAAAAACAACCCTGAACTATAATCCTAAAATCTTCTTTGCCAAATTGACAAGCAGAGAGAGTGCAGGAGGCGTGAGACAGAGCAGATTTTAAACACATAAATACACCTGTGTGACTCTTAATTATTCATCATGTTATGACAGCCTCTGTGTCCCTGCTATTCGTAATGGTTTCTCCAAACCCAACAGCAGTCCTGATCAGCTAGTCCATCATCCACAGCTGACGCAGTTAATATGTTTTATTCACTCTCACTGCCCCTCATTGGTATTGCTGGCACACGGGTGCCATTTTGTTTGACATGTTCTTTGGTTTGACCCGGTTTGCACCTTTAAGCACCCCGCGAATATACACCGCTGCACTCAGGAATTTTATATCCATTTTAGACACAGTACATTTTTGGAGGAGATATATACTTGACCCCTGTGTTAAAGAAGTTTTTCACTGCTGGAAAGATAGTCTTTTCACAAAAATGGGCTGTCTATGCAGTAGAGTGATGGAAATACTTTTAAAATTGCTGCTACATGTTCAAGGAAAACAGAGAAAAAGATTATAGCGTTTGCCTTTGCTCAAGAGGTAGAAAACCTACAACTACCAGAATGCACTGCACCGGACCAATAAACACTCTCGCTAGGTGAGCCAATGAGAGCTAAGCCCTGGCTTCTTTGATGAAGGAAACAACATGGCGGCCGACTACTAACAAACGGTGTTACAGTTAAATGGTAAGCTAAAATATGTTTCTGTTAGCATTTAAGGCGACACAGCGACGGCATTTTGGTTTGTAGTTAATCAGCACTGCTTAAAGGGGATTTATAGTATGTGTTGGATCAACAAATCGATGCAGTACTGTACCCTATGCTATATAACACAGGGTTCTCTCAGTGGAAACAAAGCTTTTATTTACTTTTATTTCACAGATAAGATACAAGAAATTGTGAAGACAGTAAAGCCTCCACAAGAAGAAATCGCTAGGCTAATTTATACAATGTAAAATGCCATAGGCTTGTGCTAATAACGTTAGCATGTTATGTTTGTTTGGAAAACGTGTAGACAGTTGTTTTGTCTGTGAATGCTGCGAGTTATAACGAAGCTGATTTGTGTGCTTCTGTTTGAAATTGTCTCTATTGAGCCATGTTTAATGTGTGTTTTGAATCAACTAAACTTTACAGACACAAATACATTGTTAGTCTAATTTGAGACAAAGCGCAACATAGGTCTCTGAGACTTTCCAAGGTTTTTCTCACAAATTTATTATTTATAATCTCAGAGAATATGCAAGTTTTTATCTTAAATTGTCAACGTTATTTTTTTTTATTTTTTATTTTGGATGCAGTGGCCCTAATGATGATGGCATTGTTGCGGAAGCATAGGGCCCGCCCTCTGGTCCCCCACTGGTTAGCACCACTAGCTTTGTCAGCACTATTGCCATTGTTTAGCACTGTTTATGGAGTTAGCACCATTAGCTTCTGCTCAGCCACCTTGATGTTGAGAACTGCAGACAACTCATATGCTCTGAATTTCGCATGGAGCCCGTTTAAGGATCCTTTAAATTTAATCAGTAAAGAATTGCGACCAACGTACGTCATGGGTCCTGGGTTTTTGTTTATATTTTATTATATGTTTTTGGAGTTTTCTGTTTGTGATTCTTGTTTCATGTTATTCATTCATGTT
>JAPZEB010000003.1:20727861-20748678 GCA_029783705.1 Chaetodon striatus | reverse complement strand
CAAACGTTTTAGGTGTAAAAAGGGCAATGTAGTCGCAGAATCTTGGTTTGTAACTGCCTTATTTTACCATTTGATCTGAGTTTGACCTGAGCTGGAGAGAGACAGAGGGGGGCGGCTCTCTCACATCACACTCTGCAACTGATTACAAACTAGCTTTTGTGTCTGAGTCACTGGAGATCAAACCACAACTAAAAGGAACAGAAACACATCTCCATTGGGATGCTCCTGTTGTTCAGAATCTACAATGGTTTTCTGCCCCTTAGTGGTCAGTATAAACGTACTGGGCTGAATTACAACACCCTTGCCCCTGTAGCAGAGTATATGTCACTACAGCTGAGTGCAACAGCAACTAAATTTGCACGCTTGTTTTGTACGTGAACGGATTACTGGGAATGGGCTTAAAGTGTGATTTAACAGACTCTGAAAAGGTGTGAGTGTGGGTGCCAGGAGGGCAGGTTTCAGCATCACTGAGGAGTGGGCGTATGTGCAAACAGCAACACATGTTGTAAGCATGCACTGTCATCTACATGTAGTTCTCTGCATCTCATCTTATTTGAAATTAAAACATTTATCTGCATTTTTACCTTCTTCTTGGCCTGTAATAACTCCTGGTAGGCACTGGAGCGGATGAAACGGCTGTAAGAATCACTCTTCATCAACTTGTAGATGTGTTCCTGTTGGAGAAACACATAATGGGAAAATAATGTATGAATAAAAACTTTTAATCCTAATGTTCAGTGGAAAAATGTATGTAAGGCAGAGAGCAATAATGTAATGTGTTTGTATTTTATGCACCTGTGCATCCTCAAAAGCGTAGCGACCAGGATCTTTGACATTCTGGGTGGTTTTGTCGTAGCTCTTGGAGTCCACGTTGATGGCACTGGGCGCTCCGGGGGCCAGAAACTCCTGCCAGATCTCCTGAACCCGGGTTGGAACTTCTCTGATGGGACGCTTCTTTAGCTCCTGGACCGCTAGCCAGAACCTACAGGCCAAATGTAGTGGTAATTAACACAGCACCTCTGGACCACAAATCAGAAGCTGCACGAGTAATACTAAACTATGTAAAATCTCACATAATAATCCGATAATTACTTTCCATCCCTTTCCATTTTACACATATTAAATGAATAGAAGCATGCCTCTTCCATGCTTCCATCCAATAACAGGAGAGTTAAAACGATGCTCAACTGGCTGAGATATTAAAACGTAATTTAATTAATCTGACCACATTATCAGCTTTGGGCAGAGACAATACAGGCATGTACCATCAGAGGGAGCAGGGGAGCTATCCTGCACAGTGGTTGCTCTATTCATATTTAGCTGTTTGCATGCATCTTTGATACTCTGCAGTATTCCTGTTACCATGAATAAACCGATTAGCATAATATTCCTGCCCACCTGTGTTATTCTAGCCACAGCTACAGTTGGTGCATATTTAGAAAAAAGAGGAAGCTGCATCCACCAGCTCTCCCTGCTTTGATTAAACCTTTTTGCTGTAGGTTACTTCTTATATGTGGAAGGAGCAGTGACCCCAGTAATAACAGTGATAGCTGTTACTGTCACAGAATTATGAGAGCATTTGTACAGACAGTAAAAAAACAGATTCAAGAGAGATATTATTGACCGTGGGTGTCATCATAAGAGAATCACATAAAATTGATGTTCAGTTATTCCAGTGTAACCATATGGGCATATACAGTGGGAATGCATACACTGTGAATAGTGAGTGTGAGTGTTTTAATAGTGTGCAGTCATGTGCGTGTGTGCTCATATTAATGACGTTGTGGAGACAAATATCTGTTCACACAGTCACATTGTGGGGACCCATGTGGGAACAAAAAGCTGTTCCCATGAAACTCAACCCTTTATTTTAGGCTTAAGGCTTGGTTTGTGGTTGAGGGGTACAATTAGCAAAGGTTTAGGCAGCCGTGAGGGGTGTGATTAGGCATGTGGCAATTACGGTTAAAGGAACAATCTGTATTTCAAATCAAAACACACGACTGGATCTTGTTATCTTACCAGCTATATTAGTAGAAAGTAAGTGCTTTACTTTAAGGGACAGTTCACCCCAAAATCCAGATTACATATTTTTCCTTTTACCTGCAGTGCTGTTTATCAATCTAGATTGTTTTATGTGAGTTGCAGAGTGTTGGAGATGGAAATAGAGATGTCTGCGTTCCCTCCAATATGATGGAACAAGACACTTGGCTTGTGGTGTTCGAAGCGCCAAATAAAAAACATATGAAAACCTCATGACCCCTTTACTCAAGATAATCCACAGACTTTAATGTGACGAGTGTCAAGTAGGAACTATTTCTTTCTACCAAACTATACCCACCAACTGCACCACTGCGCTGGTCTTCTACAATCCACCCCACTGAGGGAAAGAAGATTTCAAGAGTTTTATTGAACTAGCTATTACTACAGGTCAGCTGAGAGGTGTATGCTTCCTTCTGTGTGGTGATACGGTTGGTGGGTGTACTTCAATAGACAGAAAATAGTTCCTCAATGAATCTGCTCAGAGCAAAGTCTGTGGATTATCTTGAGTAATCAGGTTATGATTTCTGTAAAGAAACATTGCTTCTGTGTTTTTTAAATGTGTTTGTTTGGTACTTTGAGCACCACAAGCCCAGTGCCGTCGAGTAAAATTATATGGGAGAGAAGGCAGACATCTCTATGGCCGATATCTCCAACACTAGGCAACTCTCATAAAAAAAATAAAGATTGATAAACAGCGCTTAAGGTAAGAGGAGAATAAGTGTTTTTGATTTTGGGGGTGAACTGTCCCTTAAAGTACATTTTCGCCGCAGAATTTCCATTTTATGCCACTTTCTACTGTTAGTCCACAGATGCAAACAGTTTTTACTACATTTATTTGACAGCTTGCTTTACAGGTAATGATATCACATATTAAACACATGATCATCATATAGAACAGCGGTTCCAAAATGTTCCAGCTACGGGGTCCAGATTTCTCCTTAGTCATTAGCTTAAGGTCCACACAGTTTAAAATATTCAGCGTCATACTTGCGTTTGGCCATGTTGAGCTAATTTGCTGCCTCTGTCAGGTAGCTGTCTGTTAATCACTCACTCTACAGCAGGAAATAGCACATAAAAATAAAAGCTCTTTGCTGGAAATTCACTGTACTTAAAAAAGTGTGTTTTTTTACAAACTTGACACACTTGCAAGTCTCCTGCGATCCATTCAGAATGGACCTGCGATGCACTTTTGGACCAGGACTCACCAGTTGGTAACCACTGATATAGAATATGGTAAATTATTATAGATTAAACCACCTAATAAACATTCGTAAAGTAACTTAAATGAGCTCTGTAAGAACCAACAACAACATCAAAAAGCTGTTTATAAAACAATATTCCAACACTGAAAGTAAAGTACTTTTACTTTTAATGGTTTAAATACATTTTGCTGAAAATACTTCTGTATTTAAATTTTTACTAGCTGGGCTTTTACTCATAATGGAGTATTGTTTACATCGCTGTATTACAACCGTTACTTAAAGAAATGATCTTGGTAGTTTTTCCACTACTGTTAAAAGGTCTGTAAATACACTGATTAACATATAATTACAACTATCTAAGTTATACCTGTATGATGATTGAAAAGGTGAATTACATCACTGTGGGGTAAATATGGCAATAAAACTGTCAGCGGTGAAACAAAATGCTATTTTAGTTGGGTGTGAGCCAAACTCTCCAATCATGCGTGTGAATATATATGGAGTCAAACATAAAATGAGATCAGGCCAACAAAGGACTAATCGATACAATGTTCTTTAAGGTATTTTCTGTGTGTGTGCATGTTGGTGAGTACCTGAGATTCTCTGAGCTGAACTCAGACTCCAGGAACTTGAGGAACTGCTCTCTCCCCACCGGATCTTTGAAGACCTCATCAATGCCGAAAGCCCACCTCTTTACCCTCTGCTGGCCTGGCTCCTTACTGGAGGAGGAAACACGAACATTCAACTGATGACGTAAGTGTGCAACAAAAACTAATACATATCAGCTGATCCACTGTGTGTATCCATCCAAATATCTTTATTACTGTTTCTGTGGAGACATGCACCCACCTGGCTTCAAGCTCCCAAAGTGTGGTGTCATCTGAGATCCAGGGGTTGGATGGATCTGGAGGCGTGAGGAAGGGGTCATATTCGACGTACTGCTCTGTGTAGCCCAGCAAACTGTTACATGAGGAGAAAATAGAGCATATGAATGACAGCTATATGTGTCACTGGTGGATATTTGATCTATATTATGATCTTGTTATCACGTACAGTACAGTGAAGCTCTGCTCCGTCGCTTTCTGACAGTGACCATGAATTGAGTTGTCTGTTTGTAAGCTTTAATTTAAAAAGGGGAAGTGGAATCCTACAGAAGAGTAATGCATCCACTTGAGAAAAAAATATTCTTTTCATGGAAACTTTTCTTAGATTTCTAACATAATAATCTTTTTAATTCAGCAGATCAGGGCAAATACTTCTGCTCTCGACTGAATGCATTACACTTCCGTAGAATCCTCCTCAAAATGACATAAAGTTAGAGCCAGACAAGAGGGACTGACCCTGTACTTGGACACAAGGCTAGAGAACTCTCTGCTGAATGCCGAAATCTCTTTTCAGTGAAGGAAATGACAAATCAACACTTTGTGTGCCACCCAGTATCTGGTATCGTCAGCATTGACGCCCACTGAAGGCATTGTCTGGGCCCAATCACTCTCCAAGGTCATCGGAGCTCTTAATTCCACGCCATGTTAGGCCGTTTAAAGGCTCAATAAATAGATCGATGGCTAAACTGAATAAAGTCACAAAGAACATCGCTCACCTCTCTGCCACTTTGGACATTTTCAGTCGATGCCTGTCTAATTGCAATTGCCAAAAGGCGATCTGAAACCATAGCAGGGAACAATTAGCATACATCAGTCTCTGCTAATTCACAAGAAATTGCTACTTTGCAAGTGTATTCACACACCACCCACATGATGTCTTTATTATTGGACTTGCTGTGTGCACTTTAAACTCTGTGTTCATTTTACTTAGTTATGTACAAATCACATTTTTATTAAAATGATACCAAAAAATAATGCAGCTTTTAATTACAGATTAACAGTAAGAACTAAAATGCAATTTAAGTGCTAGCATTGACTTGATACTGTTAAAGAGAGCGCTCCCTTTAGGTCTAACCTGTTCCTGCAGTTCTTCTTCTGTAGGCTGCTTGGCCTCTGGGGCGGGGGTGTGGGTCGGGCTGTGGGTACGGATATCATTCTGCAGCCCGTACACAGACTGAGGCAACAGAGAACATAAAAATTAAATGGTAGTTTCAATAGTAGTGGACTTATAGGTGCTGACAAGCACAGCAAGGAACAAAAAGCCTGTCTGTTCATGTCTGTGTTATCAAGCCTGACCTTAAACGAAAGGCGTATCAGTGGGAAAATGATACTGTACCTTTCTGGTTTTGTGGGGGTTTTTCATTCTGGACGACTTCTTTATGTCAACTTCCGTTGTATTCACACATCCAGGCTGTTGGAAGAGTGAAGAAAAAAATAATAAAATTCAGTTAATTCCACTTAAAATTAATATAAGTACAACTTTAGCTGTTTCTGCTCTGCCCTCTAGAATCACGCCACAAACGGCGAAGGTGCAATTTCGCCACCGTGTTATGAGTTTCAGGTAATCAAATCCAATTTGCTTTAGCTGGGGTGTGATTCTGAGAAGTCTCCAGGACAATGTGTCAGATGCCGGTTAATTAAACATGGAATGTGCCGATTCCAGCAAAACAAGTAAACCAGCGGGAAATCAGAGTCTTAGTGTGCAAATTCTGGCTGATTGAACAAGTGGTCTAATCTAGGTCTCTTCCAGAAGAACAGAGCTAAGTAGCTTGACAGCGTCACTGTGAAATTTGAATTAATATTGATTATGTTGCTCCAAGGACGCATAAATTGAACTTATTTTCCAATTAAGCATGGAGCAGTGGCTTTCAGAGAAATACAGCAGAGGAGACCCTTTAACCTCAGGGGGAAAATAAATGCTAATGCTAAGCAAGTGTATATGAGCAAGGTAGAGAGCAGCAGTGGAGGCGATGCGTTGTGACAGTTATTGATGTGGCATTTTATGTGTAAGGCAGAGGAATGCACGATGGATGGTTTACAGCGTTCTCACCTCTTTACACCATTCCTATACTGTGTAGTTTGTGTGTAAATCACATGAAGTGACATTAAAAACATCATTTCTTTGTCGCACATCTTGATGCACCTTCGCTGCCTGCGTAATGTGAGGAATGGATTAAAATAACCCAGAGAGCGTAAATGATATACCATATCGACAGTATGTAATTTAGAGTTTGTGTGTGTGTGGTAGAGAGTGATCAGTGTGAAATTATTTTCTCAATATCCTTCACTTTTGCAGGAACAATTAAGATGATGTTGATAATGTCGGCAATGATATCGGCAGCAGCAAAGGTGACGACAACATCAGTAATTTCACTCACCACTGGTCTGTGCACGTCCCAGAATGCTCTTTCCTGACTGTCGAGAATTTTCCTCTCAATTTTGTCTCTTTTCTTATCCACTCTGAGGGGGAGAGAAGGGAGTTCAGAAAACAGTAGCTCATTCCAACACACGTAGGATTCATTTACTCCATCTCATGTTTAATGTGCGATGTTGTGGTAAAGTTAAAGGAACACTTCACCCGCAAAATGACCATTTTTATATCCATTTATCATTGCATGTTACATTGAATTTGTGATGTAAAAATTAATTTTCAACAGTAAAACTCAGTTGCGGCCCTAGCACATTTGGTGCCATAGGCAATACCAATGTTTAAAATAGGGTTAGGGGTAGGATTAGTAATTGTAATTTAATTTCGCCAATAGCCAATACTGATGATTTTATATTGGTGTTTCTTTTGTTTTTTGTTGTTATTTATTCTTCTTTTGTGTCAGGGAAACACAGAAATCTACACTATAAAAAAAATAAATGAACAGTTTTAAAGTCAATTAATTACACTATCTTTAAATGAGCACAAACTCAATAATACACATCTATGAAACAACCTTTAACACAACCTGCTTTTACATAAAAACCATCTTTAAGAAAATAAGCAAAAAGCCTTTTTACTATATATTATACATCATAATTTCCTCTCCAATATCTATTTTATAATGAAAACAACAACAAATTTGACCTTCAAACAGCTGTATGTATTCAAGTTTCCCACCAAAAGCTACATTTTACAAGATTACATTGAACACATCATGAGAATGTTAAAATTTACTTTTGCACAATACTAATTTTTACTGAATAGAGCTTTAACACTTCACAATGTAAATCAATGCAACCTCCGTGAGCGGTTGACTACGGCCACCGGCTGATTAGAGGTAACGATAACCAACTCTCCTGCCGATTCTATGTTCTTTTTCTCCACATACACTTCTCTCAGTAGTGTAGTGGTAGTTGAATAGACCCCAGACAGCTTTTGTCATTTTGACATGATAACACACAGCGTGTTTCCATTCATGTGACATCAGATAACTCAACCATGTCGCCCAGAGAGCAGGTTAAGTGTAAAGAGCTGGGGAAAGGGCCCAGAGAAAAAGGCCTTTCTATTATTTAGTAGCCTTCGCTATGTAGTCATGTTGTTGTGTGTTATGTAAGATTTCAAAATAATATATATGTATATATAAAGGGTGGCACAGTGGAGTAGTGGTTAGCGCTGTCGCCTCACAGCAAGAGGTGAAGCCCCTCTGTACGGAGCTTGCATGTCCTGTGTCAGCGAGTTTTCTCCGAGTACTCCAGCTTCCTCCCTCAGTCCAAAAACATGCAGGTTAGGTTAATTGGTGACTCTAAATTCTCTGTAGGTGTGAATGTGAATGGCTGTCAGTCTCTATATGTCCTGTGAAAGTCTGGCAACCTGTCCAGGGTGTAACCCGCCTCTCGCCAAATGTCAGCTGGGATAGGCCCCAGCCCCCCCCCCACATGATCCTCAAGAGGATAAGCGGTTAGGAAAATGGATGAATATTTATATATGTATAAAAAAAAAAATTTTTTCTTCCCCCACTTGTGGCGTCCCTCCCCATGGATGACAGCGCCCTTAGGATTCACCTATACTGCCTATGCCACGGGCTGGCGGTGGCAAAACTGCATCAAAACATCTGTTAACAAACTCTCATGCAGCTCGGGCAGTAAAATCAAAGTCTCATTTATCCAGTAATGTGCTCATTTTCGGTAAAACATTCCAATTTAAAACATTTCCACCTACGAGAAGCGTACTTTGGGTGTGCCTAGTCATGCACGTGTATTAGCGCCGCTTCAGCAGAGTTCAAAGGCACGTGCCTGCCCAGGCGAGCCACTAGGCCGTGCGTGAGACTGTTTAGACTGGTGTGTTTTAAATTGAAATGTTTTAGCAAGAATGCGTGTGTAGGAATGCTGAGTATACGTCTGGATATATGAGACTTGGTTATACTGCATGAGATGTGTGAGAGTTTTTAAACAGGTGTTTTGATACAGTTCTGATGTTTAATGTGGCCTTCGCTGACTTTAATTCATACAGAATGTTTGCTTTTTTTGGATTGTCCGTTCACTGTGGCTGCATATTAGAAAAAAAAAAAGTTTTCTTTACGATTTCAAGGTAACACAGAGTGAGGAGTTTATATGCAAATGATCATTTTGTAGGTGAAGTGTTCCTTTAAATCATGTCAGAATGAGGGTGTAAGAGGACTCATTCATAATGGCTCAATGCGTGTGTGGGTCTTATAGAAACCTACTTTGCTTGTGCTTCTGCTTGCATAAAAATGAACTCCCATTTCCTGGCGAAAGCTCTCTGTAGCCTTGCTAAGCTCTCCTGCAAGTAAAACAAAGAACAATAAAGTGGGGGGGGGGAAAGGCTTTTGAGGGATCTGGGCTGATTATGTTTACTGCGCATGATGTGTACAGTGCATGGCTGGATACCATCTTTAATGATCCCAAAAGGAAAAAAAACCCTGAGTTTAACTAACGCGGTGATTCATTTAATAGCTTTGGTGAAAAGGAAAGTTACAAATGATGCAGTGGCACACAAAATAACAAATGTTCTCAGTGTCAGTATGAACAGAAAGGCAAGAGATAAAGCCTGAGAGCTGAAAGCAGAACAGATATGTGAAGAGGGGAGCGCTGACACTAAAAGACCTCTCTCACTTACCGCTTCATAGTCTGCAAGCTCCAGACGTGCTTTATTTTGCATTGTTCTTTTGCAGAGGTAAACAGCTGAGAGACAGAGACAGAGAGATCCGTAACAGAGGGAGAACAGGATTTCAGCTTGGTTTTAACAGCCTTAAGTGGCCCTGCGTTTACTCATTTAATCCTCTCAACTGCACATTTAAACTGGCCTGCAAATCACAAAGGTCATTGGCTGTGCATGGTGTCTGAGCGCCTGTTACAGTGTGTGCTTCTGTGTGTGTGTGCGCGCCTGACTTTTGATGTCTTCCTGTACTATCATCATCCCTTCATCCCTTTGTTAACTGACCATTATGTGGAAGCTTCATTATGCCATTACGCTGTTTTCATTAAGGGGCATCATTCATGTGAATCAGTTGCTTCATCTGAGACGCTCTAACTTCCCCTGACGCTCACGGGATTATTCCCACGGCGAGCATTAGCCACTTCCGTCTCCTACAACTCAAACAACAAATGAAAGACCTGCAAGGCTGCGGCTATTCTCTCAAACCATTTTTGGCATTATGAAGTGTTTATTTGCACTGTGCTCCGCTGCAAACAATGAAAAGCTCATCCCTGTATCGCCATTAAATCCTTGAGTCAAATGTGCACAACAGGTGCACGCGCTTGCGAACACATCCCTGGTTTCCTTAAATGTAATCAGTCTGCATCAGTCAGAGAAAATGCCTCAGGCAATCGACTGAGGTTGCAAGATACTGAGTATATAAATATATAAAATAGAAATAGGAGTTATTGCATGCCAAGTGCACTATAACCGGTTGTGACTGTGGGCCAGGCATCTAAAACGAAAGGTGATTTTGTGTTTCTACCTACCACCCTGCAGTTGCATCATCTACTTTTCATCCTTTGAAATTTTGGTAACACTTGCAGCACAACATATCTACTGGACAAATGCACCACACAGCATTTTTAGCCTCTTCATGCTGCACACTGCGCAAAGCAGGAATTAGAGTATAACAGAGCAGCTCTCTCACCATAGTCTGTGTTTTCTGGTTCCCAGCAGTTTGATGGCCAAAAGTATGGAGTCTGAAGGGAAAAACAGGTCATTAGGAAACAAAACCAAGAGAAACCGTAAATCTTTGACAGCGTACAGCTAACCACATGGCGTTTTGGATCAAAGTGTGCCCTGTCATGCGAGGTGGGCACGCAGTCGCAGCCCCGCATCTGTCACAATAAAACATTTTGTTGTATAATGGGCTCGGCATAACGTCTAAAGCACATAAGCTCCTTTCAGTGAGCACTGAGAGCAGACACCAGCATGAATCTTGACCCTCCTCGGGGCAGCACTGTATGGAACGGACTGGCTTCAGATGGAAACCGATTGCACGTAAAGAGCAAAGTGAAGCCGGCTACTAACACAAACAGCTTTAGGCATTGATCTACTTTGGTTGGCTCTGCGCTGCAGACTTGGGGGAGCTCGCTGGGTGCAAAATCACTAAAACCGTCAATCTCACTATTGACATTCAGAGTGATGTTTTTTTTTTTTTTCATGGACTGTAAGAATTATGAAACACAGCAACTCCTAATCAACGTTCTGACTCCAGCACATCACACAGAGGCACTTCAACAGATTTATGATGATTGTGGCTCTTACAGTTGGAAATTTCTTGTGTGAAGTGATTTTCGTACTTTATTTTCAACAGCAAAGAGTGAGCTTCAGATGTTTCATGTAGAAATGACAATACAGTATAAGTAAAGCGAACTCCCTCTGCACAGCCAGTCTCAAGGATCAGGTGCTGGTCAACCGCAGGAACATCTCAGATAAAATCATGAACATAAACCACCGCACACTGAACTGAATCACTGTGATTTTATTTAGAGCGAACAACGCGTTTCGCCCGTGGCTTCTTCAGGTTCGCTTTGTTATTTGATCTATGTCATTTTGTGTAAATTTATTATGCTTTTTTGGATGAATTGAAAGTTATCTTTTGAAAAATGTTTTTTGAAGAAGGTAAGAGAAAAATATTGAAACAAGAGAAGTGATAATTAGTCTTGTGACACATGTATATTTAACACACCTGAGAGTGCTCATGTGATTCTGTTGAGTGAAAGAAGCCTCGGGCGAAACGCATTGTTCACTCTTGATAAAATCACAGTAATTGAATTCAGTGTGCAGTGGTTTATGTTAATGACAGTATACAGTATATTTATATTCTCCTGTATGAAAAATACAAAGAACAAATAATCCTAAAAATCTTCTGCAAAACTGTCAGCATATCACGTGACCCTTAAACTCAAAACTTTCTCTCCACACATGAGCAAAACTCATCAAACTCTTCAGTCATTTTTAAATATTACCAAACATATCTAGAGATTAGTAGAGATATGATAAGACCCTTCAACACAAATAATAATCCAAGCATTATAATTCTTACCTGAAACCTATAGAAAGTGCCATCGTCTTTGAGAGTGAGGACGTGGTCTGAGATGGGGAAGAAGTAACCATGTGCAGCCATCAGAGTTCCTAGGTGAAGAGCCTCCACTGGGAGAAAACACAGACAAATAGTCCATTTACAGCTCAGTGCGCTCCTATCATTTCTGTCAGTTTACAGAGTTATATTGTACACAAACACACACAAGTTTGCTTTCTTATTTTAGAGCTTTTATTGCCTATATTACAGAGCAACTGGAGAGTGACAGGAAAGTGGGGAAAGGATGACACAAAGCAAATAACTCTACATGGGGCGCACGCTCTGCCAGGTGAGCTAGAAGTCGCACCAGAACTTAACTTCCCTGTATGTAAAACATTTACACGTTTCAGCATGTTTTGGGAGTGTGTTACATGAAATAGCTGTGGGCAGAAAGGTGTTGTCAACACTGTCAACCACTGTGCATGTTTTATGGCCACTCTGTGCTCTGGAGTGAACTTTCAAAGAGAAACCTCTTTCAGAAATGTGTTCAAATATAGTTTGAAAAGCGTAAGATACAATGGAGACCAAAAGCATTTAGATATTTAATCTGTGATCCATCTTAGATGGAATTGTATGGCATTTTCAGGTTGAAAGGAACAGACTGACAACTTACTTGCTTTTTTTGGTGGGGAACGTCAAGTTGTTTTTTTCACTACAGTTTTTGTTGGCAAATTAAATCTGCTGTGTTATTCTGTGTGTGTGGCACCATGGTGCAGTAGCAGTGGTTAGCACTGCACCACTGTGCACCACCAACCCAGCTAGAGCGTTGTTGGTTTAACCCCCTGACAGGCTGGGGCCCTTCTGTGTGGAGCTTGCATGTCGTTTCCTAACAGCATGGGTTTTCTCCGGCTTCCTTTCACAGTTCAAAGACATGCAGGTTAGGTTGTTTGGTGACTTTAATTGCCTGTAGGTGTGGGGGTCAATGGGAATGTGGGTGTGATGGCTGTGTGTCCCTGTGGGTCATTCCTGTGATAGTCTACCTCTTTTCCAATTTCAGCTGGGATTGCCTCCTTAAGAGGCAACACCTTTTTATCAGAACTCATCAAATACCAACACTTTGTCCGTGGACCTTAACATCCAAATATGACGTGCTAGCTACCCCCCGTGTCAGTTTTGGACATTCTTGGACAGTGTGTCATTTAAAAAAAAAAAACTTACAACGTAGGTAAAACACCTCACTTTTATGTTGATTTTCTTAAGTTAAGGCAACAAAAGCCAACACTCGTCACATATCGATGTTGGGCATGGACTTTCACGTCCAGATACAACGTTAAAGATACCCTGGGTGTGTTAGTTGTTGACGTTCTGGGACGCTGTGTCAAGTTCTGCTTGTTAAATGCGTTGTCTTCTTTGAATATACACTTCCGTTTTCACAGGAAATTTAACGTTTACATACAGTCTCTTTCGAAATGAACGCACTACGTTGGTACAGCAACGCAAATTGGCATTTTTTCCCCCCAACAACGAATGCACATGGCTGGTTTAGGCAACAAACACACATGGTTAGGTTAAGATAACAAAAGCACGCGGTTAGGTTTAGGAAAAAATAACAGGGTTTGGCTTTAGAATCTTAAGGGACACAAACGCCGCTCTCCTGGGTGAAAGTCGGTGTTTATTGGACCCAACCGCCCTACTTGGACTTTTGCTGCCTTAACTTTCGTTCTTGTCCTGCCACGTTTCCCACTGACGCCGACAAGCACCGTTAAACTACAACGGCAACCGGCTGTGCATCATGCTGACCTTTAAAGGACAGCTTTTTACGTCAGTGTCTGACGATTCAAGTCACTGCCCAGGCATTGGATTTTGATGGCTTTGGAGTGAGACGCTCCTAAAGTATGTGGATGTTTAAAGAAAAAGAAAAAATTAAGGCTTGGCTTTAAATAAGCCATGAAATGTCATGTGACATTGAACATGTGCTACTACGTAGTTGCTGACGGTGTTACAAACTGCCGTCAACCTGTGCGTTTCAAAACAGGAAAAGGTGCCTTTGTGCATCAATATCTCACGCAGACGCTTCTTCACTGACAAAGCAGAGGTATTTGACGAGTTTGGTTGTTGGCTGCTGCGTCAACAACTGCCACCACCTGGTGCGAATCATACCACCGTAAAATGTGCCCCTGTGCATCGGTATCTAAGGCCCAGAGAACAGGCTGTAAGCGGGTAAGCGGATACAGAAAATGGTGTTATTTTCGAGACAGGTGCTAGTGGGTGGAGTTTGTTACCATATGAGCGATCCAGGCTAGCTGTCTCCCCTTGTTTCCAGTCTTTGTGCTAAGCTAAGCTAACTGGCTGCTGCTTTACATTTAACAGACTGATATGAAAGTGGTATCAATCTCCTCATCTAACTCTCCTCCAGAAAACTCATAAGTGTATTTTAAAAAATGTCAAACTCTTGCTCTGAGGATCAGGCTGATAAGGCCCTATCTTAATATAAATGATAATTTATCCTCTTTAATCACTCTTATTCAGTTTATAGTGAAGCATTAAAAGATAAACCAGCTTTGGGATCTCACTCTTTCATTAAAAGAAGATTCTCTGATTATCCTGCAATCAATAGTTCCTCATCACAGATCCCGAGCCAGCGTGCTGTGCTTTTTTGTCACACAAGCTAATTAACTTTATTCACCTTTCATCCCCAGGTATAAATTTTATCCTTGACAAAACGGCCAGAATGAACACCAGGACCTGGATGAGAAGCTGCGGCTCTAATAGACGCTGACACTGCTTTGACAGAGGGATAGGCAGGTCTCCGATCCAACCAAACAGCACAGCAGGAGGTCTCGCTGATTAGCCCACCTTCAGCCGGAGAGGCGGAACTCATCCGTCAAATCACCTGGTGTTGTGCTTGGTTGGAGTGAAAACCTGAGTCCCCCTGGCGCTCGGCGGCACATGGTTGACTGTCCTTGATTTAAAACCATCAGATAATGAAAACATGTAATCATCATCAACTGTGTGTCTCATCTGCCACCAGTTATTCCCTGCTGCTCTGCTGTAACCTCTTTATGGTGTCAGCATCTATTATTCATGTTTAATATTGTGTTGACGATTCCCTTTCAACGTTGCCGTTTTGGGGGTCACTGTAAACAGTATAGCAAACTGTTTGTGTACATGTTGTCTCAATCAGTAGTGCCCCTGTTTGTGTCTGCCATGTAATTTGATTATTCATTGAATGATTGGTGTAAAGCCCAGGGGACGCTGGCGGTAAACTGTGATCTTAACACACTAATAAGCCCACAGATAGAGAGGTTGAAATGCTTGACATAGTTTAAATAGGCAGAGTTACGACTGCGCTAACAGAAGCTCGCTGTATGCATGTATAAAATATGCACATCTCCACTCCTTCGCTCTCTAACACACACACACACACACATCCATATTCACACGCACAGGGTGTATGTGTGTGTGAGATAAATATAGATTGGCTTTTCCTTTAGCACTGAGGTGACTGTCGCAGCTTTGAGAGGTCAGGATGTTGATGTGTATGCGTGTGCGTGTGCGTTTGCGTGTGTGTGTGTGACTGCGCTCCATTCATTAATAAATTATGACTCATAAGTTATTTAGACCTGTTTACTTATAAACACACCCCTTCCTCCTTATTCACTGCACAGTTTCTTACAGCAACATTGTCCCACGTGTATATATATATAATTTACTGTATGTTATATTTTGGTGTGTTATTAAGTCAGAGTCCCAGACCTACAGGGACGGACTAGGCTTGTGTACGTCTTTTGTATCTGTCCACGCAATACAGGGTAATTCAAGAAGACCGACATTTTCAAGCAACAATCCAATCACTCTTATTATTTAATATCTTTTCAAAATGTTTATTTTCTGGATTGTTACGAATGTCAGATGAAAGCAAAGTCAGCGAAGTATGAAATATGACATGTGGGACAGTGCAGACGGAGCTCGCTGTCTCCTTGTCTCCTGTTCTTTAACCACGGGGCTGCTTCACTCTCATTTTGTACAGAGCGTCTTTGTCACCTGTTTGCCTAGTCGCTCTGCTTTCATCTAAGTGAAGCTGAGGGTTTTTTTCTGATTCCGTTTTAAGAAAGTATTTCAAATGTCATCACAGTAAGTGATTGCTCCAGATCCCCAAATCAATCCTGACACTGCACTGCATGCACAGCTTGTTATTCTGCTAATTTCAAATTTAGGAAACCATCAAAGGCAGATACATAAAATTAGATAAAGCCAAGCAGCAAGTACAAAGATTTCTTTTAGCATACACAGAGTATACAGGATGATTGCCCCAAAAGAATAACTGCAAATCAGACTTATGTGATGGAGGGTTTTACGTGGGATAAATAAAACATTTACCAATATAGTTTTGTTGTTGCTTGTCTAGTAAGAGTCTATAAAGATCAATTCCTGGTGGCAAGGGAGCTTCTGGCTTCCATTTAACATATCGCAGGCTTTTCTATAAGCTTTATAGCTGACTAAACCTTGGACTGGAATTAGTCAAGTTGTCAAGACAGGCCGGCCTCGGAGTCCAGGGGGAAAACACCCTTTGATTTCATCATATTACCAGCTCTGTGCCAAATACCCGGCAGTTTGGAGCCCTGCCAAGTGGAGTGTGGGAGTACTCTTCCTGCTGAGCTTTATCTAAAGACAACGGATGAGATGCCGCATTTGTAGTTATATTTTGATCATTATTGTTTGCACTGAATGCACCGTTTGAAAATGTTGAGGTGATAAAGACGCGGTTTCAATCAGTGGTAGAAAATACTCAAGTACTGTACTTAAGAGTAATTTTAGTACTTGATTATTTTCATTTTACGTTTCATACTTCTACTCCACTGCATTTTACAGAAAAATGTTCCTTTAATGTTTGTTTGTTTCTCATTACAGTGCAAATTTAGATTTTGCAATCAAAAGACATAATAAGCTAATTAAATTCAATGAATATTAAATATTTGACCAATGGTTCCAAATGTTTTTGGCTTATGACCCCTCACAAGATAAAACTGTGAACCTGGCCAATAGTTGTTTGAAGCCCAATGAGGTAAAACTATCCAACATGTCAAATAAAAAGCGAGGATTAAAGACAAGTCCAAAATATCAACTCAAGTTTAACTCATCATCTCACATCCCCTCAGATTAATCATGAGAATGATAGGGCCCAACCCCATCTGTATCTTAAGTAGTTTTAACTAGCTCAATCTCAGTTTGCTACTACATTAAAATACTACTTAAAAGTGCTGCAGATAACTCCGGAGGAAGACAGTTGTTGTCGAGTCTCGTGCAGGTCTTTAAATAGCAACGCTTTGGGTTAATATTTGGACCAAAACACCAGCCCAAAGCGTCAGTATGTGACAACAATTGGCTATCTTTCTCCAGCGTAATATCCTCCTGAGACCCCATCTCTTCACATGAGGACATCACATTTTGGATTTGTTGCACCATATAATTCAATCTGCTAAACTAAGAGCACGTAGTACTTCAGTATAAACTGAAGTAGAAAGAGCACAATTCACCAATCCATGTAAAAACAAGATGGCTGCCATCTCTGCTAAGTCAGTCTGCAGCTGATCCCGACACAAAAGTGGACAAGGGACAAAACCTGATCACATTTTATGCTTGAAACTTGTTTATTTATGGTTAAGAATGTTTATATGTAAGTAATTGTTTGTGGACAATGGGACTACAGCATTTAACACAGGCCAATCAGGTGTGACCGACTGTTCCTACAGACAAAGTGGACATTCCTAGCTTGGACTATGGAGCATAGAAAAATCATACAGAGTTACAAAATGAACAGATCACAGTTAAGTTGTTGCACAGCCATGCTCAGGAATTGAAATGAACAATTTTGAACAGTTTTAGACTTGAACAGTGACCTCTGACCCCAGAGTTACAAAACATGAACAAATGTTGAATTGTTTGTAGTTTTGTTTTTGCACAACAACGTTTCAGGCATTGAAATGAACAGTTTTATACTTTATTACACACTCTGGGCTATTACAACTAAATCCAGTGTCTCATTATGAGGACATCATTTAGTTAAAAAACTACTTCATGTTCAAAGACTAAGTTTTTTTTATACATATCAGATCCTACTGATCCCAAATAGCAAGGAGAAATTAAAATTGCAAACCAAACAAAAGCTCAGGTCTAAGGAGGTTAAAGACTTCTGAAAGACTTGCTTATATTTTTGGGGTATTTGTATGCCATACCACAAGGGGGCAGTTAACATTTTGGTGAATGGTCATGTGACACAATCAGGTTATAAACAGACACAGGTGTGTAACCTTATTGTGTTTGGCCTGCATGAGATGTAATGGTTCTTATTGCAAAACTGTATAATATAGACTAACACAACGATAACAGTATAGGTGTTGCACAAGTGCTGACAGAGCTACAGAGACTACATTCTGCAACCCACAGCTACAACAAGACAGAGGAAGCAAGCGACTAAAGATTCACTAAAGGTGTGCATGTCAAGAACACATTTGGGCGCTTCATCCCACACGTGGCTATCAGTATTGGGCCAATGAGTCAAAACATAATGTATGCATGAATACATCCATGTTAACCATCAAGCAGTGTTATATATTCTAAGATATCAGTCACAGAGGCCATTTGTAAAATGAACATTTTTTCACTTTTGATGGCTAAAGTAAATTCAGCTGATAATACTAATGTGTTTTTTTTTATTGTATGATTTTGAATGCAGGCCTTTTACTTGTAATGGAGTATTGTTAGATTTCTGTATTGTTACTTTTAGTTAAGAATATTTGTTTAAACACTGGTTTTAATCAGCTAAGCAGGAGAGAGTTGAGTCATACTAGTGTACAACTGAACTACTGAGGAGACTGGTGAAAGAATACTGACACCATTTCACGAGTCCACGCTTTTCTTTTTAAGGAAGTTACAGTACAACCTTTTATATATCTGTATGTCAGGTTAGCGGTGTATAAAGGGCCGATCTCAGGGGGCTGAAAAAAGATCATCTGAAGTGCTCCACTACAAGAGAGACTCTCGAGTCTGATGAGGAGGAGGTTTAAAGAAGGTTGAGAGAGTAGACAAGGACCATTATAGAGAACAGTATGCACCGTTTCCGTCCTGACGTCCTCCCTCTGAGATCATTTTACTGCTCCCTGGTGTTCCACTGAGCAGATTAGGTGCTCTTTCATATGCAGTTCACACCCTTAATGACGTACGAGTACACGCTCACTGACAGCTTCGCAGTTTTCTATTGATGCCCTGTTGTGGTGAATTTTACTAATTTATTTATCTAGGGTTGTTTAGTGATTTTAAATGTTTTGATTCTTGCTGTTTGACGACAACATTCCCCCCACAGGGATTTCAATTATCATATACTAAGCTAGCGTTGTTTATGTGTGTACTAATAAATGTATTTAGGGCATAGCCATAGAGTGTTTACCCCAACTGATGATATTTACATCCTAACAGTGATTTTTTATTCTTTTTTTAGCTGAGATGATACGAGAAAGCCACTCGTCTGTCAGTTCTGCTCTCTCTCACACAGGTACACAACACACACACACACACACGCACACATAAAGAGAGGGAGGCAATGACTGCGGCTCTTTGCCAACAACATGTCGGTCAAACAAAACATTATCCTGAGAGGGAGAGATTTTATCACCCTCGGAAATTTACCTCTGTGTTGTGGGAATGCTTTATATTCTGTAAAAAGGGACAGTGTTATCTTCTCATCTTCTTTGCAGTTCAGCTCAATTTATTCACTCTTTCTCACACGCACGCACACACACGCACGGATGTTCACACATGCATACAGAGCATACTGTGTTTCCCACCTCCCTGTCTCACTCGCTCATTTACCCAGCTAACTACCACATGTGGCTAATAATTATCGGGATACTTTACAGCTTTCAACATTGTGCAGCAGAAGTATAAAGTGATGTTTTTGTGATTATGTTGCAGTTTTCATTGCACTGACGATGACATGCTTTTGTATTTGGCGATGAAAACCACTATAAACAATTTTAGAGATCAATTCTGAATGTATGGAAGGCAATTAGAGTATTTGATTTTCATCTTACAGACAGACCCAGGGTACTTTACTGTGCTATAGAACCTATGTTAGTTACGTAACCTTATTGATGCCCCTGCTGTGATTTATTCTCAGGTAGGTCAGAGGTCAGAGGGGCTGCAGACTGATGCTGGAGCTGATTGGGTCTTTACAGCCCTGCTGGTCTAATCAAAATGATAATACAGCAAAGCTAATTCACACTGTAAGTGACTTAGCGAGTGAATCGGTCCATAGTCCATTAACCTCTCTGAACCTGAGGCTGTTTTTGCTCAGCCTTATGGCCTTGTTACTGTACGGTTATTGTAGCCATGCTTTATGGTATATTGATGATGTAAAGCAAGAAAAGTTTCTTCTGTTGTTTGTCTTGGGATGAATACATTTTAAGATTTTCCCACCAAGTTTGGGTCATGCTTTGAGTGACAGGTGGGTGATACCAAAAATTTTGGGGACCATAATCACTAATATTGATATAATACTTTTTTATAATTAAATGAGGTTTATGTAGTTTCATGTGAAACAGTGTGTCGTGATTTATGAGGTTAATTGTAATTAATAATTAATTACAATTCGGATTATAGTAGTCTGAGTGTGGACCGTGGTGTGCTGTGTGTGTGCGACACATATGTTGTTTGAATGCACACAACAAAACAGCAGCAAAGAAGCAAACAGTACGCTCACTAGAAGTGTGGAACGTTGTTTACTCAGACTGTTTTCCTCTTGAAATACTAATGGATAAAAGAGAAGAGCAGAAATTGATCCATATTATAGCATCAATCCTACAGATGCTAGCAGCGAGCATCAACACAAAAACAAAGTATCTGTAGTATCGATATTTTGGTATCCATTCCCCTACCTCTATTGGTCGATGTAAACATGAGGTATACTGTGTAGTCAGTCAGCTGTGAGCTACACTGAGCACAATTTTTTTGTCATTTAAGTTTTTCTATTTTGGGAACATCAACACAAAAAATACATAAACACAAAGAGCACAGACTAAACGAAAATACATCTCTGCAGTGTTCATAACATTAACAAATCGAAAGTCCATCAGCACAGCGCCGATCCTTGTATCATCAGGAGACTACAAATCGAGCCTGGAAACAAACAAACAAACAAAAAAAGTCCCTATGACACAGCCAAAGCAAAAGAAGCAAAAGCCC